>JASVEL010006815.1:0-545812 GCA_032618575.1 Nicotiana noctiflora | reverse complement strand
CATAATTGTTTTCTAAACTCTGGAATTTCTGATATACTGTTTTCTACTAAAAAATGATAAAAAGAGTTTTCAAATACTACTTTTGATCCTGCGAGGCTACATTGCATATTAGCTGACTGGTAGTGGATCGGGCTGCGCGCCGCAGCATATCATGATATTGTGCTTGGGCTGTAGGAGCCCCTCCGGAGTCTGAACCCCCACAGTGAGCACGAGTACCCAAATTGGATCGGGCTACGCGTCGTAGCGGTCATTTCATGCATTGCATTGCATTTAGCTACATCTGATAGTTGTTATACTGTGTTGTTGATACTTGTTGGTACAATTATTGTTGAGATTGAGACTGTTACAGGGTATTTGATTACAACTTTACATAGTGCTATATTGTGATTTCTTATCTACACTGTCTTACCCATGTTCATTACCATTGAGTCTAGAAGTACTCACTTTACTCCCTGCACCTTGTGTGCAGATCCAGGTACCTCTCAGCAGTCCTGATCCGGTAGCCGTTCAGAGGCATTTCTGCGGGATAGTCATGGTAGCTGTTGCGTCCGCAGGACCTGACTTCCCTTATAGTTGTCTTTTCATTTCGTATTGCTATTTCTTTCCGCACTGAGTATCGTTGTAAACACTATTGCACTTATGTTATCATTAGAGGCTCTTGACTCTTGACCCCTCGGTCTTTGGGGAGTTGTTACTATTTGGGACTTGATCCCCGTATTGGTATTTCTATCATTATTGACTTATTTCTGTTATGCTTAAATTAGATAAAGTGAGCTCATAGCTCCGTGAATATTGTTAATTGGTCGGGCTGGCCTAGCAATGCGCTAGGCGCCATCACGACCGTGTTTGGGGTCGTGACACTCCTGGATAATGGGATTTAATTTTAAAAGTTCTCAGGATCCTCCTGGATAATGGGATTTAATTTTAGTGTTCTCAGGACCCTCCTGGATAATGGGATTTAGTTTAGAATTCTTAGGACCCTCCTGGATTATGGGATCTAACTTTCAAATTCTGAGAGCTCTGTAGGTAGCATGATCCAATTAACATTCACAAATATGCCCGAATCCCAAACTGGGGCAGAAAATTTTCTTTTGTTTTGTTTGTTTTGTTGTAATGCAGGCGCCCACCTGGATAACAAGGGAATACATTTCAAGTTTTGGTAATCAGGCGCCCACCTGGATAACAAGGGAATACATTTCAAGTTTCTGCAATCAGGCGCCCACCTGGATAACAAGAGAATACATTTCAAGTTTTTGCAATCAGGCGCCCACCTGGATAACAAGGAAATACATTTTAAGTTTTTGCAATCAGGCGCCCACCTGGATAACAAGGGAATACATTTCAAGTTTCTGCAATCACGCGCCCACCTGGATAACAAGGGAATACATTTCAAGTTTTTGCAATCAGGCGCCCACATAGATAACAAGGGAATACATTTCAAGTTTTTGCAATCAGGCGCCCACCTGGATACCAATGGAATATATTTTAAGTTTCTGCAATCAGGCGCCCACCGGGATAACAAGGGAATACATTTCAAGTTTCTGCAATCAGGCGCCCACCTGGATAACAAGGGAATACATTTCAAGTTTTTGCAATCAGGCGCCCACCTGGATAACAAGGGAATACATTTCAAGTTTTAGCAATCAGGCACCCACCTGGATAACAAGGGAATACATTTGAAGTCTGCAATCAGGCGCACACCTAGATAACAAGGGAATATAGTTTCAAGTTTTTGCAGTCAGGCGCCCACCTGGATAACGAGGGAAATTATTTCAGAAATCAGTTCATGCTAGAAGTAGCAGAAGCTCGCAGCAAGAATGCGAGTCAACAATCCGAGGTGATCAACATAACTAATTTCAATCCAGAATAGAAAAGAAAAACAAAAAAAAAAAAGAAAAAAAAAAAAGAGAAGGGAGGTGAGTCCAAAATGTAGAGGCCGGGATAAGAGGTGGATCGCTCAAGACATGACTAATGTCACAAGCATTGTATGTCCGGTTTGGATTCGAAAAGCATAAGAAAAATGAGCTAACACCTGCATCTAGCGAGCGTCAAGGTTCAGATCTAAAATCTGCATGAAGAACCATTCAAGACTCAACATCAAGCTTTAGAAGACTCATAGATAGGAATCTTGTAACTCACAGTTAACAGGTTTAGTTAGTCTTTTTCATTTTCTGATTTGGATGTAATGGCAGAAACCGCGGACTGGAACCTCGACGGCACTCGACTCGACTCTCCATCTCGGTACACTCCATCATCTCATTCACTTTTGAACTACGCGTGGCCTGATTCCTTTACAGCCAAGGATATGTAGGCAGCTCAGATACCAGTGCTCGGTCACATTCTTCTTCCCTCTTAGCTTTTGGTCTTTTAAATAAGGTTCAGGTCAAAAAACCTGTCTAGTCGTTTTTTGTCTGAAAATACTTTGTATTTTCAGTCAAAGAGGGCCAGGTGTAGACATGTAATTTTTGAACCTCCCCGAAATTTCACCCATTTTAGCGTAGAATATTTAATTTAGGTCTCATATAGTTATTTTCACTAATTTTAATTATTTTTCATTATTTTTATCATAAAATTCAAAATACAAAAATAGTTAGACTTTATTTTCAAGGATATTAGTGTTTTGAATAGTAATGTTATTTTAATTTTGTAATATTTTTAATCTAATTCCATGTTTATCTTTTAGTATGAATTTTAAAAATATAAAAATAGTATTACAATATAATATTATTTACTTTAATTAATTAGAATTAATTTTGTATTATATAGTGTAGATTTTATATTACACTAGAAGGGAAGATTAATGTTTTAGGCTAAGTAATGTCATGAATAACATCAGCCCAAATCTGAGGCCCAAACACCTTACCCATACCCACAACCCCATCAGATTTTGAACCTAAAAAACCTAATTATCATCTTCTCCCACATAAAAAAAGAGACACAACAACACAAAAAACCCTAGCCAACACAAAAGAGAGTTGCCGCCGCCCAGCCCTTCTCCAACGCCCCATAGCCGCCGCCTGCTCACAACCACACTGGCCGCCTCCAGCCTCTAACCCGCCGGCCACCTTTCGTACACTAAACGACCCCTGATCTTCACCAACAACAGAGACAAAAGAAGAGAGAGCAGTCGCCAGCCCTAGACTCCAAGAGCTTCAACCGCCGAACCTTCTGCCACCCAAACCCAACGCCAGCCACGACCAAATCCACCCCCACCTCGCCAGAAAAATCAACAACGACCATCGCAGCTCTTCTTCTTCAAAACACAGTCACTGGTCCACTCAAAATGACTGTTGTCAACCACCACCAGCTGCGATTCGCAGAAGAAAACAAAGAACTCAGTTTCTTCTTTCATTTTTAGGCCCTTGTTTAGTTTTTAAATTGATTTAAATCTTAGAAAATACAAAATATATGCTCCATCTTCAGTTCGAATTCGGAATTTTTATGTTCAAATTGTGGAGTTCGATTAAGAAGCCGCCGTCTGAGGTTTAGTTTGCAGTCCCTATTTTCGCAGGAAAGCCAGATTTTAGTCGAAGTTTGTTGTCACATTCTAATACTCACGAAGTTGATGTAGCAGAATCATGGCTGTTTTATTAATGGCGAAGATACCATTTTGCTGAGGTTTAATCCTTCGACTCTCTGCTCATTCATTTTTGTTTAATTTTAGTTGCTTGTTTAGTGATACAATTTTGTGATTCCTTCGTTTACACATGCTAAGTGTTCATTGCTTGTAGATTTACTCAAATCAATTGTAGTTGAGATATCTAACTAAAAGTTACCCTTGTTTATAGTAAAATTTAAATTTAAAATGGGTCATGGAATTGATTCTGAACAAAGTTACAAAATGGCTGAGGCGTTAGAAATTTGGTTTAATATCATTTAGTTTATTCCTATTATTTTAGCCGCTAGGAGCATGTTTAGGCCGATCACACTTGGGTAGGCAAATTTTAGGATTTTGCTTTTGGATTTGAGGCGAGAGGTCGTTCCTAGTTAAATATATCCGGGGAATGCCCCGAAGGATTTATAAATATTTTATTCCGGGGTATGCCCCGAAGAAGTATGTAAATATTTTGGAGGCCTTGACGAGCATGATGGATAAGTCGTAGTATAGGTTAGCTTAGAATTTTTCTTTTCCTTTTCATTTTCTCTTATTAGGTGGGGACGGCCTCGAGCTTCGTATGTGTTTATTTTGCTTTTTCTGTGTTTTCTACCTCAATTGAATTTTAAAAGCCAACTTGATTGAGTACGCAACCGCGACTTTCACGGGACTTGGGGAGTGCCTAACACCTTCTCCCCGACTCAAATGAATCCCCTTATCCGAATCTCTAGCGTAGACTTAGTATTTAGAGTCTCAAGTGTTTTGAAAGGAAAAGAACTATTTTTAGAAAAAAAAAACGGTGGCCTGGAACCCCGAAATCAAATGCCAGATGGCGACTCTGAGTTATTTCCTTTTAAACATCATTTTTGTCATTTTTCTAATTGAAATCCTTTTCAAGCATTTAACTAAAATTGATTAATTTAAGAGGGTTTAGTGGAAAGTTTGTTGGTAAAAAAAGGGGTGTGACACCGTGTTTATTAGTATATGTACGACCGTAATCAATTATATGACAGAAGAATTTAATCCCAATAGTATTATGTGGACCTATGAATGATATAGGTATGACATCACTCCATATACTTATGAGCAAATATCATTTGTAGCCTCTCGGGCCAAATTTATATCATCCAGTAGCCCAAAATTATATTATACAACTTATAGCCCAAAAGTAATTCTTACTCAACTGGCTATTTAATCTCGGATCCTCACAAGGCATATGATCCACATAAATCTCGAATCCTCACAAGGCATATGATCCACATAGTCTGCTGGGCAAGCATCAATACCTATAGTCTGTTTCCCTGACTCCACCTATTAATTATCCCACAAATTATTAAAATAGATCTAATCCAAACTAAACTGAAAGTTTAACTATATGAAATTGTACCTCTGCGACAAGGCGACTGCGCTGATGTGAATCCCCAGAGGCTGAACGAAGCAAAGACTGACGCCCTGAAGCAGCTAAGGAATCACCCAAAGGGGTACACAAAAGAAGGAAGAAAATTAACACTGCTGCAAAGAAAGCCGCTGATACTAAATCAAGAAGACGCCACTGTCGAACATTTAACTTTGACGATGGTAGATTCAAGTGACCCATTTTCACTAGTAGTAGCAGTTAAATGGACCTTATTGGCTACCAGTAAAAGCTTTTCAACATGAATTTTTTTTTTTACAAGTGAAAATGGTCAAATTTATCCTAGAACTATGCAAAGTGATTTCACATTTTGCTCTGAAAATCCAATAACAAAATAAGCAACTCACTTAAATTAAGTTTGGAATAACAAGTCGATTGCATATAAATTGTATAGTGACAGTCTATTTGTAAAATTTTGTATAGTGATAGTCTATTTTATATTATTTTGTAAGAGTGTCAGTGGAATTTTTTTAAGTGTCAGCATATAAAATATATACACAAAATAGACTATCACTATACAAAAGTATACTAAATAGAGTGTCACTATACAATTTATATACAATAGATTATCACTATACAAAAAATATATAAAATAGACTGTCACTATAAAAAAAAATATACAAAATAGATTGTCACTATACAAAAGATATACAAATAGATTGTCACTATACAAAAAATATACAAAATAGATGTAACTATATAAAATAGAGTGTCACTATATAAAAAATATACAAAATAGATGTAACTATACAAAAAATATATAAAAAAGACTGTCACTATATAATAATACATGATACACACCAAAATATTAGGAAATTCACATTATATACAATTTTGATACATTGTTTAGAGAGATTATACATTCACGATACAAAATATATTTGGGGTACACAAATATATACACTTTAGATACACAAGCACAGTTGAGTTATGCTAAATATACACTAATGATACACTATCGAACTTATGATACTATATTTATACATTGCAAAAAGGATTTTCTCCATTGCGCTAGGTAGGGGTCGAATCTGCGCCCATCAGCTTAGGTAACAGGCGCCCTATCCACTAAGCTACAGGCGCTTATGTTGTTATACTCATTCCGTTCGGCTACTATATTCAATATGTTTGGGCCGAAAGGCCATTTTTTGAAAGTAGGTCAAAACATGAGCTATTAAAATTTTGAAGGGTTATAGAGGGTAATTTTCCTTATACTTATTTTAATCCCAATAGAACTACCGATGTAGCAATACCCATATGTGTATAAATCGTTGGTTAAATATAAACGGAAGGTAATATCTATTTAGTAATAAGACATGTAACTAATAAGATTAAAATGAATAATAATCGTATATTATGTCATGTATATTGACTGTAACCGACATATATGATACGGTTTAATTCATATCAACTAGATTTTTGTCACGACCCGGATTTTCCCCCAATATCGGGATCGTGATGGCGCCTACTCGTGGTAGCTAGGCAAGCCACTGTATTCATACTATCCTGTTTTTAGCAATATTTCATAATTAATTTATCAACAAAACTATAACTTTGATTAAATAAGTGCGGAAGACTTTATCGAAATAGAAATAACCAGTTTCAAGGTAAAATCATACTGATATCCTCTACCCAAGACGTGGAGTCACCAACTCACGAACTACTACTGAATACTACACATAAAAGTCTGAAAGAAATACAACATAATCTGTTTGTCTCGGAACAAAGAGACTACAGCTGGTAACATAAGTAAAAGAAAAGGCGCCGGGCCTGCGGACGCCTGCAAGCTACCTCGGTCTCAGTGTGCTCAACTTCCACGCAAAAGATCTAATGCTGCTGCTCCTGATCGAAACCTGAACCTATGCAAAAATGCACAGAAGTGTAGTATCAGCACAACCGACCCCATGTGCATGTAAGTGCCTGGCCTATCCCGGCGAAGTAGTGACAAGCCTAGGACCAGACACCCACATAAACCTGTGCAGTTCTATATATATGTACACCACAAGATAACGAGAAATAATCAAGTAACAACTCAAGAAGAAATATCACAAAGGAACTCAACAGTTAACAACAATTATTAAATCAACAAGGAAAAACCAAGTGTAATGGAAGTCAGGTAATATCAAGTCAAGGAATAGCAAATAGTTGCACGGCATCACCCTTCGTGCTTTTACTCTCATCCTCACCAAGTAAGCAAATAAAGTGCACGGCATCACCCTTCGTGCTTTTACTCTCATCCTCACCAAATAAGCAAATAAAGTGCACGGCATCACCCTTCGTGCTTTTACTCTCATCCTCACCAAATAAGCAAATAAAGTGCACGACATCACCCTTCATGCTTTTACTCTCATCCTCACATCCATGGTACGGCATGATCCTTCGTACATGGTTCAATAACAAGGCACGACATGATCCTTCGTGCATAATCAATAACATGGCACGTCATTAACCTTCGTGCATAATCAATAAACCAAGGCACGGCATTAACCTTCGTGCATAAACAATAAATCAAGGCACGACATTAACCTTCGTGCATAAACAATAAATCAAGGCACGGCATTAACCTTCGTGCATAAATAATAAATCAAGGCACGACATTAACCTTCGTGCATAAACAATAAATCAAGGCACGGCATCACCCTTCGTACATTATCACTCATCCTCACCCAGATAACAATCACAGTTAAGGGCAGAGAATGAAAACAACAAATCATGAACCGTCCCGTCAAGGGACACAATAATCATCACAACAAAGTCCCGGCAAGGGCAATCAATAACAATTCTACCACCCGGCAAGGGTTCAACAATTTATCTTTAAATATGTCTCACAACAAGTATTTACAACGACTCACGGTCATACAAGACGGCAGTGTATGGATGCTCGTCACCACAGCCCATACACCGCACTCGATCACATAGCACATAGCACATAATCCTATTCCCTCAAGCTAGGATAGAACAAACACTTACCTCGAATGTTTATGAACAATTCAATCTGTGGCAATGCCTTTTCCTTTCAAATTTGGCTCCAATCCAATCGTATCTATACACAATTGATTTAATATCATCAATACTACTGAACAAACTAATTCATAAGGCCAATTACAACTTTTACAACATTCTACCCGGAATAGTGAATTTCGACCCCGGGCCCACATGGTCGGAACTCGGGGTTCGGACCAAAATCCGGTTACCCATCCCCCACGAGTTCAAGTATATGATTTGTTTCAAAATCGGACCTCAATTCGAGGTCCAATTTCCTAATTTATGAAAACCCTATATTCTACCAAAAACAAGAAATTCTACCATGAAAACCTTTGATTTCTATTGGAAAACATGTTTAATGATGTTAGGAATTGAAAGAATTAAGTAAAAAGTGACTTACAATTGTCTTGAAGAAGATGGGGTCCGTGAAGAATCGCAAATGGGTGTTTTTGGGTTGTGAAATGTGAAAAATGAAGCTGGAAATCGTGATTTACAGGTCTCTATGTTCGTATTTGCAAACATGGGTTCGCAATTGCGAACCCCGACCAAATTTTGGAGTTTGAAAAATAAGCTAAGGATGGGAAGTTCGCATTTGCGAACTTTTGTTCGCATTTGCGAAGCCAAGGCATACTGGGAGGTTCGCATTTGCGACATAATGTTCGCATTTGCGAACAAGGCTGGCCTCCAGGGACCTTCGCATTTGCGAAGAATGCTTCGCATTTGCGAAGCCTGGCTTAACAATGAAGGCCTCGCATTTGCGAGGTTATGTTCGCATTTGCGAACTCAAGCCGTCCTGGATGCCCTTCGCATTTGCGATCAAGGGTTCGCATTTGCGAACCCTGCCTTGATCGGTCACCTTCGCAATTTGCGAGAAATACTTCGCAAATGCGAAGCCAACAGCTGGGTGAAAAACCAGCAGTGCAAAAATTCAGAAATGGATCCAACGGCCTATCAAATCTTTACCCGAGCCCCCGGGCTCCAAACCAAACATGTACACAACATCAAAAACACATTACGAACTTGTTCGTGCGATCACATCGCCAATATCACATCGTTTTCATCAAATCAAGCCTCAAGTTCATGATTTTCATACTTTTGGTTTTCAAAACTTTCAAACTTGGAACTCAAGGTCCAAAACATATCAAACGACATCCGAATGTCACCAAACTTTGCAGAAAGCACATATATAATATTTAAGACTTGTACCGGGCGTCGAAAACAAAATACGAGCCTGATACCAAGGTCAATTAATTCATTTTCCTTTAATAATTACATCAAAAACAATTTCACAGAAAAATTCATAACTTAGGCTCTAGGCCTCAGAATTCGACTCCGGACGCATGTCCAAGTCCCATATTTTCCTACGGACCTTTCGGGACCATCCAATCTCGGGTCCGGGTCCGTTTACCAAAAATGTTGACCGAAGTCAACTATATCAATATTAATATCATTTTTATCCAAATTTCTCACATTTTTCATATATTTCAACATAAAAACTTTCCGGCCACATGCTCGGATCGTGCACGTAAATCGAGGCAATATAGAATGAGGTTTTCAAGGCCTCAGAAGCTCGAAATGATTAATAAAATAAGTGATGACCCTTTGGGTCGTCACATTCTTCACCTCTAAAACAACCGTTCGTCCTCGAACGGACAAAAGAAAGAAGTACCTGAGTCGGGAAATAAATGTGGGTAGCGGCTCCGCATCTCAGACTCAGACTCCCAGGTCGATGCCTCAGGAGGCTCACCTTTCCACTAAACATGCACAGAAGGATAACTCTTCGACCTCAACTGTCGAACCTGCCGGTCTAGAATGGCCACCGGCTCCTCCTCGTAAGATAGATCATTGTCCAATTGGACAGTGCTGAAGTCTAATACATGTGTGGGATCGACGTGGTATCTCCGAAGCATAGATACATGAAAAACTGGATGCACGTCTGATAAGCTAAGCGGCAAAGCTAGTCTGTAAGCCACCCCTCCCACTCTGTCTAGAATTTCAAATGGGCCAATATACCTAGAGCTGAGCTTGCCCTTCTTCCCGAACCTCATCACGCCCTTCATAGGCGACACTCGGAGCAGTACTCGCTCACCAACCATGAAATCTACATCTTGAACCTTACGATCTGTATAAGTCTTCTGCCTGGACTGAGCTGAACGCAATCTCTCCTGAATAGTCTTGACCTTATCCAAGGCCTCCTGAACTAAATCTGTACCCAACAACCGAGCCTCTCCCGGCTCAAACCATGCGACTGGAGATCGACATTGCCTACCATACAATGCCTCATACGGGGCCATCTGGATGCTGGACTGGTAGCTATTGTTGTAGGCAAACTCTGCTAATGGCAGAAACTGGTCCCACGAGCCTCCGAAATCAATAACACGGGCTCGAAGCATGTCCTCTAGAATCTGAATAGTCCTCTCGGACTGGCCATCCGTCTGAGGATGAAATGTTGTACTCAACTGAACCTGGGTGCCTAACTCCTGCTGGACCGCTCTCCAGAACCGCAAGGTAAACTGCGTACCCCGATCAGAGATAGTAGATACTGGTACCCCATGAAGACGAACAATCTCCCTAATGTAAACCTCCGCTAACCTCTCCGACGAGTAGGAGACAGATACTGGAATAAAGTGTGCTGACTTGGTCAACCTATCAACAATGACCCAAATAGCATCAAATTTCCTCCGAGTCAAAGGAAGTCTAGTAACGAAGTCCATAGTAATCCGCTCCCATTTCCACTCGGGAATTTCAATCCTCTGGAATACACCACCAGGTCTCTGGTGCTCATATTTCACCTGCTGACAATTTAAACACCGAGCGACATACGCAATGATATCTTTCTTCATTCTACGCCACCAATAGTGATGCTGTAAGTCCTGGTACATCTTCGCGGCGCCTGGGTGAATAGAATACCGCGAACTGTGGGCCTCCGCTAATAACAACTCTCGAATCCCTTCGACATTGGGCACACAAACTCGACCCTGCAATCTCAATACCCCATCCTCATCTAGATTTACCTTTGTGGCACCTCCCCGCTATACTGTATCTCTCAAATCACGCAAATGAGGATCATCAAATTGCCTCTCACGGATACGCTCTAATAGAGAAGAACGAGAGACCGTGCAGGCTAACACCCTCTGCTAGGCTCAGAAATGTCTAATCTCACGAACCGGTTGGCTAAGGCCTGGACATCTAGAGCAAATGGTCTCTGACTGACTGGAATGAATGCAAGACTACCCATGCTGGCAGACTTTCTACTCAATGCATCGGCCACCACATTGGCCTTACCTGGGTGATATAAGATAGTAACATCATAGTCTTTTAGCAATTCTAACCATCTCCGCTGTCGTAGATTCAACTTCTTTTGCTTGAACAAGTACTGTAGGCTTTTGTGATCAGTGTACACCTCACATGTCACACCATATAGATAATGCCTCCGGATCTTTAAGGCATGAACTATTGCTGCTAACTCAAGATCATGAACTGGATAATTCTTCTCATGTATTTTTAGCTGTCTCGAAGCATAAGCAATAACCTTACCATCCCGCATCAATACCGCTCCAAGCCCTGTACGAGATGCGTCACAATAAGCTGTATAAGGCCCTGCACCTGTATGTAGTACCAGTACTGGTGCAGTAGTCAAGGCTGTCTTGAGCTTCTGAAAGCTCGCCTCACACTCCTCTGACCACTGGAACTGGGCACCCTTCTGGGTCAACCTGGTCATCGGGGCTGCAATAGAAGAAAACCCTTCTACAAATCGATGGTAGTAACCGGCTAACCCCAAGAAACTCCGGATCTCAGTCACTGAAGCTGGTCGAGGCCAATTCTAAACTGACCTCAATTTTCTTTGGGTCCACCTGAATACTTTCCACTGATACAATGTGACCCAGAAATGCTACCGAACTCACCCAGAACTCACATTTCGAAAATTTGGCATATAGCTGATTATCCTTCAGAGTCTGAAGAACCACTCTGAGGTGCTGCTCGTGCTCTTCCCGGCTGCGGGAGTATACCAGTACGTTATCCATGGGTACTATAACGAGCCAGTCTAACTAGGGCATGAACACCACGTACTTATACACATAACCATGACTTTGGCGAAAAGAGTCGTCCCTAAATTACAACATTGCCAATTAACTACGTGTTATCAAATACCTTATTCTACAAATACCACTTTACTCAGAATGAGGTATGGAGACCTCGCGATTATTTTTTTGAATTAATGAGTCATATTTATACGCACCTGGGTGCTCGTCTCAAAGGCTAAGCACAACGGTTTTAAAATAGAAATGACTAAATATGAATAGAAACTATACAAGAATTGTCAAATAGTCCTAACGGACATGACTCTTATTTACGAATGCAATACAAAATATTAATTTCATAAAAGAAGAATTTTAAACACATAAACTCTTACTACCAGGACCCAGTCCTCATATGATATCCACCGCAGCTTGAAGCTCGGCTTAGAAATATTTCACATTATGCCAAAAATTGGAGGATCTCATCCTCAACTCTGAATCACTGTGCTTGCACATCATATCATCTGAAATTTTTCATTTCCTTTCTTTTTTCCTTTCAATAATTGTCCGTCAAAGATAACCACGACATAAAATGAACCCTCATACTGATAGGGCACACAATTAACGATTAAAATTAGTCATTCCGAGAATATTATATCGAAACCTACTATAATAAGTAATATAAAGTCACTCTTAGCCTCATGGATATTTGAGTGACTAACACCTAATAATAGGGATGTCTATCCTCATGTAATATCCCAACGTGAGTATTTCTCTAAGTAGATTTGATGATTACGATGCTCACTCATGAATGGAGCATGTTAAAAGGACTCGCCTAAATTTTCTTTCAAAACCAAATCAAATTAAGGGAAAATTATTCTGTATATAACAATCTGAATTATACGTGTAATGACCACATCTGATGTAGTGACCTCCCTCATATCATAAAAATTATATCAGTGGCCGGGTCTCCACCTCTAAAATTTTCACCTCCACCTCTAACATCCTGACCTCTACATCTGGCTGTCCATGTAGGATAATTATTAACTGCAATGGAGTGTGTAGCCTGAGTGCTTTCCTAAAATTGTATTTTTCCAAAATTCCACATTCACAACAATTCCTTTAAGGCTCAGTTAACTTATTGCTCATGACAATATATATTCGGACACAGTCATTGTGACCTGGTACAACCGTTCAGATCACATATACTACATATTGCAGAGAATCTCGGGGGTGACGTCTTCGGAACATTTTCTTAAAATAGAGTTTAGTAGATAGCGTTGCGTTGGTCGGCTTGCCCTCTTCGTAGGCTTGTCACAAACATCGATGGCCAATTTCCTCTTTTGCTATGTTGGCTTAACACTGCTGAGCTACCCCGTTTACTCACAAACTCTTCGTTATTCTCTGGGGCGATTCTTACCCCATGAAAAGAACCAACCTTAAATATGTATAAATTATTTAGAGGACCTTTCCATATCATATATATATACATTCCAATAACTCATCATATTTGTCCTTCACAACTCCAACACATCGACCGGACGTCAAGGTCCGTTGAAACCCAACACGATTTATTAGGTGATCCCCTGATATAATTGCATCTTCCGTTGGGACCATAACTGGTGTGGTAAATACATTATCTTCCCACTACTTCGGTGTGCCTTCCGTAGCACAGTAAAATGAACCCCTCGCATTCGACTATTCCCACGTTCTGTAATTCCTCATAAGAACTGTCAAGCACAATCTCGTGGGTTCTCAAAAGATGCACCGCTGAAGGTGGTAGTGAAGACTTTGGTGAAACCTATCCATTCTCTGTAAAACTTTTGAAGGCGTAGTTGATCTATTACCAGCCTGTGCCATTGTTCGGCTGAAGAAGCGGTACGTGACTTCGCCATCCGTGGGAAGACAAGAGTAGAAATTCAATTTGACATTTGAAGAATGAATTCGCATGATAAGAAAGAACAAATGAGAGACTTTTCCTAACTCAATAGACTCTGGAGGACAAGTACAGACGTCTCCGTACCTACCCCTCAGACTCTACTAAGCTTGTTCGTGAGTTGTGAGACCTATGTAACCTAGAGCTCTGATACCAACTTGTCACGACCTGGATTTTCCCCCAATATCGGGATCGTGATGGCGCCTACTCGTGGTAGCTAGGCAAGCCACTGTATTCATACTATCCTGTTTTTAATAATATTTCATAATTAATTTATCAACAAAACTATAACTTTGATTAAATAAGTGCGGAAGACTTTATCGAAATAGAAATAACCAGTTTCAAGGTAAAGTCATACTGATATCCTCTACCCAAGACGTGGAGTCACCAACTCACGAACTACTACCGAATACTACACATAAAAGTCTGAAAGAAATATGACATAATCTGTTTGTCTCGGAACAAAGAGACTACAACTGGTAACATAAGTAAAAGAAAAGACGCCGGGCCTGCGGACGCCTGCAAGCTACCTCGGTCTCAGTGTGCTCAACTTCCACGCAAAAGATCTAATGCTGCTGCTCCTGATCGAAACCTGAACCTGTGCAAAAATGCACAGAAGTGTAGTATCAGCACAACTGACCCCATGTGCTGGTAAGTGCCTGGCCTATCCCGGCGAAGTAGTGACAAGCCTAGGACCAGACACCCACATAAACCTGTGCAGTTATATATATATGTACACCACAAGATAACGAGAAATAATCAAGTAACAACTCAACAAGAAATATCACAAAGGAACTCAACAGTTAACAACAGTTATTAAATCAACAAGGAAAAACCAAGTGTAATGGAAGTCAGGTAATATCAAGTCAAGGAATAGCAAATAGTTGCACGGCATCACCCTACGTGCTTTTACTCTCATCCTCACCAAATAAGCAAATAAAGTGCACGGCATCACCCTTCTTGCTTTTACTCTCATCCTCACAAAATAAGCAAATAAAGTGCACGGCATCACCCTTCGTGCCTTTACTCTCATCTTCACCAAATAAGCAAATAAAGTGCACGGCATCACCCTTCGTGCTTTTACTCTCATCCTCACCAAATAAGCAAATAAAGTGCACGGCATCACCCTTCATGCTTTTACTCTCATCCTCACATCCATGGTACGGAATGATCCTTCGTACATGGTTCAATAACAAGGCACGACATGATCCTTCGTGCATAATCAATAACATGGCACGTCATTAACCTTCGTGCATAATCAATAAAATAAGGCACGGCATTAACCTTCGTGCATAAACAATAAATCAAGGCACGGCATTAACCTTCGTGCATAAACAATAAATCAAGGCACGGCATTAACCTTCGTGCATAAATAATAATCAAGGCACGACATTAACCTTCGTGCATAAACAATAAATCAAGGCACGGCATCACCCTTCGTACATTATCACTCATCCTCACCCAGATAACAATCACAGTTAAGGGCAGAGAATGAAAACAACAAATCATGAACCGTCCCGGCAAGGGACACAATAATCATCACAACAAAGTCCCGGCAAGGGCAATCAATAACAATTCTACCACCCGGCAAGGGTTCAACAATTTATCTTTAAATATGTCTCACAACAAGTATTTACAACGACTCACGGTCATACAAGACGCCAGTGTATGGATGCTCGTCACCACAGCCCATACACCGCACTCGATCACATAGCACATAGCACATAATCCTATTCCCTCAAGCTAGGATAGAACAAACACTTACCTCGAATGTTTATGAACAATTCAATCTGTGGCAATGCCTTTTCCTTTCAAATTTGGCTCCAATCCAATCGTATCTATACACAATTGATTTAATATCATCAATACTACTCAAACAAACTAATTCATAAGGCCAATTACAACTTTTACAACATTCTACCCGGAATAGTGAATTTCGACCCCGGGCCCACATGGTCGGAACTCGGGGTTCGGACCAAAATCCGGTTACCCATCCCCCACGAGTTCAAGTATATGATTTGTTTCAAAATCGGACCTCAATTCGAGGTCCAATTTCCTAATTTATGAAAACCCTATATTCTACCAAAAACAAGAAATTCTACCATGAAAACCTTTGATTTCTATTGGAAAACATGTTTAATGATGTTAGGAATTGAAAGAATTAAGTAAAAAGTGACTTACAATTGTCTTGAAGAAGATGGGGTCCGTGAAGAATCGCAAATGGGTGTTTTTGGGTTGTGAAATGTGAAAAATGAAGCTGGAAATCGTGATTTACAGGTCTCTGTGTTCGTATTTGCGAACATGGGTTCGCAATTGCGAACCCCGACCAAATTTTGGAGTTTGAAAAATAAGCTAAGGATGGGAAGTTCGCATTTGCGAACTTTTGTTCGCATTTGCGAAGCCAAGGCATACTGGGAGGTTCGCATTTGCGACATAATGTTCGCATTTGCGAACAAGGCTGGCCTCCAGGGACCTTCGCATTTGCGAAGAATGCTTCGCATTTGCGAAGCCTGGCTTAACAATGAAGGCCTCGCATTTGCGAGGTTATGTTCGCATTTGCGAACTCAAGCCGTCCTGGATGCCCTTCGCATTTGCGATCAAGGGTTCGCATTTGCGAACCCTGCCTTGATCGGTCACCTTCGCAATTTGCGAGAAATACTTCGCAAATGCGAAGCCAACAGCTGGGTGAAAAACCAGCAGTGCAAAAATTCAGAAATGGATCCAACGGCCTATCAAATCTTTACCCGAGCCCCCGGGCTCCAAACCAAACATGTACACAACATCAAAAACACATTACGAACTTGTTCGTGCGATCACATCGCCAATATCACATCGTTTTCATCAAATCAAGCCTCAAGTTCATGATTTTCATACTTTTGGTTTTCAAAACTTTCAAACTTGGAACTCAAGGTCCAAAACATATCAAACGACATCCGAATGTCACCAAACTTTGCGGAAAGCACATATATAATATTTAAGACTTGTACCGGGCGTCGGAACCAAAATACGAGCTCGATACCAAGGTCAATTAATTCATTTTCCTTTAATAATTACATCAAAAACAATTTCATAGAAAAATTCATAACTTGGGCTCTAGGCCTCAGAATTCGACTCCGGACGCATGTCCAAGTCCCATATTTTCCTACGGACCTTTCGGGACCATCCAATCTCGGGTCCGGGTCCGTTTACCAAAAATGTTGACCGAAGTCAACTATATCAATATTAATATCATTTTTATCCAAATTTCTCACATTTTTCATATATTTCAACATAAAAACTTTCCGGCCACATGCTCGGATCGTGCACGTAAATCGAGGCAATATAGAATGAGGTTTTCAAGGCCTCAGAAGCTCGAAATAATTAATAAAATAAGTGATGACCCTTTGGGTCGTCACATTCTTCACCTCTAAAACAACCGTTCGTCCTCGAACGGACAAAAGAAAGAAGTACCTGAGTCGGGAAATAAATGTGGGTAGCGGCTCCGCATCTCAGACTCAGACTCCCAGGTCGATGCCTCAGGAGGCTGACCTTTCCACTAAACACGCACAGAAGGATAACTCTTCGACCTCAACTGTCGAACCTGCCGGTCTAGAATGGCCACCGGCTCCTCCTCGTAAGATAGATCATTGTCCAATTGGACAGTGCTGAAGTCTAATACATGTGTGGGATCGACGTGGTATCTCCGAAGCATAGATACATGAAAAACCGGATGCACGTCTGATAAGCTAAGCGGCAAAGCTAGTCTGTAAGCCACCCCTCCCACTCTGTCTAGAATTTCAAATGGGCCAATATACCTAGAGCTGAGCTTGCCCTTCTTCCCGAACCTCATCACGCCCTTCATAGGCGACACTCGGAGCGATACTCGCTCACCAACCATGAAATCTACATCTTGAACCTTACGATCTGTATAAGTCTTCTGCCTGGACTGAGCTGAACGCAATCTCTCCTGGATAGTCTTGACCTTATCCAAGGCCTCCTGAACTAAATTTGTACCCAACAACCGAGCCTCTCCCGGTGCAAACCATCCGATTGGAGATCCACATCGCCTACCATACAATGCCTCATACGGAGCCATCTGGATGCTGGACTGGTAACTGTTATTGTAGGTAAACTCTGCTAATGGCAGAAACTGGTCCCACGAGCCTCCGAAATCAATAACACGGGCTCGAAGCATGTCCTCTAGAATCTGAATAGTCCTCTCGGACTGGCCATCCGTTTGAGGATGAAATGCTGTACTCAACTGAACCTGGGTGCCTAACTCCCGCTGGACCGCTCTCCAGAACCGTGAGGTAAACTGCGTTCCCCGATCAGAGATAATAGATACTGGCACCCCATGGAGACGAACAATCTCCCTAATGTAAACCTCCGCTAACCTCTCCGACGAGTAGGAGACAGATACTGGAATAAAGTGTGCCGACTTGGTCAGCCTATCAACAATGACCCAAATAGCATCAAATTTCCTCCGAGTCAAAGGAAGTCTAGTAACGAAGTCCATAGTGATCCGCTCCCATTTCCACTCGGGAATTTCAATCCTCTGGAATACACCACCAGGTCTCTGGTGCTCATATTTCACCTGCTGACAATTTAAACACCGAGCGACATACGCAATGATATCTTTCTTCATTCTACGCCACCAATAGTGATGCTGTAAGTCCTGGTACATCTTCGCGGCGCCTGGGTGAATAGAATACCGCGAACTGTGGGCCTCCGCTAATAACAACTCTCGAATCCCTTCGACATTGGGCAGACAAATTCGACCCTGCAATCTCAATACCCAATCATCATCTAGATTTACCTTCGTGGCACCTCCCCGTTGTACCGTATCTCTCAAATCACGCAAATGAGGATCATCAAATTGCCTCTCACGGATACGCTCTAATAGAGAAGAACGAGAGACCGTGCAGGCTAACACCCTCTGCTAGGCTCAGAAATGTCTAATCTCACGAACCGGTTGGCTAAGGCCTGGACATCTAGAGCAAATGGTCTCTGACTGACTGGAATGAATGCAAGACTACCCATGCTGGCAGACTTTCTACTCAATGCATCGGCCACCACATTGGCCTTACCTGGGTGATATAAGATAGTAACATCATAGTCTTTTAGCAATTCTAACCATCTCCGCTGTCGTAGATTCAACTTCTTTTGCTTGAACAAGTACTGTAGGCTTTTGTGATCAGTGTACACCTCACATGTCACACCATATAGATAATGCCTCCGGATCTTTAAGGCATGAACTATTGCTGCTAACTCAAGATCATGAACTGGATAATTCTTCTCATGTATTTTTAGCTGTCTCGAAGCATAAGCAATAACCTTACCATCCCGCATCAATACCGCTCCAAGCCCTGTACGAGATGCGTCACAATAAGCTGTTAAACACCTATAATCAACACTGGTGCGGTGGTCAAGGCTGTCTTAAGCTTCTGAAAGCTCGCCTCACACTCCTCTGACCACTGGAACTGGACACCCTTCTGGGTCAACCTGGTCATCGGGGCTGCAATAGAAGAAAACCCCTCTACAAATCGACGGTAGTAACCTGCCAATCCCAAGAAACTCCGGATCTCAGTCACTGAAGCTGGTCGAGGCCAATTCTGGACTGCCTCAATTTTCTTTGGGTCCACCTGAATACTTTCCACTGATACAATGTGACCCAGAAATGCTACCGAACTCACCCAGAACTCACATTTCGAAAATTTGGCATATAGCTGATTATCCTTCAGAGTCTGAAGAACCACTCTGAGGTGCTGCTCGTGCTCTTCCTGGTTGCGGGAGTATACCAGTACGTCATCCATAGGTACTATCACGAGCCAGTCTAACTAGGGCATGAACACCACGTACTTATACACATAACCATGACTTTGGCGAAAAGAGTCGTCCCTAAATTACAACATTGCCAATTAACTACGTGTTATCAAATACCTTATTCTACAAATACCACTTTACTCAGAATGAGGTATGGAGACCTCGCGATTATTTTTTTGAATTAATGAGTCATATTTATACGCACCTGGGTGCTCGTCTCAAAGGCTAAGCACAACGGTTTTAAAATAGAAATGACTAAATATGAATAGAAACTATACAAGAATTGTCAAATAGTCCTAACGGACATGACTCTTATTTACGAATGCAATACAAAATATTAATTTCATAAAAGAAGAATTTTAAACACATAAACTCTTACTACCAGGACCCAGTCCTCATATGATATCCACCGCAGCTTGAAGCTCGGCTTAGAAATATTTCACATTATGCCAAAAATTGGAGGATCTCATCCTCAACTCTGAATCACTGTGCTTGCACATCATATCATCTGAAATTTTTCATTTCCTTTCTTTTTTCCTTTCAATAATTGTCCGTCAAAGATAACCACGACATAAAATGAACCCTCATACTGATAGGGCACACAATTAACGATTAAAATTAGTCATTCCGAGAATTATATCGAAACCTACTATAATAAGTAATATAAAGTCACTCTTAGCCTCATGGATATTTGAGTGACTAACACCTAATAATAGGGATGTCTATCCTCATGTAATATCCCAACGTGAGTATTTCTCTAAGTAGATTTGATGATTACGATGCTCACTCATGAATGGAGCATGTTAAAAGGACTCGCCTAAATTTTCTTTCAAAACCAAATCAAATTAAGGGAAAATTATTCTGTATATAACAATCTGAATTATACGTGTAATGACCACATCTGATGTAGTGACCTCCCTCATATCATAAAAATTATATCAATGGCCGGGTCTCCACCTCTAAAATTTTCACCTCCACCTCTAACATCCTGACCTCTACATCTGGCTGTCCATGTAGGATAATTATTAACTGCAATGGAGCGTGTAGCCTGAGTGCTTTCCTAAAATTGTATTTCTCCAAAATTCTACATTCACAACAATTCCTTTAAGGCTCGGTTAACTTATTGCTCATGACAATATATATTCGGACACAGTCATTGTGACCTGGTACAACCGTTCAGATCGCATATACTACATATTGCAGAGAATCTCGGGGGTGGCGTCTTCGGAACATTTTCTTAAAATAGAGTTTAGTAGATAGCGTTGCGTTGGTCGGCTTGCCCTCTTCGTAGGCTTGTCACAAACATCGATGGCCAATTTCCTCTTTTGCTATGTTGGCTTAACACTGCTGAGCTACCCCGTTTACTCACAAACTCTTCGTTATTCTCTGGGGCGATTCTTACCCCATGAAAAGAACCAACCTTAAATATGTATAAATTATTTAGAGGACCTTTCCATATCATATATATATACATTCCAATAACTCATCATATTTGTCCTTCACAACTCCAACACATCGACCGGACGTCAAGGTCCGTTGAAACCCAACACGATTTATTAGGTGATCCCCTGATATAATTGCATCTTCCGTTGGGACCATAACTGGTATGGTAAATACATTATCTTCCCACTACTTCTGTTTGCCCTCCGTAGCAGAGTAAAATGAACCCCCTCGCATTCGACTATTCCCACGTTCTGTAATTCCTCATAACAACTGTCAAGCACAATCTCGTGGGTTCTCAAAAGATGCACCGCTGAAGGTGGTAGCGAAGACTTTGGTGAAACCTATCCGACCTCCGTAAAACTTTTGAAGGCGTAGTTGATCTATCACCAGCCTGTGCCATTGTTCGACTGAAGAAGCGGTACGTGACTTCGCCATCCGTGGGAAGACAAGAGTAGAAATTCAATTTGACATTTGAAGAATGAATTGGCATGATAAGAAAGAACAAATGAGAGACTTTTCCTAACTCAATAGACTCTGGAGGACAAGTACAGACGTCTCCGTACCTACCCCTCAGACTCTACTAAGCTTGTTCGTGAGTGGTGAGACCTATGTAACCTAGAGCTTTGATACCAACTTGTCACGACCCGGATTTTCCCCCAATATCGGGATCGTGATGGCGCCTACTCGTGGTAGCTAGGCAAGCCACCGTATTCATACTATCCTATTTTTAACAATATCTCAATAATTAATTTATCAACAAAACTATAACTTTGATTAAATAAGTGCGGAAGACTTTATCAAAATAGAAATAACCAATTTCAAGGTAAAGTCATACTGATATCATCTACCCAAGACGCGGAGTCACCAATTCACGAACTACTACTGAATACTACACATAAAAGTCTGAAAGAAATATGACATAATCTGTTTGTCTCGGAACAAAGAGACTACAGCTGGTAACATAAGTAAAAGAAAAGACGCCGGGCCTGCGGACGCCTGCAAGCTACCTCGGTCTCAGTGTGCTCAACTTCCACGCAAAAGATCTAATGCTGCTGCTCCTGATCGAAACCTGAACCTGTGCAAAAATGCACAGAAGTGTAGTATCAGCACAACTGACCCCATGTGCTGGTAAGTGCCTGGCCTATCCCGGCGAAGTAGTGACAAGCCTAGGACCAGACACCCACATAAACCTGTGCAGTTATATATATATGTACACCACAAGATAACGAGAAATAATCAAGTAACAACTCAACAAGAAATATCACAAAGGAACTCAACAGTTAACAACAGTTATTAAATCAACAAGGAAAAACCAAGTGTAATGGAAGTCAGGTAATATCAAGTCAAGGAATAGCAAATAGTTGCACGGCATCACCCTACGTGCTTTTACTCTCATCCTCACCAAATAAGCAAATAAAGTGCACGGCATCACCCTTCGTGCTTTTACTCTGATCCTCACAAAATAAGCAAATAAAGTGCACGGCATCACCCTTCGTGCTTTTACTCTCATCCTCACCAAATAAGCAAATAAAGTGCACGGCATCACCCTTCGTGCTTTTACTCTCATCCTCACATCCATGGTACGGCATTATCCTTCGTACATGGTTCAATAACAAGGCACGGCATGATCCTTCGTGCATAATCAATAACATGGCACGACATTAACCTTCGTGCATAATCAATAAAACAAGGCACGGCATTAACCTTCGTTCATAAACAATAAATCAAGGCACGACATTAACCTTCGTGCATAAACAATAAATCAAGGCACGGCATTAACCTTCGTGCATAAACAATAAATCAAGGCACGGCATTAACCTTCGTGCATAAACAATAAATCAAGGCACGGCATCACCCTTCGTGCATTATCACTCATCCTCACCCAGATAACAATCACAGTTAAGGGCAGAGAATGAAAACAACAAATCATGAACCGTCCCGGCAAGGGACACAATAATCATCACAACAAAGTCCCGACAAGGGCAATCAATAACAATTCTACCACCCGGCAAGGGTTCAACAATTTATCTTTAAATATGTCTCACAACAAGTATTTACAACGACTCACGGTCATACAAGACGCCAGTGTATGGATGCTCGTCACCACATCCCATACATCGCACTCGATCACATAGCACATAGCACATAATCCTATTCCCTCAAGCTAGGATAGAACAAACACTTACCTCGAATGTTTATAAACAATTCAATCCGTGGCAATGCCTTTTCCTTTCAATTTTGGCTCCAATCCAATCGTATCTATACACAATTGATTTAATATCATCAATACTACTCAACAAACTAATTCATAAGGCCAATTACAACTTTTACAACATTCTGCCCGGAATAGTGAATTTCGACCCCGAGCCCACATGGTCGGAACTCGGGGTTCGGACCAAAATCCGGTTACCCATCCCCCTACGAGTTCAAGTATATGATTTATTTCAAAATCGGACCTCAATTCGAGGTCCAATTTCATAATTTATGAAAACCCTATATTCTACCAAAAACAAGAAATTCTACCATGAAAACCTTTGATTTCTATTGGAAAACATGTTTAATGATGTTAGGAATTGAAAGAATTAAGTAAAAAGTGACTTACAATTGTTTTGAAGAAGAGGGAGTCCGTGAAGAATCGCAAATGGGTGTTTTTGGGTTGTGAAATGTGAAAAATGAAGTTGGAAATCGTGATTTACAGGTCTCTGTGTTCGCATTTGCGAACATGGGTTCGCAATTGCGAACCCCGACCAATTTCTGGAGTTTGAAAAATAAGCTAAGGATGGGAAGTTCGCATTTGCGAACTTTTGTTCGCATTTGCGAAGCCAAGGCATACTGGGAGGTTCGCATTTGCGACATAATGTTCGCATTTGCGAACAAGGCTGGCCTCCAGGGACCTTCGCATTTGCGAAGCCTGACTTAACAATGAAGGCCTCGCATTTGTGAGGTTATGTTCGCATTTGCGAACTCAAGCCGTCCTGGATGCCCTTCGCATTTGCGATCATGGGTTCGTATTTGTGAACCCTGCCTTGATCTGTCACCTTCGCAATTGCGAGAAATACTTCGCAAATGCGAAGCCAACAGCTGGGTGAAAAACCAGCATGGATCCAACGGCCTATCAAATCTTTACCCGAGCCCCCACGCTCCAAACCAAACAGGTACACAACATCAAAAACACATTACGAACTTGTTCGTGCGATCACATCGCCAATATCACATCGTTTTCATCAAATCAAGCCTCAAGTTCATGATTTTCATACTTTTGGTTTTCAAAACTTTCAAACTTGGAACTCAAGGTCCAAAACATATCAAACGACATCCGAATGTCACCAAACTTTGCGAAAGCACATATATAATATTTAAGACTTGTACCGGGCGTCGGAACCAAAATACGAGCCCGATACCAAGGTCAATTAATTCATTTTCCTTTAACAATTACATCAAAAACAATTTCACAGAAAAAATTCATAACTTGGGCTCTAGGCCTCAGAATTCGACTCCGGACGCATGTCCAAGTCCCATATTTTCCTACGGACCTTTCGGGACCATCCAATCTCGGGTCCGGGTCCGTTTACCAAAAATGTTGACCGAAGTCAACTATATCAATATTAATATCATTTTTATCCAAATTTCTCACATTTTTCATATATTTCAACATAAAAACTTTCCGGCCACATGCCCGGATCGTGCACGTAAATCGAGGCAACATAGAATGAGGTTTTCAAGGCCTCAGAAGCTCGAAATGATTAATAAAATAAGTGATGACCCTTTGGGTCGTCACAATTTTACAATAAACGGGTCTTCATTTTTATATGGTCACTCATTCATATATGAACTAATCCACATAAATAATCCACAACTGTAAGAATTTAAGATTATTTAAAATATTTTGTATAACCATATTTAAAATTGTCATAACAGATTTAGTACCAGTTTTATTCCTAATAATAGTTTTTATCTATGTAAATACCTATCATGTACTATTTATCTATGACTAATTATTTACATACTTACATCAAATATATTATCAATATGGTCCAATATTCTCATGTACATATTTGCACACCATAAATACCACATAAGTCCATTTGATATTATGTATTAGAGTAATACTAGCCATATATGACTCCATTGGCTAGTAATTATATCAATGCATATCTGAATAATGATATTACCCTACCATAGAATATTCTGTGGGTACAATAATATAATAATATTAAAACTATTATAACATATATATTATGATTGCCCTATATCCGCATACGGTATGGATATACTGCTACTAGTCCACATGCATTGATAAAATTAATAAAATTATATCAATGCATATAATTGTTGATAATAGGACTAATACTCGTATTTACAAATTCCAATTGGCTTATAGGACACCTGAATCCTTCTTCAAAATTACTAGAATTACTACAACGAAATAGATATCTTTGTAGTCCCATCCACCAACAGTTATACTAATAGTATAGTATTATTATACCTGAGGTAAATTATCAAATCACTTGGTGGTATGGACCCCCACCTAATAAATGGGTAACTGAATTACGTTATACTAATGACCGTTTACTGATGCAGAAAACCACATAAGTCCATCAACAAATTAATCCTATTATGTTGTTGTTATTTAGTAATTGACCGTCTATGAATATTATTTCATTCATATATAATTATCCCATATATGTTAATGTGTATATAATATAGTTCTACATAGTCCAATGTAAGGTGAGAGACCAAAAATTTCACCATTCTATAATTAATGGTGGTAAACCTATATAGTATTAATCCATTGTATATATGGAGTCGTAGGTACATCCATATTATATTTATGGAGTATAGTAAACAAGTAAGACGTCACCATTATAAATTATTTCACCATAATGGTGAAATTTTTGTATAAACGGTTGATAATTGTGATATGGCTAAATACACTCGATATACTTTAAAGTGGTTACATACCCTTACGATTGTTATGACTACAATCGTATTAGTCAAATGGATTTATGTGGTTGTCATAAATAGCTTACTACCCACTTTAATACTATTGGACCGTTTATATATCGTGGTTGAGATTTATCGTATAAACGGATGTATTTATGAATAAATGTACAATCAAAAGTATTTATTTCCTAAATACTAATATATAATTTAAATGCATATGTAACCAATTAGGTTTATGCGTTAATTCTAGGTCAAATTAACAAATATTATGAGCTCTATAAATGATTGTGTAATATAAACACAATGGACAATTATCACAACCGGATGTTTCAATTGTAATATAATACTATTAAAATTCTAGGATGATATCACTTATTATATAATCATATTCATTCACGGTCAATTACTAAATATATGCTAATATAAACGGAAGTTCATATGACTACAATCGTATTAGTCCATTGGACTTATGTGGTTGTCCTAGGCCGATGCGTCCTAGTATATGAATGAAATCATATTCATTCACGGTCAGTTACTAAATAACAACCACGATATATAAACGGAAGTTCTATGACTACAATCGTATTATATTACTCCCAATCTGTTATGACTACAATCGTATTAGTCAAATGGACTTATGTGGTTGTCGTAGGCCGATGCGTCCTAGTATATGAATGAAATAATATTCATTCACGGTCAATTACTAAATAACACGATATATAAACAGGAATTACAAATAGTCGTAGTACACTAAAATTACGATAATTTAAATACAATGTTACGTATCCTAATTTGGTATGACTCCCTATTTCCTTGAAGGCTGGTCGAATCTAGTTGTAGGCTATAATGTATTTTCTGTTATTTACTTTATTTGTAACTAATAATAACTAATGATTATACGTATATTTTTCCCTAAGTTCATACTAGGACTTAACTATATGTTATTACCCTATAGAATTAATATTGGTTATCCCAGATTCCTCCCAATATAGTTAATACAAATATTGACCATGATACCGTAATGATGGAAATGGCTTACAACCCGTGAAGTAGATACCAAATGCTAATTTCAGGACTCCTAATTACAATATGCATGACTTTAGGTAAATAAGAATATCAATGCATATCTTGTACAGTGTAGGTATATTATTTGAGACGTGTCCATGAACAGCTTGTACTGAATATAACTAACCGGTTAAATATATTCAGTAAGCTATAAACAGAATTTGGTAATGAATATGATTTTGGGGACTAGTAATGTTCCATTAGTCATGGTGTTATAATACGCAATTACTGTATATTATAGTGATAAGCTATAATTTAAAAATCTATATATAAATATAAGGCTGGGAATGAAAAAACTGACGAGGCACTTCCTATGATCAACATTACTATTTATCTAATTTTTCCTTTTTCCTGTCATTTCTTTTTCATTCTACATAGAACAAATAAACCCGTTGAAAAAAGACTAATAGTGTTTGCTTATGAAAGGTCACATTGGTGACGTTAGACTAACCGTTATGCTCCCAAATAAATTGTATTTACTTTAGGCTTCCAAATATAATGGCCAGGTCTTTCACCATCTTTCTTCTTCCTCCAATGAAAAGTGTGCATCAATTCTAAATAAATCGCAGTACGAGTATGTCTCCTTATTCTATTTTTGCAATATAGTTCTTCTTCATTTTCTGAAATTATTAACAATGATATGATTGCTTAAATTAAAATAATGCTATTTTTCTTTGTGTGTAGTTTTAATTTTGCGGAGATGAAGAGATTTGCCCACCACCGAAAGTTTTAATTGTAACGCTTCTTACTATTTCTCTCCATCTCAGAGCCATTTCACTTCTGTGTAGAAGAATTATACCTTCTCCATTTTCAGTAGAAGCTTTTTATTGCCTTCAATTTTATGACCTTTTCATCTACTATTAACTATCACCTAGACTATAACATTCCTATGACCATGTTCCTTCACCTCTAATTTTTTATGCATATGTCATATATCCCCAACAAAAAAAAAAAAATTGTACCTGTTTCTTTCAACCTTATGTCAATTTACAGTAAAGATGAGAGATTTTTCATGCAGGACAAGAGTGATTCTCTGCAAACTTCAGTCTATTTATGTGATGAAACTTCTCTTAAACGACATGTAAGTTATTTTTGTTGATCAATTCTAATTTTTGATTGGTTAGATTTTAAATTTTGTTAATTAATTTGTTAATTGTTACAAAATATTTGCTCGGTAGGTCGTAGTATTATCGCGAATTTCTCATTTTACTCTATTTTGTATAATTTCTTTTAGGATTCCTTCGGAGAAGTAATTGAGGAGTTGACTCTTTTATGCTAGACAGGTAGCATCACCATCGTTTCTATAGTTTGTTACTAATACCAATGATCATTCACTGATTTAGTTGTTGATACTACTCTGCTTAGTATGATATATATATATATATATATATATATATATATATATATATATATATATATATATATATATATATATATACTCTAATTTTTTTATGTGTGATCCGATGTTAATACAATATACTCGATCTTTCTTTCTATTTAAGGTAATTCTTTTTGCCAACACTGTAAGACCACTTGCAAAAATTGGTTCGATTTCTGCTTTGTGATGATTTTTTATTTCATGTGGACAAGCATCTATAGCTGGTTGATCATGTGAATTTCGCTAAGAAGATTATAAGTAAGACATTCAATGGAAATTATAATCTCTCCACTGATGAAATGCCTTAAATTGCTTAGAGGAAAATTAATTTACCTTTTTTTAAACTTCATATGTTGTTTAATTCTGTTCTTAAAGTCTATTATTTAGATAAACTAATGTTAGATAATTTTACCTTGGAAATTTATTTATGGTGAAGCAGCAATTGCATCTTTCTTGACACCTAAATTTTTAGTTCCCATTTTTTTTGCAGTATAATTAGCTATGCTTCAAATTGGATTCAAGTTTGTGCTTTTACGTTATTTTTTTTTAATTTTTCAGAATGCAAAAAGTGAGACTATAAAGACCATTAATCTTGTCCTTATTACTTGCGCAATCTCCCCAACATGCACCAATTCTGTCTATTGTAGTCGGTAATTATATTTAACTATGATCTTCGCTTGGATTATAATCTTTGATTATGAAGACCATTTTCCTCTCTCGAGCTTGGATTATGATCTTTGCATTATTTTATAATGTCATGATTATCCTCTATATACTTGGATTCTGTAAGTATATAATTGAAAATGAAATCTCCATTGGAGTGCTTCTTTGGAATTTCTCTGAAAGTTTACACTTCTCCCATCCCTTGAGTGTGACGAACCAAAGGGTCATCACTTGCTTTATTAATCATTTCGAGCTTCTGAGGTCTTGAAAACCTCATTTATAGTTGCCTCGATTTACGTGCACAGTTCGGGCACGAAGCTGGAGAATTTTTATGTTGAAATATGTGAAATATGTGAAAAATTTGAAGAATTTTGATATTAATATTGATATGGTTGACTTTGGTCAACATTTTTGGTAAACGGACCCGGAACCGTGATTTGACGGTCTCAGAAAATCCGTAGGAAAATATGGGACTTGGACATGCGTCCGGAGTCGAATTCTGAGGCCTAGAGCCCAAGTTATGAATTTTTATGTGAAATTGTTTTGATGTAATTATTAAAGGAAAATGAATTAATTGACCTTGGTATCGGGCTCGTATTTTGGTTCCGACGCCCGGTACAAGTCTTAAATATTATATATGTGCATTCTGTAAAGTTTGGTGACATTTGGATGTCGTTTGATATGTTTTGGACCTTGAGTTCCAAGTTTGAAAGTTTTGAAAACCAAAAGTATGAAAATCATGAATTTGAGGCTTGATTTGATGAAAACGATGTGGTATTGGCGATGTGATCGCACGAACAAGTTCATAATGTGTTTTTGATGTGGTGTACATATTTGGTTTGGAGCCCGGGGGGCTCGGGTAAAGATTTGATAGGCCGTAGGATCAATTTCTGAATTTATGCACTGCTGGTTTTTCACCCAACTGTTGGCTTCGCATTTGCGAAGAATTTCTCGCAAATGCGAAGAAGGCAGTTCAAGGCTGGGTTCGCAAATGCGAACCCATTATCGCAAATGCGATGCCTGCCAGAACCAGCCAAGTTCGCAAATGCGAACAAAGTGTCGCAAATGCGACACTGGCACACCTGGACCAGAGTTCGCAATTGCGAACTTAATCTCGCAAATGCGAGGCCTTCAGTAATTGCCTGTCTACGCAATTGCGAAGAATGTGTCGCAATTGCGACAAAGCCCAGAAGTCAGCCTATTCGCAAATGCGAACATTAGTTCGCAAATGCGAACATTCCCCTATCCTGCCAGTGTTCGCAAATGCGAACAAAAGTTCGCAAATGCGAACTTTCCAGCCTTAGCTTATTTTTCAAACTCCAGAAATTGGTCGGGGTTCGCAATTGCGAACCCATGTTCGCAAATGCGAACACAGAGACTTTTAAAACACGATTTTCAGTTCATTTCTTCACATTTCACAACCCAAAAACACCCATTTGCGACTCTTCACAGATTCCTTCTTCTTCAAAACAATTGTAAGTCACTTTTTTTTCTTAATTCTTTCAATTCCTAACATCATTAAACATGTTTTTCAATAGAAATCAAAGGTTTTCATGGTAGAATTTCTTGTTTTTGTTAGAATATAGGGTTTTTCCTAAATTGGGAAATTGGACCTCGAATTGAGGTCCGATTTTGAAACAAATCATATACATGAACTCGTGGGAGGATGGGTAACCGGATTTTGGTCCGAACCCCGAGTTCCGACCATGTGGGCCCGTGGTCGAATTTCACTATTCCGGGCAGAATGTTGTAAAAGTTGAAATTGGCCTTATGAATTAGTTTGTTGAGTAGTATTGATGATATTAAATCAATTGTGTATAGATACGATTGGATTGGAGCCGAATTTGAAGGGAAAAGGCATTGCCACAGATTGAATTGTTCGTAAAACATTTGAGGTAAGTGTTTGTTCTATCCTAGCTTGAAGGAATAGGAATTTAGTGATGAACAAATTGTTGATTAAGAGTTATTGGTGTTATACCGGTAATGGAGATAAATTGTTGAAATTATTATCAATTATTGGTTTAAAACCGGTAATTATAAATATTGTTGATGTAGAGATTATTGGCTAAATGCCGGTAATATATATATATATGAATTGGGATCGTGTGGCGCGCCGACCACTTATTTATTTATGAATTGGGATCGTGTGGCACGCCGACCACTTATATAATAAGAAATGGGATCGTGTGGCACGCCGACCACAAAGTGATTTAAATCTTGGCATTGGCCATAGTTGCCGGTAGCCTATTGATATATTTGGGAGCGGGTGGTACGCCTACCACAAGATGTAGTTACTCTGATAGTTGGGAGCGGGTGGTACGCCTACCTCGAGATATGAAATGAGAGAGGAATTGAGACATGAAAGTAAGATTTATTCTGTTGATTAGATTATTCTGGATATCACGAGTTATTGACTGTTATTTCAGAGCAGAGTCTTTCCTTATAAATGTATTGTATATATATATATTGCAACTGTACAGGTTTATGTGGGTGACTGGCCTTAGCCTCGTCACTAGTTCGCCGGGATAGTCCAGGCACTTACCAGCACATGGGGTCGGTTGTGCTGATACTACACTCTGCGCTCTTTTTGCGCAGATACAGGTTACGGACAACAGCAGCGGCGGTAGCGACTTGTGGATTTTTCGACTACTGAGACTACGAGGTAGCCTTGCACGCGTCCGCAGGACCCGTCGTCTCTTCTATCTATGCTTTTCATTCTGTTATCTCATGTAACCGAGATAAACAACTTGTATTTTCTTTCAGACAATTATGTGTATTATTCTTAGAAGTTCGTGAGTATTGTGACACCAGTCTTGGGTAGTGTATTATGTTTGAGTTTTCTTTATCATATTTGACTAAACCTTCCGCTAAGTTTGATTATTCCGCTGTAATTTATATGTTTTTAATTTTAATGTCTTAATAAGAATTCGGTAATTAATGGAGGAGTAATTAATATTTGGCTTGCCTAGCTTCCATTAGTAGGCGCCATCATGACTCCGATGGTGGGAAATACGGGCCGTGACAAGTTGGTATCAGAGCACTAGGTTGCACAGGTCTCACAACTCACGAACAACCTTAGTAGAGTCTGAAGGATCGATACGGAGACGTCTGTATTTATCCTACAGAGGCTACAGAGTTAGCAAAATATTCCCTTTATTCTTTCCAGTCGTGTGACTTGATCTTTCAAATGTTAATTGAATTTCTACTATGTTCTTCCGAGATGGTAAGAACACGTGCATCTTCATCCAGTGACCAGCAGACCGAGGTCCCAGCAGCGGCAGCTCTCGCTAGGGGCAGAGGCCGAGGTCGAGGTCGTACTAGAGGCCAAGGTAGGGGCAGAGCTCAGCCCCGAGCAGCAGTACGAGTGGCAGAACCTCATGTTCATATCGAGGAGGAAGTTCCAGCCCCAGCAGCTCCAGTAGGCCCAGCTCAGGTCCCAGGAGGAGCTTTGTTTTCACCGGATCTTCAAGATGCTTTGGTCCGGATAGCAGGTTTTATGGATCATATCACCAGAGCAGGTTTATTACCGGTAGCACCAACCACTTCTCAGGCTGGAGGAGGTAATCAGACTCCTGCTACGCGTACTCCGGAGCCAGTAATTCCCCGAGGCTCGGGTTCCCGTGATTCAGCCGATTGAGGCGGCTTATTACGACTCCGTCTAATGATGGTGCAGCCATGTCCGCCGACGCGTTATGGGGATTGGACAGGTTTACCAAGCTCGTTCACTACCACATTCGGTGGCACTCCTTCAAGAGGATCTACAGGATTTCCTATATAGCCGCCACGAAGTTCTCCGTACTATGGGTATTATGGAGACTAATGGTGTGGACTTTGCTACTTTTCGGTTATCCAGTTCCGCCAAGACTTGGTGGAGAGATTATTGTCTAACCAGGCCAGGTGAGATCATCATCTTTGACTTGGGGGCAATTTGCAGAATTGTTCTTGGAAAAGTTCCTTCCGACAACTCAGCGGGAGGCTCTGCGCAGACAATTTGAGCGTCTTCATCAGGGTTCTATGTCTGTCACACAGTACGAGACTAGGTTCGTGGACCTGGCTCGTCATGCTATTATCATACTTCCCACAGATCGGGAAAGGGTGAGAAGGTTTATTGATGGCTTGAATCAGCCAATTCGGCTACGGATGGCTTTGGGGGCAGGAACTGAAATCACTTTTCAGGAGGCGGCTAATGCAGCCCGCCGGATCGAGATGGCTCTGTCACAGGGAGCAAGACATGGATCAAATAAGAGATCTCGTAATTTGGGTAGATTCAGTGGTACCTCGTCCGGAGATAGAGATTTTCATGATAGAGGCCATCCTCTTAGGCCTTATCAGTCAGCTCTTCCAGTTTCTCATGATGCTTCAGGTGATCGTAATTCTCAGCCACGCTACTCTGATCAGCAGCCTATCAGTGCACCACCACTTTGCTATTTTCAGCAGCCGAGGGCTTGTTTTACGTGCGGTGATCTTAGGCACATTGCAAAGTATTGCCCTCGAGCTTCTGACAGATCTCACCAGCAGGGTTCTCGTGCCATGATTCAGGCCCCAGTTCCCTCACAGCCTGCCCGGCCAGCTAGAGGCGGAGGTAGAGGACATAGAGGTGGAGGTAGAGGTCATAGAGGTGGAGCTCAGACCGATAGAGGTAGAGACCAGCCAGCAGCTGATCGTCCTAGAGATACTACTCAGGGTGGTGGGGCACAGCCCCGATGTTATGCACTTCCCGCCAGACCAGAGGCTGAGTCTTCTGATGCCGTCATTACAGGTATTATTTTGGTTTGTGATAGAAAGGCATCAGCATTATTTGACCCTACGTCTACATATTCGTATGTGTCTTCCTATTTTGCACCATACTTGATTCAGCCCAGTGATCCACCGAGTGTTCCTGTTCATGTGTCTACACCAGTAGGCGATTCTATTGTGGTTGATCGAGTTCATCGGTCATGTATTATAGTAATTGAGGGTCTCGAGACCCGTGCTGATTTATTACTCCTAAATATGGTGGACTTTGATATTATACTAGGCATGGACTGGCTATCTCCATATCATGCTATTTTAGATTGCCATGCCAAGACTCTGACTTTAGCTCTGCCGAATTTGCCTCGTATAGAGTGGAAAGGAATTTCAGGTCATACTAGTCGTAATGTTATTTCTTATGTTAAGGCTCAGCGTATGGTTGGAAAGGGATGCTTGGCTTATTTGGCCTATGTCCGTGATTCTAGTGCTGAGGTTCCTTCTATTGACTCTGTGCCTGTGGTTCGCGAATTTCCTGAAGTATTTCCTTCAGACTTACCAGGTATGCCGCCCGATAGGGACATTGATTTTTGCATTGACTTGGCTCCGGGCACTCAGCCCATTTCCATTCCCCCATATCGTATGGCTCCGCCAGAGTTAAAAGAATTGAAGGAACAGTTGCAGGATTTACTTGAAAAGGGTTTCATTAGACCCAGTGTTTCGCCGTGGGGTGCACCGGTATTATTTGTAAAGAAGAAAGATGGTTCGATGAGAATGTGCATTGACTATCGACAGTTAAACAAGGTGACTATCAAAAATAAATATCCACTTCCGCGAATTGATGATTTATTTGACCAGCTTCGGGTGCCAAGGTATTTTCAAAGATAGATTTGAGATCTGGCTATCATCAGCTGAAGATTAGGGCATCTGATGTCCCTAAGACAGCGTTCCGCACTCGGTATGGACATTATGAATTTCTGGTCATGTCTTTTGGGTTGAAAAATGCTCCAGCAGCTTTTATGGAATTAATGAATCGGGTGTTCCGGCCTTATTTAGACTTGTTTGTAATAGTCTTCATTGATGACATATTAATATATTCCCGCAGACAGGAGGAGCATGCGCAACATCTCAGAGTGGCCTTACAGACTCTGAGAAATAGCCAGCTATATGCAAAATTTTCAAAGTGTGAATTTTGGCTAAGTTCGGTTGCATTCCTGGGTCATATTGTGACGGCAGCAGGTATTCAGGTTGATCCGAAGAAAATTGAGGCAGTCAAGAACTGGCCTAGACCGACATCAGCCACAGATATTCGGAGTTTCTTGGGGTTAGCGGGTTATTATCGCCAATTCGTAGAAGGATTTTCCTCTATTGCAACCCCACTGACCAGATTGACCCATAAGGGTGTTCAATTTGAATGGTCCGATGGATGTGAGGCGAGCTTTCAAAAGCTCAAGACAGCCTTGACCACAGCACCGGTATTGATTTTACCCACAGGTACGGGACCTTATACTGTTTATTGTGATGCTTCCCGTATTGGGCTTGGTGCAGTGTTAATGCAGGATGGCAAGGTTATTGCCTATGCTTCGAGGCAGTTGAAGATTCATGAAAAGAACTATCCAGTGCATGATCTAGAATTGGCAGCGATTATTCACGCATTGAAGATCTGGAGGCATTATTTGTATGGGGTAGCATGTGAAGTATACACCGATCATAAGAGTCTTCAGTATTTGTTTAAGCAGAAAGAGTTGAATTTGAGGCAGAGAAGGTGGCTAGAATGCTAAAAGATTATAATGTCACCATTTTATATAATCCGGGAAAAGCAAACGTGGTGGCCGACGCTTTGAGTAGGAAGTCAGCCAGTATGGGTAGCCTTGCTTATATTCCAGTCAACCAGAGACCACTTGCTTTGGATGTTCAGTCATTGGCCAACCGATTTGTGAGATTGGATATTTCTGAGCCTAGTCGAGTGCTAGCTTGCACGATCACTCGCTCTTCATTATTGGAGCGTATCCGCGATCAACAATATAATGATTCTTATTTATGTGACCTTAGAGATAAGGTTCAGCGAGGAGGTGCTAAACAGGTCACCTTAGATGCTGAGGGGATCTTAAGGATGCAAGGGCGCATTTGTGTGCCAAATGTTGATAGGCTTAGAGAATTGATTCTAGAAGAAGCTCACAGTTCGCGGTATTCTATTCATCCAGGTGCAGCAAAAATGTATCGAGATTTGCATCAATATTATTGGTGGCGCAGAATGAAAAAGGATATTGTGGCATATGTGGCACAGTGTCTTAATTGTCAGCAGGTTAAGTGTGAACATCAGAGACCTGGCGGTTTATTTCAGAGAATTGAACTTCATGAATGGAAGTGGGAGCGAATCACGATGGATTTCGTTTTCGGACTTCCGAAGACTCGGAAGAAGTTTGATGCTGTTTGGGTGATTGTTTATAGGCTGACCAAGTCAGCTCATTTTGTTCCTATTGCCACTACCTCTTCATCCGAGAGGTTAGCTGAGATTTATATCAGGGAGATCGTTCGCCTTCATGGTGTGCCTATCTCTATTATTTCGGATCGAGGTGCACAGTTTACCTCACATTTCTGGAAGACGGTTCAACGAGAGTTGGGCACGCAAGTTCAGCTAAGTACGGCCTTTCATCCCCAGACGGATGGTCAGTCCGAGAGGACTATTCAGATACTGGAAGATATGCTTCGGGCGTGCTTTATTGATTTTGGAGGTTCGTGGGATCAATTCCTGCCGTTGGCAGAGTTTGCTTATAATAATAGTTATCAATCGAGCATCCGGATGGCTCCTTATGAAGCATTGTATGGTAGGCGGTGTCGTTCTCCGGTTGGATGGTTTGAACCGGGAGAAGCTCGGTTATTGGGTACAGATTTAGTTCAGGAGGCCTTAGATAAAGTCAAGATAATTCAAGAAAGGCTTCGCACAGCTCAGTCTAGACAAAAGAGTTATGCAGATCGCAAGGTTCGAGATATAGCTTTCTTGATTGGGGAGCGAGTATTGCTCCGAGTGTCGCCTATGAAGGGCGTGATGAGATTTGGAAAGAAGGGCAAACTTAGCCCTAGGTTTATTGGGCCATTCGAGATTCTTGATCGTGTAGGGGAGGTGGCATATAAACTTGCCTTGCCACCTAGCTTATCAGCTATATGTCACGACCCTAGTTCACCAATCGTGAACATGTCGTGATGGCACCCAGTCTCCACGACTAGGTAAGCCTAACACGTTGCGGAATATACAAGCTATGAACACTTAAATAAGAAAACAACGGAAAAATAGGATAAAAGATATGTAATCTGTACCGCTTGGCACATACATCCGTCAACACCATGAATAAAACACTACCAAGATCCGGAATCCCACGGTAACACAGACTAAAAGAGAATATACAACTGTGGCTCTATGTATAAAGAGTGTCTAACAACGGAATGAAGGAAAAATGCCAACTAGTACTATTAGAATAGAAGAAGAAGCCTCTGGATCCGCGGACGTAGCAGATCATACCTCGAGGTCTCCCAGAAAGCTGCGGAATCACCTAGCACGGGCCTGCTCTGATGTACCTGGATCTGCACAGCAAAAGTGTGCAGAAGAGTAGCATGAGTACACCACGGCGGTACTCAGTAAGTGCCAAGCCTAACCTCGATGGAGTAGTGACGAGGAAGTTCAGGGCCCTACCGAGAAACAATAATATAATGATAATAACAATAATAAGTAGTTTAAATGATAGTAATTTCCGAAATTAACAACAATAAATGACTAGTGCAATCGTCTACAATTAAGCTAACAACAAATAGTCAACTCAATAAAACTAGTCCAAGACTTATGGGAATCGAACCCACAGTCCCATTGACAGTACCTCTGGGTCTCCGGGAATCGAACCCACAGCCCATGTCTCAATAAATAATCAATAACTCGGGATCTCCGGGAATCGAACCCGCAGTCCCTACCAATAACTCAGGATCTCAGGAATCGAACCCGTAGTCCCTACCAATAACTCAGGATCTCGGGAATCGAACCCGTAGTCCCTACCAATAACTCAGGATCTCGGGAATCGAACCCGTAGTCCCTACCAATAACTCAGGGATCTCGGGAATCGAACCCGTAGTCCCTACCAATAACACACCGGGTCTCTGGGAATCGAACCCACAGCCCTGGGACTCAGGATCTCGGGAATCGAACCCGTAGTCCCTACCAATAACTCAGGATCTCGGGAATCGAACCCGTAGTCCCTACCAATATCACGCCGGGTCTCTGGGAATCGAACCCACAGCCCTGGGTCTCCGGGAATCGAACCCGCAGTCCACAAGCACAACCAATAAAGGAATCCACAGAGAGAATAATTATGCTTAACTATAACTTCACCGAAAAATAGTACCAATAATTAACAAGGAGTTCAAATAAGGCAATTAGGCAACTAAACAGTTAAGTGCTACCTAATCATGCTCTTCTAACCACTATCGGGTAAAAATATCAAATTAACAGCCAAAGACAAAAATATCGCTCATCGAACATTTTAAATAAAGTACGTGTTCAACAACCAGCGCATGTACACGCCCGTCACCTCGCGTACAAGGCATTTAAACTATCACATAATATCATAGGGGTGAAAATTCCCCCACACGAGGTTAGACAAGCCACTTACCTCAATTCCGATAAAAAACCGCTAAGTAATAACCCTCTTGCCACGAATGTCGGCCTCCACAAGTGTAGAATCTGGTAAAAATCAATAGAATCACATCAAAATAGGTCAATTGGGCATTACCCAATCAAATTAACTCAAAATTCACCAAAACCCACAAGTTGCCAAAACCCGACTTCCGGTACGCTTATCGAAAAAATCACGAAAATTATATATTCGGGTTCCTTATCTCAATACGAGTCCGTGCATATAAAATTTATCGAAATCGGACTCCGTTTGCCCATTCAAATCAAAGGTTTTCTAAAGGTTTTGGTCTAGGGTGAAAACCCCCATTAATTATCCCAAATTCCTCCATTTTCATGAAAAACTTGCATAATATTATCAACAACAATCATAATTGGAGTTCATAATTGATTACCTGAAGAAACCTCTCGAATTCTACTTCAAAATTGCCCAAATTACCCCTAAAGCCGAGCCCTCAATGGTTGGAAATGTTTCTGAAATTTTAACCCTCACTGCTCATTAAACCCAGGTCGATTTCCGCTTCTGCGGTCTCTACGTCGCTTCAGCGACTCCGCTTCTGCGGGCATAGGGTCACTTCTGCGACACTTGGCCATTTACTCAAAAGCCGCTTCTGCGGAAGAACAGTCGCTTCTGCGACTTCGCTTATGCGGACAAAAGTCCGCTCCTGCGGAAGGCTTTCCGCTCCTGTGTGATTGCCTCCGCGATCTAAAGTCCGCTCCTGCGAACTAGGCTGGCCTCCCACGAACTCGCTCCTGTGGGGCAAATATCACTTCTGCGGACTCGCCTCTGCGGTCCAAGCTCCGCAGAAGCGAATACTACAGAGGGCAGGCACCAGTCTGCTGCAAGTTTTTAAGATTCTTGCCGTTTAATCACCCGAATTCAACCCGAGTCCCCCGGGACCCCAACGAAAACCACCAACCTTCTCCAAAACATGATACGAACTTATTCCAATTATAAAAACACGTCTAACAACATCAAAACCCATAATTCACATCGAATTCAAGCCTAAATTTCTTAAAACTTTCCGAATTGCACATCCGATCTAAAACCCAACCAAACGACGTCCGAATGACCTGAAAATTTGCGGACATATCCAAAATCACATAACGAAGCTACAGAAATTGTCGGAATTCTATTCCGACACCCGGATCAAAATCTCACCTATCGTTCGGATTCGCCTAAATTTCAACCTTCGGCATTTCAAGCCTAATTGAGCTACGGACCTCCAAAATACATTCTGAACGCGCTCCTAACCCCGAAATCACCCAGCGGAGCTAATGGAACCATCGGATTTCCGTTCTGAGATCGTCTTAACACTATTCCGGCTACGGACCATTTTCTAGCTTTAAATCTCTCATTTAGGGACTAAGTGTCCCAAAATGCTCCAAATTTCAGAACCGACTCTCTCGGCAAACCACAATAGCAGAAATGAACTTAGGGGAACAGTTAAATTGGGGATTGGGGCGTAATTTTCTAAAACGACCGGCCGGGTCGTTACATCTTCCCACCCTTAAAAGATTCGTTCGTTCTCGAACAAGCATAGTAAACATACCTGGAGTGGTGAAAAGATGAGGGTACTGGCAGCGCATATCCTGTTCGGTCTCCCAAGCCGCCTCATCGACCGGCTGGCCCCGCCACTGAACCTTTACTAAAGCGATGTTCTTTGACCTTAGCTTCCCGACTTGCCTGTCTAGAATGTCTACTGGCTCCTCAACATAAGACTGATCCTCGTCTAGCTGAACATAAGTGAAATCCAACACATGTGACGGGTCACCATGGTACCTCCGGGGCATAGAGACATGAAATACGGGATGGACTCCGGCGAGGCTGGGAGGTAAGGCCAACTCATAAACAACCTCCCCAACATGCCTCAAAATCTCAAAAAGGCCAATAGATCTAGGACTCAGCTGGGCACATTAGCCTGATATAAGCTGAAGATATTCCCCTCTTATTCAACAATTAAGTCTTAGAGCCTAATTCCAACATCCGGAATTCTATGCCAGGCTTGTTTTCATCAAGAGATCACTCAATATTCCTCAAACGCCATCCTCAAACATGATTGCATAACCTTGCTGGATTCTTACCTTGCAGCATTAAATCCACAGGACCACGATAATATTTGATGATCAAATTAGCCAAAAATTCAACGAATCAGATGCTCCCATTGCACCTCACGATCTACATATGTCTCATTCCAACTTTTACCATACTGACACGACGGAAGAGATGTGCTGATATCCATAACCAACTACTGAATCAACAATTCATTGGATATATACTCCTGACAGGATCCATTACCTTGTCCTAAACTAGAGGATGATCCTTTCCTCTATAATATACTTCATATAATCAGTTGGCACTGACCCCAAATCATATAATCTCATCTCACCCAGTACGAACTGCTCAGGCAATAAGTCACATCAGACTTAATCAAAAGTCCCACAAGATGACACAATGTGCCAGTAGGCTACTGATTCGTACGTGATACAAAAGGAAGGCAAACACTAGAGAGAACTATTCAACTCTCACATTAACATGGACCTCCTCAGAAAATAGGAAACAGAACACATAAAAGCAATTATAGACACTGAAATAAACATCACATTGTTGCGGCGTGCAACCCGATCCCAACAATATGACCATGGCGGCGTGCCACCCGATCCCAACAATATATCCATGGCGGCGTGCCACCCGATCCCAACAATATAGACTCACACAAAGAGTCATATGTCGAGCCGAATAGCTCATCACATCAAAATACTGAATATCGATCATAAGCACACTAAGGTGCATGATATCAGACTCAATGAAAACATATAGCTCTATAGGCTATGAACTCAAGCACAACTGAGGTGCGACATAAGATATGAGCCTCAAGATCCATCATGCTCATATAACATCACCGCTAAGCGGAACCTCAACACATAAGGAACTTACCAAGCCGTCACACACTCATACGGCGCAATATATCTTTACTTGAATTAACTAACCGCGAAATAAGACCGTGACTATCCCTCCATAAAGGGCGCATTGCTGGAAGAAACATAACTGGCCTGACGCAAGGCTCACTTCCACATTCAAATCTATCCACCGACCTTAAGTCTATCCTGGTCGTGCCAAGCTAAGTCAATAATATTTCACGTGTCTATAACCCAATAAGCAGAGTGCCCTCTAACATAAATTCTCAATTGAATGATATCACCAAAATCCTCATACTTGGTTTAAATTTCTAACCAATCAAGTGACTACAAGTCACACCTATACAATCTTCTTGTGGGTCAAGCTCCCACTATCTTTTGAATTATTAAACGGGCCTGCACATTCAACTCACCGGCTGCACTAACACTGAAAAGCGATCAGGAGTCCCTAACCGGGATGCAAAGCCTTTCTCACAGGACACCGACCTCAAATGATACTGATGTTAATACCCATCTTACTCAAAACACTGAAACTTTTTTCCTGCTCATTCGAGCTCTTTATATCACATTTATTGACCAAATTGTGACCTTGGTCCTTACTTCAAATGTCATACTACTCACTGCACCCCACGTGCCGATGTACGATACACACAATTTACATCATAGCTCTAGAACTGACGATAGGCTAATACTTCATCACATAAGGCCTTCCATTTAACTCATTTCAGGAGAACTATAGCAACACACAGGCGAGTTCTCATAACCGTTGAATATGCCAATCTCTATGTAGTGGTCCAAGCCACCATAACCCTTTCCAAGGTCCGCCTACTCATAACAGGCTCTAACAGAAGAATACTTAAGAATGCCATCAATCACTGCGGCCTCCAAGCCTCAAATGCACCGCCACAATCACATGCATAACTCGATCACGTTGCATGAACCGATCATTGATATCAATATGCCAACTCAACTATGGCTAATCAATCTACTTCCTTCCAGGTTATCCTTGATTGCCTTAGAAATGTTAATATCTTCCTTCAATACCTAACTTATTCCAACCGCACTTACCCCGATTGACCTTAAATCATGAGGCCATGCTATCTTAAGAACGACGACCATTTCATGTCTCTCAAATACACCACAAGTCAAAATATCATAGATCATTTTGTGCCTTTCTTCATAAGTTGCTTCAATAGCTTGAGCCTCAACTGTACTTATACACTCAGAATTATCAGGCACCACACTTTACCTCTTGAATTCACTAGGACCGCTATTGAGAACCATCCGGCCCTAACTTGGCCCAGTACCCAACCAACTCTACTGAATGTATATAACATATGAATACCCTCTCGATAAAGCACCCATCGGAACCACTTCCCGCGAAGCCTGCACCTATACGAGGCATAAGTCATGAATCTTTCCTCAAGTTTGAACATGAGCCAGTAAGGCTAACCATAACATGCATTCAATAGTACATATACTCAAATTACCACACAGGGTCCTTTCCCGTGGCTGCAATAACACAATAATACGCTAGTATCCAGAATTCACACCGGTAATTAACCATGCGACCCGATCTTAAGCGGTGGGACTCCCCCACTTAGCCCAAAGCCACTATTACACGACTCTCGAACACATTAGAACCATTCTCTCGAGTCATTTACTATTATTCAACTGCAACTCACTTGATCCAACGAATATAACCACATGTGCTCTATTAGCACTCTAACATCATAGGGTATGACCTCATCCCAATACAACCAAACATCTTCTCGCTCCATGCACCGAGCATTCTCTACCAACAACATCTTAAAACATACTATGATTCTCACACGCCTACGAAGCACCATGTAGCCTTTGTCAAATATTTCCCTGCTGATAATAAAATGCGGAGTTTATTAGGGACACAGGAACATCTAAAGTCCCAACATTATACCATACGAGTCTCAACTCTTGCCCATCCGCAAGTTTTCAAGAACTTTGGAATAGCACCTAAATACATCGCAGGCAAAATCTGATACGACACATGGCCCATAATTACATCGTTGATAGTGAAATCCTTGCACTTGACACGAAGTCTTAAGATATATCTTGCTAATCCATGATACTAGCCCTTAACATTCGTACGTCTTCATCATAAAACAAGCCCAAGGCATTCGTTTGGTACATGTCTTTCTTAAGACAGTTAAACTCATTTTCCCCAGTATCTCTGCTGGCTGAATCCTTCGCTAAATAGATATCTCATATGAACCATATAATCTTTATTACCACCAACTATTTTTAGATCTACATCCACCTTGTGATTCTACCATTGCTGTGACGATTTGGCGGTTAAGTAAACCTTGTCACGACCGTACTATCAACCGAATGCCGAACCTAGTGCACCCCCATGTGCACAATTGAAGATCTCTCAATTCTCTTGCATTATCGATATGGACGACACGCGGTAACAATAGTTGAGTAAATTCTTGACTCCCTTGAGATCTCTCTGCAGCGTCACGAACCGTCGGTGCATACTTGATACCGAGTGCACAATTTCAATACACGAGTGGTGTCACGCCCCAAATCGAGGGACATGACCGGCGCCTGACCGGGTTGCCCCAGTCAAGCGGACCTGGGTGCCTTTCATTCCCACGCGTTACCCCTGTGTTGACTGTTTCTCATTAACCAAATACATTACTAATCATAATGACTGATTTCATAATGCATAAACATAACCAAGTGATTGATTCACTAACAAGTTCATAATTTATATTTACAACGCCCCATACATATACATAGGCCACAATCCCACGGTTTACATGTCTATGGAGCCTCTAGGATACAAAAAGGGAAATACAATACTTGCCGGTAACAAGGCTCCGGCTATACCTTACAAAACCAAAATGAAATCTAAACCGAAGTGGCAAGAACCACACAAGGCCCCGAGGAAGAAAGGGGCTCACCAAAACGGGCAGTGGAAGGAGAAGGATACTACTGCCGATGAGCTGAAGTGCCTGCTACTGATCCACCTACAATCATGACACGAATGTAGCGCCCCGGCAAAAGGGACGTCAGTACACTTAAATTGTACTTGGTATGTATGGACAAACTTTGTCCCAAGTAAACTCAAGCCATTAAATTACATCAACAATTAATTAAGCCAGCCAACCATGTTTCCACATTTTCCTTATTTCAAATAATTCTCAACACAAAGCACTTTCTACAATCAACCAATTTAACAATAACCAATCAATCACGTAAAGCACAAGTAGTCAAACAAAGGGGCAATCAGTGCCCCCACAGGTTGCAAACTCTCCTGCTGTCTCCTTTCACAATTTCACATTATTGATTTTTGTATCAATTTTCAATAGCGATTTCGATCGCTTTCCATCCTTATTGCCCCCGACCACCCTTATTACCTCGGCCACCCTTATCACCCCAACCCACACCTTATTTCACCACGTTGCGGCGCGCAACACGACCCCGCCTTACAGCTGAAAACACAACAATTTCAAACAGCAGATAAGGTACTACACACAATTTCAACAAGTTCAAATACGCAACTTACACATTGGTTCATGTTCTCAATTTCTTCTCAATTCAATATCACAACCATGTTACAATATTTCCACAATTCAAGTGTTTCATCTCTTTCCACAATAAACCAATTCTCAAGTGTTTCATTTGTTTTCCACAAGGTACCATATAGGCCATCATAGTCATTATTCACAATTCTTTTGCCAAATTAAACTCTCATTTTACATCACTCATAGCTCGACAACAAACTTTGAATATCCAACAACAACATCAAGAATTTCACACAATTTGTCAATTTAACACGAAACAAACAAACTTCACACATATAGGCGATTTCACAAGAATCAAAATTAGCCATACATACCTGGTGATGATTTTTCCTCCTACTTTTTGCTTACCCAAGATATCCTACTCTTGCCAACCTTGTTCTTGAAGACTCTTACTCCTACTCACTTCTTTTTACTAGAAATCAAGTTCAATAACCATGCATGAGTGTAAAAATTCTATTTTCAAAAGCTATTATATGCAAACCTCTCATTACCCAATTTAAAACTGAAAATCAAGAAAATAGTTAGGGTTTTTACCTTGAAAAGATTGGGGAAGTTGAATCCTTGCCCTAGGATCCCTTGGAATTAAGTGGTTGGAACAATCTTTGAAGATGAAGAACTTCTCTCTCTAAAAACCCTCTCTTCTCTCTCTAATTTTTGGTAAGATAATATGATAAAATGAAGAAGAAGTGTGTTATATTAAAGAAGAGATCGGGTCAAAATGTTACAAAATCTGGGCCGGGGTCGAATATGCGGTCACTATGCGACCGCAGAATCCACATGCGGTCCGCAAAGTGACCGCAGAATGGCCTCAAAGTTGTGCAGAGGTTCTGTTAAGGAATGCGGTCACTATGCGGACCGCATGTTGATTCCGCGGTCGCAAAAGTGCACCGCAGATTTGACATGCGATCGCATATCGACCGCACTTTTGACACGATTTTGGGCAACTCTCTGGAACGTTTTGCGGCAAGAATGCGGTCCGCATGTCAGGTTTGCGGTCGCATTCTTGACCGCATATTTGACACTTTTTCGGAAAAATTATTTCTCTACATTTTTGAAACTTAAATAACTACCAAGGGTCCGAACCGCGGCTCGCAAGCTCGCCGCAAAGAATTCTACGCATTCCTAACACATTATTCGGACCATGACACCACAGCCTACTAGGTTTTATGCACAAAATTTTTACGGGGCCTTACATCCTCCCCCCTTAAGATCATTCGTCCTCGAATGAGGATTTTGAAATAAATGAGTTTTGAAAGACATGATATGCAAGCTATCAAAATTTTGACTAACTCTTATATTTTAGAAATATTTCGCCAGAGTTTCCTTTGTATTATGGACATATCCACCTGACAGAGCCCCCCCGAAACACATTACCAAACAACAATACACAAATACAACACCTTTCACAACTGGTATACACTTTCTTACCTCAACGAATGCACATATTCTATCACATTGTTACAATTGCACATAAACTAGTCACTTCAATGAATCTTCACCTTATTTAACCATTTTAACACACCATGTACACTTAACAAACCATTACCAATCTAAACTTTCTATTAGTTGCTTATTAAACACGTAAATCTTTATAAGGCTTTCATTTATCAAGAACGGTTCAAGTGACCCAAGGTAACAACACATTTAACTCATTACAAAATGAAGGGGACTTTACTAATACTAAGAGGGAAACAACTTAGACAAGATGACAGTTACTAAGAGTAGGAGGGTCACCTAATTTCTTCTAGGCTTGATCAAACAAATGGGGGTACTTTTCTTTCATCTCTTTTTCTGCTTCCCATGTGGCCTCCTCAACTTGTTGACTTCGCCACAATACTTTAACAAAGGCAACTTCCTTATTTCTCAATTTACGGACTTGCCTATCAAGAATGGCAACGGGAACTTCTTCATATGACAAATCTTCATTAACCTCTATAGCTTCGACTGGCATGATGGTGGATGGATCTCCAATCACTTTCTTCAACATGGACACATGGAATACCGGATGCACTGCTGACGACATCTCGGGAGGCAACTCTAGCCTATAAGCAACTTGACCAATCCTTTGAACGATCCGATATGGCCCGACATACCTAGGACTCAATTTCCCTTTCTTTCCGAATCGCATGACTCCCTTCATAGGAGATACCCTCAAGAACACCCAATCATCGACTTGAAACTCCAAATCCCTTCGACGAACGTCCGCATAGGACTTTTGACGACTCTGTGCTGTTTTCATTCTCTCCTGAATAACCTTGACCTTTTCCATAGCTTCGTACACCATATCCGGCCCTAGCAATTCCGCTTCACCTACCTCAAACCACCCGATTGGCGATCTACATCTTCTCCCGTACAATGCCTCAAACGGGGCCATTTGAATGCTAGCATGATAGCTGTTATTGTAAGCAAATTCTATCAGGTGGCAAGTGTTCATCCCAATTACCCTTAAAATCTAAGACACAAGCCCGCAACATATCTTCGAGCGTCTGAATGGTCCGCTCGGCCTGTCCATCGGTCTGTGGATGGAAAGCTGTGCTGAGATTCACCTGAGTTCCCAAACCTTGCTGGAACTTCTTCCAAAAGTTAGCGGTGAACTGAGCCCCGCGATCCGAGATGATAGAAAGTGGAGTGCCATGAAGCCTTACTATCTCTTTGATGTACAATCTTGCATATTGCTCCGCGGTATCAGTGGACTTGACAGGCAGGAAGTGAGCTGATTTGGTGAGTCGATCCACTATCACCCATATTGAGTCAAACTTACGCCGAGTGCGAGGTAACCCTACCACGAAATCCATATTGATCATCTCCCATTTCCACCTTGGTATTTCTATAAGCTGAGTTAATCCACCGGGTCGTTGATGCTCGGCCTTCACTTGTTGACAATTCGGACATTTAGCTACAAAGCCTCTGCCACATCCCTTTTCATACCGTTCCACCAATAAATCTCCTTGAGATCGTGATACATTTTCGTTGAACCAGGGTGCACAGAATACCTGGAAGTATGAGCCTCTGCCATCACTCTTTCCCGAAGCTCGTCCACATCCGAAACACATAGCCTATCTTGACAACGCAATACACCATCTTCGCTGCTGAGTACAAATGCTGAGGTCTTGTCATTCATGACTGCTTCCTTCACCCGAACCAATGCTGGATCCATGAACTGTTTTTCCTTGATTTCCGCGACCAATGATGATTCTGCTCCATTATGCACCAAGATATCTCCCTCGTCTGACGCCGAAATACGAACCCCCAAACTGGCTAATTGGTAAACCTCTCGAGCCAGGGGTCTCCGATCCACACCCAAATGAGCCAAACTACCCATGGATTTCCGACTAAGAGCGTCAGCTACCACATTTGCCTTCCCTGGATGGTACAATATGTCCATATCATAGTCCTTGAGTAGTTCTAACCACCGCCGCTGTCTCAGATTCAGCTCTTTCTGCTTGAACAAATACTGGAGGCTCTTGTGGTCCGAAAACACCTCTACATGAACCCCATAAAGATAGTGTCGCCATATTTTCAAGGCAAACACAACAGCTGCAAGTTCCAAATCATGCGTCGGATAATTCTTCTCATGGTTCTTGAGTTGCCTGGAAGCATAAGCTATAACCTTTCCGTGCTGCATCAATACACATCCCAAACCGACTCTGGAGGCATCACAATAGACTACAAATCCCTCTGTGCCTTCTGGCAAGGCCAATACCGGTGCCGAGGTCAATCTTGACTTCAGTTCTTGGAAACTTTTCTCACATGCTTCGGACCACTGGAACTTAACTGCTTTCTGCGTCAATTTAGTCAATGGGGAGGCAAGGGTTGAGAATCCCTCTACAAACCTCCGATAGTACCCTAACACATTATTCGGACCATGACACCACAACTACTAGGTTTTATGCACAAAATTTTTACAGGGCCTTACAAGTGGATACAAAAGAACATATGACATAGGCTTCAACTGAATAAATGACGCACGATAAGGAATTCAAAGAATTGAAGAGTTTCCTAAACAGTTACATAGCCTCTCGTAGATAAATACAGACGTCTCCGTATCGATCAGCGAGACTCTAAGTAACCGGTCTATGTCCCGTGACTCCTATGAACCTAGAGCTCTGATACCAACTTGTCACGACCCTAGTTCACCAATCGTGAACATGTCGTGATGGCACCAAGTCCCCACGACTAGGTAAGCCTAACACGTTGCGGAATATACAAGCTATGAACACTTAAATAAGAAAACAGCGGAAAAATAGGATAAAAGATATGTAATCCGTTCCGCTTGGCACATACATCCGTCAACACCATGAATAAAACACTACCAAGATCCGGAATCCCACGGTAACACGGACTAAAAGAGAATATACAACTGTGGCTCTATGTGTAAAGAGTGTCTAACAACAGAATGAAGGAAAAATGCCAACTAGTACTATTAGAATAGAAGGAGAAGCCTCTAGATCCGCGGACGTAGCAGATCATACCTCGAGGTCTCCCAGAAAGCTGCGGAATCACCTAGCACGGGCCTGCTCCGATGTACCTGGATTTGCACAACAAAAGTGTGCAGAAGAGTAGCATGAGTACACCACGGCGGTACTCAGTAAGTGCCAAGCCTAACCTCGATGGAGTAGTGACGAGGAAGGTCAGGGCCCTACCGAGAAACAATAATATAATGATAATAACAATAATAAGCAGTTTAAATGATAGTAATTTCCGAAATTAACAACAATAAATGACTAGTGCAATCGTCTACAATTAAGCTAACAACAAATAGTCAACTCAATAAAACCGGTCCAGGACCTGTGGGAATCGAACCCACAGTCCCATTGACAGTACCTCTGGGTCTCCGGGAATCGAACCCGCAGTCCACAAGCATAGCCAATAAAGGAATCCATAGGGAGAATAATTATACTTAACTATAACTTCACCGAAAAATAGTGCCAATAATTATCAAGGATCTCGGGAATCAAACCCGTAGTCCCTACCAATAACTCAGGATCTCGGGAATCGAACCCGTAGTCCCTACCAATAACTCGGGATCTCGGGAATCGAACCCGTAGTCCCTACCAATAACTCAGGATCTCGGGAATCGAACCCGTAGTCCCTACCAATATCACGCCGGGTCTCTGGGAATCGAACCCACAGCCCTGGGTCTCCCGGAATCGAACCCGCAGTCCACAAGCACAGCCAATAAAGGAATCCACAGAGAGAATAATTATGCTTTTATAACTTCACAAAAAAAAATAGTGCCAATAATTAACAAGGAATTCAAATAAGGCAGTTAGGCAACTAAACAGTTAAGTGCTACCTAATCATGCTCTTCTAACCACTACCGGGTAAAATATCAAATTAACAACCAAAGACAGAGATATCGCTCATCGAACATTTCTGAATAAAATACGTGTTCATCAACCAGCGCATGTACACGCCCGTCACCTCGCGTACAAGGCATTTAAGCTATCACATAATATCCTAGGGGTGAAAATTCCCCCACACGAGGTTAGACAAGCCACTTACCTCAATTCCGGTACAAAACCGCTAAGTAATAACCCTCTTGCCACGAATGTCGGCCTCCACAAGTGTAGAATCTGGTAAAAATCAATAGAATCACATCAAAATAGGCCAATTGGGCATTACCCAATCAAATTAACTCAAAATTCACCAAAACCCACAAGTTGCCAAAACCCGACTTCTGGTACGCTTATCGAAAAAAATCACGAAAATTATATATTCGGGTTCCTTATCTCAATACGAGTCTGTGCATATAAGATTTATCGAAATCGGACTCCGTTTGCCCATTCAAATCAAAGGTTTTCTAAAGGTTTTGGTCTAGGGTGAAAACCCCATTAATTATCCCAAATTCCTCCATTTTCATGAAAAACTTGCATAATATTATCAACAACAATCATAATTGGAGTTCATAATTGATTACCTGAAGAAACCTCTCGAATTCTACTTCAAAATCGCCCAAATTGCCCCTAAAGCCGAGCCCTCAATGGTTGGAAATGTTTCTGAAATTTTAACCCTCATTGCTCATTAAACCCAGGTCGATTTCCGCTTCTGCGGTCTCTAGGTCGCTTCAGCGACTCCGCTTCTGCGGCATAGGGTCGCTTCTGCGACACTTGGCCATTTACTCAAAAGCCGCTTCGCTTCTGTGGAAGAACAGTCGCTTCTGCGACTTCGCTTATGCGGACAAAAGTCCGCTCCTGCGGAAGGCTTTTCGCTCCTGCGTGATCGCCTCCGCGATCTAAAGTCCGCTCCTGCGAACTAGGCTGGCCTCCCGCGAACTCGCTCCTGCGGGGCAAATATCGCTTCTGCGGACTCGCCTCTGCGGTCCAAGCTCCGCAGAAGCGAATACTACAGAAGGCAGGCACCAGTCTGCTGCAAGTTTTTAAGATTCTTGCCGTTTAATCACCCGAATTCATCCCGAGTCCCCCGGGACCCCAACGAAAACCACCAACCTTCTCCAAAACATGATACAAACTTATTCCAATTATAAAAACACGTCTAACAACATCAAAACCCATAATTCACATCGAATTCAAGCCTAAATTTCTTAAAACTTTCCGAATTGCACATCCGATCTAAAACCCAACCAAACGACGTCCGAATGACCTGAAAATTTGCGGACATATCCAAAATCACATAACGAAGCTACAGAAATTGTCGGAATTCCATTCCGACCCCCGGATCAAAATCTCACCTATCGTTCGGATTCGCCTAAATTTCAACCTTCGGCATTTCAAGCCTAATTGAGCTACGGACCTCCAAAATACATTCCGAACGCGCTCCTAACCCCGAAATCACCCAACGGAGCTAATGGAACTATCGGATTTCCGTTATGAGATCATCTTAACACTATTCCGGCTACGGACCATTTTCTAGCTTTAAAGCTCTCATTTAGGGACTAAGTGTCCCAAAATGCTCCAAATTTCAGAACCGACTCTCTCGGCAAACCACAATAGCAGAAATGAACTTAGGGGAATAGTTAAATTGGGGATTGGGGCGTAATTTTCTAAAACGACCGGCCGGGTCGTTACACTATACATCCAGTGTTTCATGTGTCCATGCTTCGAAAATATCACGGCGATTCGTCGCACGTGTTAGATTTCAGCACTGTCCAATTGGACAAAGATCTGTCCTATGAAGAGGAGGCGGTAGCTATCCTAGATCGGCAGGTTCGACAGTTGAGGTCGAAGAGTTTTCCTTCCGTGCGAGTTCAGTGGAGGGGTCAGCCTCCTGAGGCATCGACCTGGGAGTCCGAGTCTGACATGCGGAGCCGATATCCTCATCTATTCCTTGACTCGGGTACTTCTTTCTTTTGTCCGTTCGAGGACGAACGGTTGTTTTAGAGGTGGAGAATGTGACGACCCAAAGGGTCATCACTTGCTTTATTTATCATTTCGAGCTTCTGAGGTCTTGAAAACCTCATTTATAGTTGCCTCGATTTACGTGCACTGTTCGGGCACGAAGCTGGAAAATTTTTATGTTGAAATATGTGAAATATATGAAAAATTTGAAGAATTTTGATATTAATATTGATATGGTTGACTTTGGTCAACAATTTTGGTAAACGGACCCGGAACCGTGATTTGACGGTCTCAGAAAATCCGTAGGAAAATATGGGACTTGGACATGCGTCCGGAGTCGAATTCTGAGGCCTAGAGCCCAAGTTATGAATTTTTCTGTGAAATTGTTTTGATGTAATTATTAAAGGAAAATAAATTAATTGACCTTGGTATCGGGCTCGTATTTTGGTTCCGACACCCGGTACAAGTCTTAAATATTATATATGTGCATTCTGTAAAGTTTGGTGACATTCGGATGTCGTTTGATATGTTTTGGACCTTGAGTTCCAAGTTTGAAAGTTTTGAAAACCAAAAGTATGAAAATCATGAATTTGAGGCTTGATTTGATGAAAACGATGTGGTATTGGCGATGTGATCGCACGAACAAGTTCATAATGTGTTTTTGATGTGGTGTACATGTTTGGTTTGGAGCCCAGGGGGCTCGGGTAAAGATTTGATAGGCCGTAGGATCAATTTCTGAATTTATGCACTGCTGGTTTTTCACCCAGCTGTTGGCTTCGCATTTGCGAAGAATTTCTCGCAAATGCGAAGAAGGCAGTTCAAGGCTGGGTTCGCAAATGCGAACCCATTATCGCAAATGCGATGCCTGCCAGAACCAGCCAAGTTCGCAAATGCGAACAAAGTGTCACAAATGCGACACCGGCACACCTGGACCAGAGTTCGCAATTGCGAACTTAACCTCGCAAATGCGAGGCCTTCAGTATATTGCCTGTCTTCGCAATTGCGAAGAATGTGTCGCAATTGCGACAAAGCCCTGAAGCCTGCTGGTTCGCAAATGCGAACATTCCCCTATCCTGCCGGTGTTCGCAAATGCGAACAAAAGTTCGCAAATGCGAATTTCCCAGCCTTAGCTTATGTTTCAAACTCCAGAAATTGGTCGGGGTTCGCAATTGCGAACCCATATTCGCAAATGCGAACACTGAGACCTGTAAAACACGATTTTCAGTTCATTTCTTCACATTTCACAACCCAAAAACACCCATTTGCGACTCTTCACAGATTCCTTCTTCTTCAAAACAATTGTAAGTCACTTTTTTTTCTTAATTCTTTCAATTCCTAACATCATTAAACATGTTTTTCAATAGAAATCAAAGGTTTTCATGGTAGAATTTCTTGTTTTTGTTAGAATATAGGGTTTTTCATAAATTGGGAAATTGGACCTCGAATTGAGGTCCGATTTTGAAACAAATCATATACATGAACTCGTGGGAGGATGGTTAACCGGATTTTGGTCCGAACCCCGAGTTCCGACCATGTGGGCCCGGGGTCGAATTTCACTATTCCAGGCAGAATGTTGTAAAAGTTGAAATTGGCCTTATGAATTAGTTTGTTGAGTAGTATTGATGATATTAAATCAATTGTGTATAGATACGATTGGATTGGAGCCGAATTTGAAGGGAAAAGGCATTGCCACAGATTGAATTGTTCGTAAAACATTTGAGGTAAGTGTTTGTTCTATCCTAGCTTGAAGGAATAGGAATTTAGTGATGAACAAATTGTTGATTAAGAGTTATTGGTGTTATACCGGTAATGGAGATAAATTGTTGAAATTATTATCAATTATTGGTTTAAAACCGGTAATTATAAATATTGTTGATGTAGAGATTATTGGCTAAATGCCGGTAATATATATATTTATGAATTGGGATCGTGTGGCGCGCCGACCACTTATTTATTTATGAATTGGGATCGTGTGGCACGCCGACCACTTATATAATAAGAAATGGGATCGTGTGGCACGCCGACCACAAAGTGATTTAAATCTTGGCATTGGCCATAGTTGCCGGTAGCCTACTGATATATTTGGGAGCGGGTGGTACGCCTACCACAAGATGTAGTTACTGTGATAGTTGGGAGCAGGTGGTACGCCTACCACGAGATATGAAATGAGAGAGGGATTGAGACATGAAAGTAAGATTTATTCTGTTGATTAGATTATTATGGATATCACGAGTTATTGACTGTTATTTCAGAGCAGAGTCTTTCCTTATAAATGTATTATATATATATATATTGAAACTGTACAGGTTTATATATATTGCAATTGTACATGTTTATGTGGGTGACTGGCCTTAGCCTTGTCACTAGTTCGCTGGGATAGGCCAGGCACTTACCAGCACATGGGGTCGGTTGTGCTGATACTACACTCTGCGCTCTTTTTGCGCGGATACAGGTTACGGACAGCAGCAGCGGCAGTAGCGACTTGTGGATTTTCTGACTACAGAGACTACGAGGTAGCCTTGCAGGCGTCCGCAGGACCCGTTGTCTCTTCTATCTATGCTTTCCAATCTGTTATCTCATGTAACCGAGATAAACAGCTTGTATTTTCTTTCAGACAATTATGTGTATTATTCTTAGAAGTTCGTGAGTATTGTGACACCAGTCTTGGGTAGTGTATTATGTTCGAGTTTTCTTTATCATATTTGACTAAGCCTTCCGCTAAGTTTGATTATTCCGCTGTAATTTATATGTTTTTAATTTTAATGTCTTAATAAGAATTCGGTAATTAATTGAGGGGTAATTAATATTTGGCTTGCCTAGCTTCCATTAGTAGGCGCCATCATGACTTCGATGGTGGGAAATCCGGGTCGTGACATTGAGTATATTTGTTGGTTCATTATATTATTATTTTCCTTCCTGATTTGAATTTCTTTTTGGAGTGTTGGATAGTGGGACCGATCTCTCATCCCTACTACTTATCATATTCAAGTGTGAGGAAGGTATCATTGTATTTTAATACTAGAACTCAAGAAAAGATTTAGCAGTTCGTGCCTTTGCTTTCGTTTTTCCTTTTGTTGTGTTTGTAATACAACTTTCAACATGAAGATTATGAGCTTTCTTTGTCTTATTTCAAAATTTTTCTAAACAAACATAGGAAGGATGGACAGATCTTCAGGCAGCTGATACAAGAGGTTTTCTACGGTGTCCGTCTGAAGATCAAACTAGCTAGGAAAATGGAGAGTTGGAATTTCTACCCTTGGTGTTATCTGGTGTACTTGCTTTAGAAGTTGTTGACGCCTTTAATTGTTGAAAGTTGGGACTTGCTGTCCAACTTTAGTTAGTTTGTTTTTAAGACATTGTGCATATAGTTACCTTGTAATGAATGTTTTTATTTACCAAAAAGCATAAATAAATAGTCATAATACAAAAAAAGAAAGAAAAATATGAAAATAGTCCTTAGTCTATGAAATCTCAGATTTTCTAAAAATGTTTGAAGATTAAGGGTCACGACAATAATGTATACATGGGATAGGAATCAAACAAAAAAGAAAAAAAGAGAAATGAAAGAAAGAAATAAAGAGGGGAAAGATAAAAGACTAACAGCAAATCAATGGCACTGAAAAAAATATCTTTTAAAAAATCTATTTAACTTCTCATCATAAAATAGGAGTATTAGCTATGTTGATTATTTTAGTAATTTACTCATGTTTTTTAACGATCGTGCGAAGCACGATAAGTTCACTAGTTATAATAGTATAGTTAGTAAACGATATAGGCTTATTTAACAATTCACCCTATGGTATAAATGTGCTATATAGCATACGTACATATTCAATTTATACTAAGTTAAATTTATACTAATCCTGTAACCATACATGATTAGTATACTCGTATAGCATATGATTTATGTAACCATTCATATAACAACATGGAAATTTATATAGATACTATTGTCCTTATTCATCCCCAATATGACTACGTGATTGTCATTGATTTAAACCATAAGTATAACTCAATGCATATCCCATGGTATATACCGTTATTTGATCTCACCGGTAAGTTACTTAGTCCATTCATATACCATTATTTTATATCACCCATGGTTATATTCAATTCATATACCATTATTTATAGATAATAAATTAAATTAAATGATAGCCATGGTATCAAATGGGCTATTATATGGTATTAACTTATAAATACTATTACCCAATATACATATATTTACTATTAGAATTTGGGTTCATAATTCTATTAGTGCAATTTAATCCTAACAGTTATAAAAGTATTTCCTATACATATATTTAATACCATATAATCCTATAATGTAATAGTCCCAAGAAAATAGATTATGTGACCAAACAATATCTACAATTAGTAAATTAATTGGCTACATAAAAGTAGGGAAATAGTATTGAGTTATAACCACAAAATTCCTAATAGACTATAGTATTGTAATTGGCTTCAAAATATAATAGTATACATATTACCACATATAACTACCCAATTATTTGACAATTCACGCAATAACCATTTCTATAGTCATACGTAGAAAATGGGAGTCATAATCGTATTAATTGATACATATCAATTAGCATTGGGATATGTATACTTATGGTTACCAGGCATGAATTGTCACATATACCATTAATATAAACGAGCTCTATCAATTAAATAGTATACATATACGATTGTAATTAATTGTTTCCATTTGATATAATAGCCAATTTGATACCATATATAGGCCATTATCTATGACCAATACTAATATATTTATAAGTTCTAATAGTATTAGAACTTAATATAGAACTTAGAAACGTTTAAATTAGGTTATCGTTTCAAATATAGCCAATTAATGCTATTTTACTGTTTCGTTATTCCTAACCCCACGTTTACGCCTAAAATTATAGATTTCTCCAACAATCTAGGTGTGGTGTTGTTCAACAATATACCTAAATATGCACTCTTTTCCAAGTTATGCACACTAAATAGGCACAACTAATTGAGAGCTCTATCGATTAAATGGTATATGTCTGGTAATAGCCCATTCACTACTAGAAATTTGAGCTATGGCAACACATTTTATTGCTACGGTTCTGGAACCGTTGCTATAGGTGGTCTATGGTTAAGGTAGTAACCGTTACTAATAATTATTAGAATTATCGGAACACTTACTAATTGAACCATTGCCATAGTCCACAAACGGTCCCTATAGAACCATATATGGCAACACTTTATATAACCGTAACAATAAATCTATTTATGGGAACGGGTATCTCTATTGTTACAGTTATTAATTCCCTCTTTTTTTTCACCCAAATTTTTAGTACCCGCCCGCCATCTTATTTTTTTTTTTTTTTAGTTTTAGACCTCCTAAAATATGAAATACACTAAACCCCCTAAAAACATGTCTTCCTCGCAGTCTACTCCAATACATCACTCCCAAAATATAGCTCTAAAATCAGACCAAATCAGCGAAAATAATCCGTCAAAATTCCAAAATATATCGAATTAGAGAGCTATTTGCGGGATTAAAGAGCTCTCTTCGCGATTGGGTTTGAGATTTGAGTCATTGTGCGCCTGATTTTGCTATTTGTTTGGAGAGACCAAGCTCAGCATTTTTAGGGCTTCTGTTCTTGTGTAGATTTTGTTCTGCGTGCGGTAATTTATTTTTCTTCAAAGAGACCTCATCAGCAAATCGAGTCGATGCCGCGCTAGGCTGCTGCTCTTCGTAATCTCCTTCTCGGGTGAACTCGACTGAAAATCGAGTGGTAAGCACCTTTGTTCTCCTGTTCATCCTGTCCATGCTTTGGCCTTGGTTGATTTGTAGTCCACAAACTGGTCTCTATCTTTCATGGTCCTTGTCTTCATTGTGTTTTAACCAGCTGCTATAGATATCGTGTGAGAATGTGTGTAGAACAGTGGTGGCCTGTGGGTGTGAGCTCTGTTGTGTTGTGTGGTTGAGATGAATGGGGTAACTTGACTCAATTGGGAATTTATTAGCAGGTTGAGCATTAAAGCACAAAAAGCACAAACATATTATCTAGGTAGTGTAACTAATTGTGTGGACACCATATTATCAATTAAACCTGTAGCTTCAGCTTGAAAGTGTTTGGCCGACTTCTGCAAATTGCACTACCCTTAATTAAATATTTAATATGAGTAAGAAAAACTTTTAAGGGATATGTACATAGGGGTGATTTTGTTAAACCAAATTGAATTTTTTCCTGATTTTATAAATGAACACTTATTTTGAACCAAAATAAAAAAGCAAATACCGAATGGAGTAACATATATCCATTGATTTCGTGAGAACAGTGGGTGTAGTTAAGTTTTTTTCTGACATTAACTTGTTGAATGCTGAGAATAATGATAGGTTGTTGTGTAAGATATTGATGCAATACTGGAAATCCTAGATTTGCTAGGCTCACTACAGCAGCATTTAAAGTGCTTGGCTATAAATCATTGCAAGTTTATCTAACTAGTAGTAGTTTATTACTCATGTCTTAATTTTACTTTATCATAACTCACTTCCCCTGTTGCAAAACAAAATCAAGATTGAAGTTCATATTATATTTTAAAAGCCAAATAACACTTGCTAGTTCAAACACATAAGTTCATTTTTGGTGCAGGGGTGTTCATTTCATTGGTACGCTCGTTTTGGTACCTTTTGTTTCTCATCAGGAAGAGTCCCCTACTCATATTTTTGGATTTTTCAATTTTTTTGATTTTTGTGTGTTTTTATTCCGACTTAGACTGTCACGACCCCAAACCCGATCGTGATGGCGCCCAGCACACTGCTAGGCCAGCCCGACCAATCAACAAAGTCACGGAGTCAGCAGCTCACATTTAACCACTTTTAGGCATAATCAAGATCAAATAATCACAAAGAAAATATTCTAATACGGGGATCACGTCCTAAACCAACAAAACCTCCCAAAGACCAGGAGTCACTAGTCACGAGCCTCTACAGAGTATATAAAGTGTGATAGTGTCTACGACGGTGCTCAAGTGCAGAAATAGATATCAACATGAATAAAAGAAAGCTGGAAAGTCAGGTCTTGCGGACGCTGACAGCTAGCTCGACAGTCCAAATGCACTCCCGAGCAACGATAGAATCAGCTCTGCTGTGATGTACCTGGATCTGCACATAAGGTGCAGGGAGTCGGGTGTGACTACTTCCAACTCAGCGGTAATAAAAGTAAATAATGTTGAAGGAAAAAAAACCACGCAAGGCACTATCTCATGCTACACAATACAGAACTATCTTTTTATTCATTTCCAGCGTATGTGAGTAGATTGTTTAGAAATCTCAATTTTTAGCTCTCTTTCTTTCATGATAACATACCAATACCTGGGTACAATCTCAAGCAGTGCAGGTCTGCACTCAAATCAACCCCTTGGGCTCAGCACTCCTTAACTTATACCACCAGGGGATCTGGTCAATAAGGCAATAATACATGTGTGCCAGTAATGTATGAGTGCTAAAAGTTATGCCACGTAGTACACGTAAACCAATGTATGTATGCCATGCAATGCATATGACGATGTGGCGTACAGCCCTATCCATGCAAAGGCGCCTGCGCTCACTGTGGGGGTTTAGACTCCGGAGGGGCTCCTACAGCCCAAGCGCATTATCAATATCACACCTGCTGCAGCGCGCAGCCCGATCCAAATACCACTGCGGCGTGCAGTCCGATCCATGCATGTGTATGCATATGCTCACATAAATCGTCATGCTCTAACATATGGCCCTCGGCCCTAATCAGTCTAACAAATAATCAAGAAAAGCCCCTCGGGCAACAATATCATATTAGCTCACAGCTAGAAATGTCATTAAGACCTTGTTAAAGTTTTTCATAACCTTATAAAAATGCTGAGTAGCAAAATACCATTTAAAAAACTTAGACCGAGACAAAAATAATGTACAGTGTTATCAAGACAGTGATACCAATCCCTGAAGGATTCAAATAATCGGCACGAAGCCCAAGCATGATATTTAGTCCAATTCATGATAATTAATATCTTTTATTAGTATGTCAATTCAATTTCAAGCAATTAGGTGTTATTATTCATTACGCGGGACGGACCAAGTCACAATCCCCAATGGTGCTCTACCCCACGCCCGTTATTCGGCGTGCAAGTCACCTCAATACAGCACTAAGATGTGCAAGTCGGGGTTTACTAACCCTCAGGACATCATTTATAAGTATTACCCACCTCGATCCGGCGAAAACTCAAGCTCTGCGACGCCTTAGCTCCTCGAACCAGCATCTAGCACGTCAAAACCAGCTAAATTCAGTACAAATATATCAAAATAGGCTAACGGAACAACACCCAATCGAACACAATCAAATTACATGAAAAACCACAAAGTTGCCAAAACCCGACTTTCGGTACGCTTCTCGAAAAATTACAAAAGTTACATATTCGGATTCCTTATCTCAACACGAGTCCATACATATAAATTTTATCAAAATTAGACTCCGTTTTCCCATTCAAATCGATGATTTACCATAACCCAGGCTTAGGGCAAAAATCCTCCATTAATCCTCCCATTTACAGTGAAATAATTGAATATTCTAAGATAAAATCGCGTATTTAGACCATAGAACTTACCTCCAATGTTTATCCGCTGAAATCCCCTCTTGAACCAAAATCATCCAAACTAAATGAAATCAATGAAAGAAATAAACCAATTTCATGTAAAAAAAAGAATCTGCCCGTACTTCGCCGAGTTGTACCTTGCACCTGTGCTATACAAGTTGTACATCCTATTGCTCCAGCAGTCCTTTTCCGCCGATCATAACTTCCCGTACAATTGTTCAAATTACGAGTTCTTTATCTTTATGAAAACTAGACACGAAGTTCTACAACTTTTGTGTTTTTCACTTTTTGTGATTCCTTATAGATTACAAGATATCAGCTCCCAAAGTAGCCAAAAAGTTGCTGAAAATCTGCTGCAACAGCAGCTTTTTTCCAAAACCAAAAATGCCCGTTAGGCATCCGAAATCACCCCGAGGCCCTCGAGACCTCAACCAAAAACACAAACTAAACCCAATACTTCATTCAAACTTGATCAGATCATAAAAACGGTACCTTAAACATCAAAAATCACCTAAATCCTAGAATTCGATTCAAACTTAAACTTAAACTTTCAAAATTCACATTCGATCAAAAATCCGACCAAACGATGTCCGAATGACCTGAAAATTTGTAGACATATCCAAAATCACCTAACGAAGCTACTGCAATTGTCGGAATTCCATTCCGACTCCCGGATCAAAATATCACCTATCGATCGGATTCCGCCAAAATTTCAACTTCGCCAAAATAGGCTAACTTCTTCACCGGACCTCCAAAATTACTTCTGATTGCGCTCCTAAGTCTTAAATCATCCCCCGAAACTAACCGAATCATCGAAATTGAGTTCCGAGCCCTCTAACTCATAAGTCAACGTTGGGTTGACTCTTCCAACTTAAGCTTTCTTTAAAGAGATTAATTGTCCCATTTCCTACCAAAATCGATCCGAATTGACTCAAAGTTTGCACACAAGTCACATTTGACATTACAAACTTGCACCAACTATCAGAATCGCATTCTAAGCCCGATATCAAAATTTTCACTTCCGGTCGAATTTTCTCATAAACCTTCAAATTCCTATATTTAGCCAAATGACTTCAAAATGACTTCCGGACATCCGAATTCACTATCAATCGGGTTCGCAACTCCAAAATCACCATACGGATCTATTCCTAGACTCGGAATCCCAAATAGACATCTATAACTCTAAAATGCCTTCCAACCCAAATTTATAAAATTCTTCTAAAATACTAACTTCCACCATATACGCCGAACTGCTCACGGGTTATCAAAAACCAAATTCGGACATACGCCCAAGTTCAAAATCATCATACGAGCATGCTGGAACTTTTAGATCCCAATTCCGAGGTCATTTACTCAAAATTCTAATCTTATTTCATTTCTTCAACTTTAAGCTTTCAAAATGAGAATTTCCATTTAGATTTGACTCCAAACTTCCTGAATTTTAATTTTGACCACACACAAAAGTCAATATACCTGAGATGAAACTGTTCATGACCTCAATCTGCTGAATGACGCGTCGGAGCTCAAAACGACTGGTTGGGCCGTTACATAGACCCTTAAGAAATCCATCGCCTAGTGTCCATCATCGGGCCAAGCCAGCTAATATGATTTATAACTACAACTACTATGTACAACATATACAAGATAAGTAAATTCATATATCAATTACAATGTTGAGTGTTCCTATGAATATAAAATATTGTATATGTGACAATTCATGCCTGGTAACCATAAGTATACATATCCCAATACATATATAACTCCCAACATAATTCAATTAGTAATCTATATAGAATTACGTGGTTCTCGTATTAGGGGAATGATAATATATCGCAGGGGAATGATAATACCAATACTATATAATAGTATACATATTGAGCCTAATCTTGACTAATAGCGCATTTAATTTATTATCTATAGGAATATATAGATAATAAATTAAATGATTAGTCATACATGAAATGTTGACATATACCATATTTATATGCAGCCGATTTCTACTATGTAGTCATAGGACCCGATAATATCAACAACTAGCCTATTGTAACGACCCGGCCCGTCGTTACGGGAATTTATCCCCCCCTCCCCGGTCATGTTGCAGTTACATGTTTTATGCTTTTATATCAGTGTTAGAGCCTATCGGGTGAGTTAGGAGTGAATTGAATTGAAAATGAAGCAAATAGCATGTTTGAAGGAAGTTTGAATATGGAAAGTCAACCTAGAGTTAACTATCGAGTTAGAGTGCTCGAAATCAGATTCTGATGATTCGACTAGTTTCGGGGGATCATTTATGACTTAGGAAAGCAATCGGAATTGAATTTGGAGGTCCGGTGTAGTTTTAGGCTTGAATTGGCGAAGTTTGAATTTTGGCAAAAACCGGATGGGAGGTGAGATTTTGATCCGGGGGTCGGAATGGAATTCCGACAATTCCTGTAGCTTCGTTATGTGACTTTGGATATGTCAGCAAATTTTCAGGTCATTCGGACGTCGTTTGGTTGGATTTTTGATGGAATGAGCAATTCGGAAATTTTGAAGAAAACTTAGGCTTGAATCCGTGTGTAATTGGTGATTTTGATGTTTAGGATGGTGTTTTTATGATTGGAACAAGTTCGTATCGTGTTTTGGAGTATGTTGGTGGCTTTCGTTGGGGTCCCGGGGGCCTCGGGGTGAATCCGGACCATCATCCGGGCATTTTGAACTTGGCAAAATCTGCTGTAAATTGCAGATCACTGTGCAGAAGGCTAAGCCTTCGCGTTCGCGAGGGCAATGCCGCGTTCGCGTAGGCTGGGGCCAGTTGGCCATCGCGTTCGCGAGGTAACATGCCGCGTTCGTGAAGGAGAAGGTTGGAATGCATCGCGTTCGCGTGGGAGAAGGACGCGGACGCGTAAGAGGAAAAGGCGAAGCATCGTGTTCGCATGGACTGGGACGCGAACGCGTAGAGGAAAGATCCGGCATGGTCTTCGCGGACGCGTGACTGTACGTCGCATTCGCGATGAAGGAACGGAGCAAGGCATCGCGTTCGCGTGAAGGGCATCACGAACGCGATGAGCAAATTTGTCCGGCAGTGAAATTAAATTGCAGAACGCAGGGCTCACGGGTTTCACACCCCAAATCATAATTTTGAGCCCTAGAGAGAAGAAATCACGGGAAAACGCTGGGAAATCATCGGGTATTCATCGGAGGTAAGTTTCTTGACTCAAAAACATCATTTTATGGTAGAATTAACATCAATCTTCATGAATTTGGGTATAAATTGTGAAGGATTGTGGCCTAGATATTGAAAACGAAAATTTGGGTTTTGAAAGGCCAATCGAACTCCAATTTTGGTAAATTTTATATGTATGGACTCGTAGCGAGACGAGGGTTCTGGAAATATGAATTTCGAAGCTTTTCGAGATGTGGGCCCAGGGCTCGGGTTTTGCAAATTTCGTGATTTTTGATATTTTTCGAGTTCTTTCGATTGGGTTATTTTCCATTAGCCTATTTTGATATATTTGTGCTGATTTGTGCTAGTTTTGACGTGCGTGGATGCCGGTTCGAGGAGCTAAGGCATCGCGGGCATGAGCTTTCGTCGGTTCGAGGTGGGTAATACTTGTAAATGATGTCCCGAGGGTTAGTAAACCCCGGACTTGCACATCTTAGTGCTGTGTTGAGGGCCGAATAACGGGCGTGGGGTAGAGCACCATTGGGGATAGTGACTTGGTCCGTCCCGCGTAATAAATAATAACACCTAATTATTAAAATGAATTGGACTAATTATCATGTTGGGTTTCGTGCCAATTATTTGAATCCTTCAGGGATAGGTATCACTGTCTTGATAACACTGTGCATATTTTATTCTAGATTTAAGGTTTTAAAGGGTATTTTGCTATTCAGCATTTTTATAAGGTTATGAAAAACTTGAACAAGGTCTTAATAACATTTTTTTGCTGTGAGCTAATATGATATTGTTGCCCGTAGGGCTTTCTTGATTATTTGTTAGACTGATTGGGGCCGAGGGCGATATGTTAGGGCATGACATTCATGTGAGCATATGCATACACATGCATGGATAGGACTGCACGCCGCAGTGGTATATGGATCGGGCCGCGCGCCGCAGCAGGTGTGATATTAATATTGTGCTTGGGCTGTAGGAGCCCCTCCGGAGTCTGAACCCCCACAATGAGCACGGGTACCCAAAACGGATCGGGCTACACGCCGTAGCGGTCATATGCATTGCATGGCATACATACATTGGTTTACATGTACTACGTGGCATAACATTTAGCACTCATACATTACTGGCACACATGCATTAGTTGCCTTATTGACCAGATCTCCTGGTGTAAATTGATAAGGAGTGCTGAGCCCGAGGGGCTGATTTGAGTGCGGACTTGCACTGCTTGAGATTGTATCCAGTATTGGTATATTATTATGAAAGAAAGTAGCTAAAAATTGAGAATTCTAAATAATCTACTCACATATGCTGAAAAGGAATAAAAATGATAGTTCTATATTGTGTAGCAAGAGATAGTGCCTTGCGTGGTTTTCTTCCCTTCAGCATTATTTACTTTTATTACCGCTGAGTTGGAAGTACTCACACCCGACTCCCTGCACCTTGTGTGTAGATCCAGGTACATCACAGCAGAGCTGATTCTATTGCGGCTCGGGAGTGCTTTTGGACAGTCGAGGTAGCTGCCAGCGTTCGCAGGACCTGATTCTCCAGTTTGTCTATATTTTGTTCCGATCATCCCACACTTGTGCACAGTTATATTCACTATTTACACTTGTATATTCCGTAGAGGCTCATGACTCTTGACCCTTTGGTCTATGGGAGTTGGCACGTGTTGGGACTTGGTTCCCTGTTTTTAATATATCTATCACTGTTATGCTTAAATTGGATAAAGTGAGCTTATGGCTCCGTGATTGTTGTTAATTGATCAGGCTGGCCTAGCAGTGTGCTGGGCGCCATCACGACCGGATTTGGGGTCGTGACACCTATATATCAAGATTGACATTATACATTTGATGCTAATGGATTGTTTTAGGACCCTATAATATCAACAACTAGCATATATATCAACAACTAGCCTATATATCAAGATTGACATTATATGACATTAGTTAGCATATTGTGTCCTCCTAGTATGTCGTAACATAATGTATCAGAATCTAAAATAGCCCATTTTTTGTATGACTAATTTTGTTATGATATGTTATATGTCAACATATCATATAATGGTATGACTATGTAGTCATAATTGTATAACATTTTAGGCGTACAGTCATATAAGTTATGCACACTAAATATCGCAAAAGATTTTAGTAAAGAGTGTATAACAACTAAAATCTTATACACTCATTAGTTTTACACTCTTTTGTAAAACATATCATAAGTTATGCACCATTATACTAAATCTTGATATATATTAATGTTATGCATAACTAAAATGTTATGCACCATTACACTAAATCTATAATGGTGCAAACATATCATTAGTTTTGGGACACTAAATAATGTGAATTAATATAAAATTATGATGTAGTTATGTAGTAATATAAGTGTACTAATTGTCACTATTTGCGTATATAGTACAAGGTATCTTAGTCATATCTAAAGGAATTTTACAATACTACGGCACAATATTATGTCGTATCCGTATTGATAATAGGTGATTATCAATATGGATATCATAAGTATCCGTATTAAAGTTTCTATGACTACAATCGTATTAATTGATATATGACAATTAATGTCAATCGCCAAAAATTGTAGATATAAATTATTGTAGATTGATATAATGTGATATATAATATAATGGCATTTGAGTTTACGGTTAGGTAAGGATTGATTTTTTTGTATTTTTATTCTGACTTAGACCCTTAAGAAACCCGTCGCCAAGTGAAATACTCCCTATTATTTAGTTGTGGATAATCGTAAAATGGACTATCATATTTAGTAATATATATTGGGGATGAATATGACTCTATTAAAGACAATTATATTATTTCAGTGATACACTAGGACCTGTGTAATGAGTATTTATAACCTTATACCACATGTACGTTCATTTTCTACATATCATTGGAATACATATACTATGTTAGTAATCATATAACATAACTATATTACATTATTTGTTCGATTGTAATTAGGGAGATCATTACTTCCAATACGATATATAAACGGAAGCATCGGCCTCTGTTATTTACTAGGACGCATCGGCCTACGACAATCACATAAGTCCATTGGACTAATACGATTGTAGTTAGTAATTGACCGTGAATGAATATTATTTTATTCATATACTAGGACGCATCGGCCTACGACAATCACATAAGTCCATTTGACTAATACGATTGTAGTTATAACAGATTGGGAGTAATGTAATACGATTGTAGTCATAGGAACTTCCGTTTATATATCGTGGTTGTTATTTAGTAATTGACCGTGAATGAATATGATTTCATTCATATACTAGGTCGCATCGGCCTACGACAACCACATAAGTCTATTGGACTAATACGATTGTAGTCATAGGAACTTCTGTTTATATATCGTGGTTGTTATTTAGTAATTGACCGTGACTGAATATTATTTCATTCATATACTAGGACGCATCGGCCTACGACAACCACATAAGTTCATTGGACTAATACGATTGTAGTCATAGGAACTTCCATTTGTATATCGTGGTTGTTATTATAAATGGTATAATATTAGTCCCATCCACCAACAATCGTATCTAAGAATACCATATTGTAATGTCATAATAGTTAAATATGTAATAATAGGAGTAAGTTTATACAGTTTTACGTATTTAACCACAATCGTACCCTCTTTTCTATGAATTTATAGCCACATAGTGATTTCATATCTAAGAATACCATATTGTAATGTCATAATACTGATTAAATTGGATAACAATGGGACGATAATTTTCAGTCCTATACATGGAGTAATGTCATACATTCTATCCTTATAACGTAGTCCGTATTAATTTTATGACTAATTCAATCACTAATTGTAGACTATTCACTAATTGTAGTCTGTGGCAAAAATGAGATATTTGGTATAGCACTTTGTATTCATGTTATGTGAGACTTAAAATCTTGAGAGGCATAGGAACATATTTGATGTGGCAAAGCAATGGGAAAATCGCACTAAAAAGATATCTTGGAGTATGAATAAAATGCACGATTTAACAATCATATATGTAGGTCCTTTTACTACAACCGTTATATTGTTATTCCAAGGTGGTTAATACTTTATATTCTTGGGATGCTTACCTATTTTCCAAAAACCATCAACTTTTGATAGAGTAATATATAAGAAACGGAAATTTCCTTTCACCATTTGTGAACAAACAAAGGCAAGAATCCGTTAAAGGGATGACAACGACACAACACTTGAACATCACTCTTCATGTTGTTGGTATATCATAGACTTGTGCTGAGGCTAGAATTTAAAGCATATATGTGTTAGGTTTAATATTTAATTAATATATGAAACATTTAAAAGAGGGTTAATGAGAAATGGAGGGAAATGAAATTTTGAGTAAAATTTCAAGTTCCCTCTCCTTGGTAAATGGGCATTTATGAAAGGACTGCAGGTTCAATTCCTGGAGATCTAGCCCCTCTGGAGTATGAATAAAATGCACGAATTAATACTCAAATTAAGGTTAATAGTTCACAAAATATATTAACGGAAGTTCCTATTCCAGATTCCTCCTGATATAGTTAATATAAAATATAACTAGGACCTATGTTAGCGAATAGGCCATAACTAAACATATTAATATTTAGTTATAACCCATTTAGTGCATTTACGATATAGCAATCTATATTAATCATATTGCAATGTAAAGGGATACCTTTATATTTGACATTGACATATAGGCTAGTTGTTCAGTTATTATGCTATACCTATACTACAATTGGTATGCTAACAATGGCAACTATTAGAGGTTTACATATACACCTAGTATTCATATCCACTGAATGTTCCTATGTATATCATACGATTTATCACGATATTGTCTTTTAAGACGTTTATATCATTACTAAGACGTTTATATCATTATAATCTGTGATATAAACGTTATTAAGGTCTATATGACCTAAACCTACAATACTTTATATTAGAATAGCGGACCTTACTGTAGATAACTACAAAATCAATTTGGTTTAGGTTATATAGACCTTAATAACGTTTATATCACATATTATAATGATATAAACGTCTTAGTATTGGGTCGTATAAATAATCAGGTCCTATTATCCTAGTTTCCAGTTTATATAAACGTGATTGTATGGCTAAGCTACTAGTATAAAATTATTTCGTTTATTCATCTATGGAATGACAAACGATAATCAATTACTAGTAGCAATCTAGTAGCAATGAGAATAAATAAACTTATGTAGTAATAGGACCTTCCTTTTATATATCGTGGTTGTTATTTAGTAATTGACCGTGAATGAATATTATTTCATTCATATACTTTGTCATTAGTTAATTCGAGTCATGAACTGTTATATGACTAATATGATAAAATCTAAAATCATAGTCATATGACAATATATGATGCGGTATTAGCTCATATTTTACGATTAAATAATATAAATTAGGTAGTTACCTTATAAATTAGCTAAGTATAAGATAGTATACTTTACCTTATACTTAGCTAATTACTTTAGTATTGACATGTCAAATATTCGGAATTTGACATTTATATATATTATTTAAATAATCGTTTTAGATTTGTCCATTGCCGTAGGACTGTCCAATGGATATACATAGCTATTACTTAAACCAATATAATTAGTAGGATCTTGATCATATACTGAGATATAAACTAAAATTATCATTCATAATATTACGACAATAACTCTAGGTGTCGTAGGTCGACTAATCCACACAGAAATTGATCGTAGTTTCCAAATCCCAAGACAATACTAATTAACCACCCCACAGTAAATTCATCCCAATATAAGTGTAACCAGATGAGGCAGACCCGTGGTGAGCACGGGCCCAGCATCACTAATGTCTTGTTCTGTTTACTGCAAAAAAATCTTTTGATAAATAAACATGACGTCCTATTGCAAAAAAGCATGATGTTATTGGATGTAGAGGGGATACAAATAGAAGTAGGGGGTTTAAGGAATTTATTATTTGTAGATCTTTCATTTTGATTCTGAGAGCCACCAAACACAAACAAACTATATTTAAAGTGTGTGGACCGAAGGTTCTCATTTTTGATACACCTAAATTACAGGTTGAGATTGTATTACACTCAGGATGCTTTTTACATTCTCGCTGATCTAAGCTAATAATAACTTTTTTTTACAGTAGCAGAGGCAGGTGCCACCCTTTGAATTTGAATAATCTTAGAAACATGCACAAACAATATACAAGTAATGGTACATGTACCAACTGCTCGATGCAGATACATTTACTTCACTAAATGACCCCTAGGCACATGTAGTGTCTTAGTCATACATTTTCACCAACATATTGGAGGTTTGCTTGAGTTAGTAAGTTCAGTCCACTCCAATGGATTAATGTTGAAGGAGCTTTTCTATTCAGCCTCCAAGTTAAGATTTCAAATGCGCCAATAGTCTCTGATAAGAAAAGAAACCATTACAATACTTATAAACCAAACTTGGAGATATAACTTATGCTCTAGTTTATATCCTAGGTTTAGTACTCTTTAAAATATTGTTCATAAGATACAAAAAAAATTAGATTAGTCATTTAGTTAGTTCTAGATACATTACGATTTATATCTCCTAAAACTTAAATGAAGTTAATAATCAAACAACTCCCATAGAACAAAAGATACTCGACAGTAAGACCAGAAAGCTAAAAAATGTGAAGCATCTATATACTCAATATTTAGCTCTATGTAGACAATAAAAGAAGGAATTTAAGACAATTATGGTGCTAAATATAGTGCAACTTGCTGGTAACTGTTCTTTGATCAAACTAACCTAAAGCAATTAATATCTCCATTGCTAAGATTAAGAAAAAAATATCAACAAAAAAAATTCCTACTAATAATAATGCAAACCAAGAAAAAATGGTAGGATAGATAAATAGTTTTGTCTTTGTCACGACCCCAAACCCCGGTCATGATGGCGCCCAACACATTGCTAGGCAAGCCCGACCATCTTATCCAATTAAACCAGGCCAAGTATAATTAATACTGATTAATCGGCGTGATTAGCCTGTTTTCATAACAAATCAAGAAGTGTAGAATCGAAATACAAGAACACAGTCCCAACCAAATCGTGGCGTCATAAGTCTGAGCCTCTACAAATGAGATCTACTACAAAATCAAGTCTAACCAGAATGGAGATAACAAAATGATAAAAAGAAAGAGGTCAAGTACTGCGGACGTTGGCAGCTACCTCGAAGTCTCCACAGAATGGGGATAATAAAGCAGTTGCGATAGCTCAACTGCCCTCCTGAACCTGTATATCTGCACAAAAAGTGCAGGGGAGTGGGGTGAGTATATTTCAACTCAGTGAGTAACAATAATAAACAATAACTGAAAATAAGAACTCTTGTACTATCACTAAACAGTTCTAAGGCAACCCCCACAGGTTAGTCATCACTATAATGAGTACTCTGATCTCCAGTCCACATCTATCTCATCTAGGTCCCACACTGACCACATCCTCGCTCGTACCACTACGGTATACAGCCATCTCAATATATGGAGACATATACATCTGTCTATAGCATATAAATATTTCAGTATATATATGAATATGAATAAGTATAATGCTGCGGCGCACAGCCCGCTCCAATACATATACCGATGCGGCGCGCAACCCGCTCCAATACATATAACGCTGGGGCGCGTAGCCCGCTCCATTTAACGCCGACTGCGCTCACTGGGGGTGTATACAGACTTCGGAGGGGCTCCCTGGGCCCAAGCACTATAATACTGCGGCGTGCAGCACGATCCACACAAATATTACTGCGGCGTGCGGTCCGATCCAATATATATATACATATATATCTCTATACTGCTGCGGCGTGCAGCCCGATCCCATAATATACACCAGTGCTAACTGAGAATGTGTGCAGACTCAGACTCCGAAGGGGCTCCTACAGCCCAAGCGCAATAATACTGCGGCGTGCAGAGTCCGTCCCACATGTATATTACATGTATATTACTGCGGCGTGCAGTACGATCCAACATATATACTGCTGCGGCGTGCAGCCCGATCCAATGTAGGTATATATATATACTACCTCATAATGGGTCCTCGACCCTATCCCAGTCAATATATACTTGGCCTCTCAGGCCCAATATAATATATCACAGTGGGTCCTTGACCCTGTCTCAGTCAATATAGACTTGGCCTTTCAGGCCCAATATAACATCTCATAGTGGGTCCTTGACCCTATCTCATCTCAATCGGTATAGACTTGGCCTTTCAGGCCCACTTAGCTAGAACAGGGAATTCCACCTTAGATAATCTCTCTCAATGTACACATCTAGTACGGGCTCATATTATGCTATACAAGCTAGAACTACGGCTGAGTGTATGTTTCCAACACGATATAAGGGTCACCTAGCTCTATAGGTTCCCTAATGATTTACAGATCGGCACAAGGCCCCAAACATGGCTTTTAGCCCTATTGTACAGTTATAATCTCATTAACAGTCATACAACATAGTATTCTATTAGCCGGGAAGGACCAAGTCCGAACCCTTAATCATAATGTCATCACGCCCGTCATAGCACGCGTGTCTCATCTCAATATAGCACTGTGAAGTGCTAGTACGAGGTTTCAAACCCTCAGTACATTGTTTACTACTACCACTCACCTCGAACCGGTAGAAGCTTCAATCCGCCTTGCCTTTGCCTCGCAAATCAAACTCCTCGGATGCCAAATCTGCTCAAAATCATAGGGAATGCATCAATATATGCTAATTTCACGCAATTCATTCGAAATAACCCAAATTGTATCAAAACCCACAAAGTTGTCAAAACCCGACTTTTGGTGCGCTTCTCGAAAAATTATAAAAAGTTACATATTCGGAACCCTCGTCTCAATACGAGTCTAGGCATATCAAATTTACCAAATTCGGACTCCATTTGCCCGCTCAAATCGGTATTTTTCTACAATTTTAGGCCTAGGGCTAAAACCCACCTTTAATCCTCCATTTTCATAGAAATAAACCATGATTTCATGATAAAAGCGTGTAATTAAACCACGAAACTTACCTCCGACAATACCCCGATGATCTCCCAGCTATTTCCCTTCACTTTCTCTCTCTAAGATTCAAAATTGGAGGGTTTTGCAAATGAACCCGTAATGAAATGTTTCTGTAATTAAAGAATCTGCCCAGGCGTTTACACTATGCAATCGCATCCCATCATTACGATCGCGTAGAAAAAATGATAGCTCGAATTAATTAAGGCTATGCGATCGCACTTCCTCTCCGCGATCGCGTAGAACATCTCACCCAGGCTCCAAATTACTACTATGCGATCGCAAACCGACCACGCGATCACATAGAACAATAAGCTTCTTAGGCACCCCAGATCATTTTACCCTATGCGTTCGCACAAGTGACCCTGCGATCGCAGAGTGCCAGGTTCCATACCTATGCGATCGCATCCCCTATTACGCGATTGCATAGAACAACTCTGGGACTCACTTCCATCCTTCTATGCGATCGCATCTACTCTATGCGATCGCATAGAGCATCCGTCTACAACAAAACCAGCAGCCAACAACAGTTCAAAAATACAAGAAATGGTCCGTTTGGACCCCCGAAATCAACCCGAGGCCCCCGGGACCCCAACGAAAACCACCAACATACTCCATAACACGTTTCAAACTTCTTCTAATTATGAAAACACCATCCTAAACATCAAAATCACCAATTACACACGGATTCAAGCCTAAGTTTCTTCCAAACTTCCGAAACCGACATCCAATCCAAAACCCGATCAAACGATCTCCGAATGACCTGAAATTTTGCAGGCACATCCAAAATCACACAACGGAGCTACAGGAACTGTCGGAATTCCATTCCGACTCCCGGATCAAAATCTCGCCTATCGATCGGATATCGCCAAAGTTCAACTTTAGCCAATTCAAGCCTAAAACTACACCGGACCGCCAAATTCACTTCCGATCGCTCTTCTAGCTCATAAATGACCTCCCGGAGCTGACCGAATCATCAGAATTCGATTCCGAGTTCTCTAACTCACCAGTCAATGTCTAGTTGACTTTTCCCAACTATCCCTTCTTCTAAGAGACTTTTTGTCTCATTTCCAACTAAACTCAACCCGAATTGACTCAAACTCGCCAAACATGCACATTGAAACATTAACAAGCATTTAACGGGGATAACGAGGTGATAACTCACATGATGACGGGCCGGGTCATCACATTCTCCCCAACTTAAGCAAACGCTCGTCCTCGAGCGGACCAAGAGTTGTACCAGATTCAACACAATAGCTGAATGACCTCACCAAGCATCTACTCGTGGTGATACCACTTCGCCCTATCTTTCATAAGTCCGATAACATAGTATAGCTGAATTTCCACAGTCTATCTCAACCATAAACCACATTGCACTTCCCGAAATCATGTACCAAATCTGACTCCCACATCTATACTCAGAGTACACACGATCCAACTGTAATAGCCAAACTCGGCACTCCGGGTGAGATCACATGATGTATCAAACAATCCAATCACTTGAGACGATAGTCTCCAATCACAACAACTGGCCACAATAACCAAATACTAGCAGAAAGAACCTTTCTCATTAGATAGAGTCTTATTCCAACACCTTCATATCCTGCCCACGGCAACTGAAGCACGCGATATACCGAACCCATCTCTTGGGTCAACCATTCGTGAATCCATTTCCCTTTTAAAACTGATACCACAATAAGTTTCGGAGCCAAACCTCGATATTACCTTTCTAACGAGCTGAAATCACATATGCTCGCTCTCATGAATGACTCGAATGATCATTTCGGTTATAACACACCACACTGGTGACATGACATCACAGTATCGGCCTAGGCCACAACGAGCACAACACAGGCTCCTATAAGAACGATCTGAACACACTCGAATCATGACAACTGACTCGCACAAAGAGCCATAATTCAAATTCTTCAATACCATCACAACACATAACTGAGATCTCGTCTCACATCATAGAATTAGAGTACCTGAATCCTCCTCGAAAGGTCATAACATCACGTGGCCTTGCCACAACTCATGATTCTATCCAACACTATTACTCATGGAGCACCTCAAGTCGCAATGCTCAAAACGGTCAGCCACACACATATTTAGGTCTGAACTCAAGCAATCAATCACACACGCGGTGATACATTTAGTATATGCTATCGAATCCTGAATGGACACAACCGATGTGCTATTCCCGAGCGATACCCAATACGGACCATTCCTCAGAAGAGAGGAAGTATTGTATACAAGGTACATACAGGAAGCTATATTTCCCACATCACACTGTTGCGGCGCGCAACTTGTTCCAATAGCATACCTGTGGCGGCGTGCCACCTGATCCAGATACCATACATGTGGCGGCGTGCCACCCGACCCAGATACTATACATGTGGCGGCGTGCCACCCGATCCACGCATAAATCTAGCAAAAAGGAATGCACATCGACTCAAGTTGCTCATTGCAACAAGCATGTATATATAGCCTCGAGCTCGGTCACATGAAACTCATCCGACAAAGTTCCTCAATACCGGAACTGAATCAATGGTAGATACCTCTACACTGACATCTGCCACGAAGGCCCAACTGACAAAGCAATACCTACCAGCCGTCCGCTGGCCTTAGGGTACATCCACCCTGCTGGAGCATGATCCGATGCGCTCTGCCATGCAGTTTGCGACATGTTTCTGACATAGTCCATATCACATTAGTCTGGACAACCTGGCTAATGACGACCAGTCAGCAATCATATATCATTATTCAAATTCATCATATCAAGTGACGAGATAGCCACTAGGGCTTCCAATTTCTGATAACCGCTAAACTGTGCCGATACACACGATATACCACCGCTGCGTAGGCGGGTTACGAGAACTTCTAGTATCCAACACATACATAACACAGGAATCACTATGCCTGATTTCGTACTTCACCGTATGATTACATAACGCACCTCAAGCGTCCATTCATACCACGAAAGCCATTCATAAATTTCACTATGTCATCAACGACTCAATTATTACAGTCGATCCAACAGGAGTATATCACCATACCGCTAGATATTATTAGTTTATTTTACCTGGCCCTTTTGACCATAGACTCTGCCGAAATACTAGTATAGCAGTACCATTCTCCTAAATCACCAGGAAGATTGATTCTCAGATTATCTGCAGCTGCCCACGCTGCTTGAGGATTTTAATGACTTCCCATATATTATGAACAATTCTCAAAGCCTTGAGTATGCCATTATCAAATTTTCCATAACACATCGCAAATACCATACTGCACCAAGATACATGGAGAATTTTTATCCCTCTCCTACGCCGCAAACATCGACGCACTCAACTAGTCAAGGACCTTCATGATCCCACATAGAAGAAAAATCATTACATATTCCACGCTTCGCATATCGACAGGAATAAACTCATTTTCAAACCATGATAAAACACATCACAAACTCTTTCTCCCAATTACATTGCATAAGTTGAACTGCCAGGACTGAGTCCTTATACTCATATCAGGTTACACAACTGCCAGCACTCAAAAGCTTTATTGCACAATATATGCGAGAATCATTACTTCAAACATATACGAGGAATTAATCGTATTCCTTCTCATACCGTTTCGATTTATTAACAAGTTGATCCATTTACCCAATTTCCTTTCTGATTCATCTTTAATTTAATACTAGTCTTTACTGTAGCACCACAATGCCTCAACCCATGTTACCACACAAGACTCGTACATAAAACCATACGGTCTAAGACCCATAGGCCACTGAATACTCTCTCAATTGTTTCCCAGAAATACCACATTCAACAATACTTTGTTTTGAAGAACTTCCTGCGATTTGAATTTGTTATCATTACCTTTCAATACAGATACAAAGAATCTCATCATCCCCATAACATAACAAAATTCTTGATTTCTTCTAACGAAACCACGATATTTAGCCACTTACACAATCTTAAGGCACCTGACTATTGCAAGCGTAAATCTTGAACACCGCAAGGCTATTCTCGGGCGTCATTCACCCTTAACCAGCTATAATTCAACTGCCTTATTAAACAGAACCACTCGGGCCTTACTAGAACTCTGACACCGCAGAACATGATTACATACGGATACAATTAACTATCTTTCTCTAGCAACAGCCACTCAAAACATCCTAGTATTTTCTCACATCTACGAAGCACCATAACATTCGTCAGAATTTTTCCCAACATGCTTGGGGACAGAACCATCATAGCACACAATAGTGCAGTCAATTAGTCAATAACAACCTCCCCAACTTGGGTCAGAGCCATACATCAAAGCACTTTAGCCACTCATAGCATTCTTACTCAATTGATGCTCCAATGTTACAGTGAGATTAAACTCGAGCTATTTACAAACTTTGGCGGAGACTCGAATCATCGAAAATCTTAACTCTTTTGCAATTCTTGTATTCATTCACACGCAACAGCTAAGCCCATTCCTTAGGCGACAACATCTTTTCTAAGTCCCAAATATTTCAAAAACATTCGGCAGAGTTTCCTTTGTAAATTGGCCTATCCACCTGCCAGAGAATCACCAAACCATTCTAACAATACACCCACAACTCAACAAGACGTCACAATGTATTTCAACAACATAAATCTCAATACTACACGAATTATATCATCAGCATTAGTACACGAACATGCGCTGCACCTGCTCAAATCATAACACATATACCTTTCACCATGATACACCTAGTACAACCAATTTGGTTTTCCTGCGTTTGAACTCATACTACGACACGTAATGCACTTTACCTTTCCACTAAGGAACATGAACATACTCACCATGCCCATCGCTAGGGCTACGTAACAGATGACAATAAGGATTGAATACCTTGCAGCTCACCCATTATCAAACTGCCATTTCACGATTAAGATCAATACTGATCGCATGAATTTCATAATACCGGCTCGCAAAGTTAGCACTTTGATGCTCAAGCCATAGACAAGGATCCGGCCTCAAGTCCTCCAGACAGGCCCAACATGAATTCACAAAGATTATATCTCATCCCTCGATTCGGGAATCATAAGCCATCAAGGCAAATTTATCACTAAACACTCGAGTGCACGCATCAGTGTGCAGGAGGAATTTCAAGAATTACATCTCAAGCTGAATAAAACACGCACGATGAGAATTCCAAGAATTTGAAACTTTCCTAAAGGTTTGCAGCCTCCCGAGGATAAGTACAGGCGTCCCCGTACCGATTCACGAGACTCTACCAACCAGGTCATGACTCGCAAGACCTGTTAACCTAGGCTCTGATACCAACTTGTCACGACCCCAAACCCCGGTCGTGATGGCGCCCAACACATTGCTAGGCAAGCCCGACCATCTTATCCAATTAAACCAGCCAAGTATAATTAATACTGATTAATCGGCGTGATTAGCCTGTTTTCATAACAAACCAAGAAGTGTAGAACTGAAATACAAGAACACAGTCCCAACCAAATCGTGGCGTCACAAGTCCGAGCCTCTACAAATGAGATCTACTACAAAATCAAGTCTAACCAGAATGGAGACAACAAAATGATAAAAAGAAAGAGGTCAGGTACTGCAGACGTTGGCAGCTACCTTGAAGTCTCCACAAAATGGGGATAATAAAGCAGTTGCGATAGCTCAACTGCTCTCCTGAACCTGTATATCTTCACAAAAAGTGCAGGGGAGTGGGGTGAGTATATTTCAACTCAGTGAGTAACAATAATAAACAATAACTGAAAATAAGAACTCTTGTACTATCACTAAACAGTTCTAAGGCAACCCCCACAGGTCAGTCATCACTATAATGAGTACTCTGATCTCCAGTCCACATCTATCTTATCTAGGTCCAACACTGACCACATCCTCGCTCGTACCACTACGGTATACAGCCATCTCAATATATGGAGACATATACATCTGTCTATAACATATAAATATTTCAGTATATATATGAATATGAATAAGTTAATGCTGCGGCGCGCAGCCCGCTCCAATACATATACCGTTGCGGCGCGCAGCTCGCTCCAATACATATACCGCTGCGGCGCGTAGCCCGCTCCAATACATATACCGCCACGGCGTGCAGCCCGCTCCATTTAACGTCGACGGCGCTCACTGGGGTTGTATACAGACTTCGGAGGGGCTCCCTAGGCCCAAGCACTATAATACTGCGGCGTGCAGCACGATCCACACAAATATTACTGCGGCGTGCAGTTCGATCCAATATATATATGTATATATCTCTATACTGCTGCGGCGTGCAGCCCGATCCCATAATATACACCGGTGCTCACTGAGAATGTGTGCAGACTCAGACTCCGAAGGGGCTCCTACAGCCCAAGCGCAATAATACTGCGGCGTGCAGTCCGTCCCACGTGTATATTACATGTATATTACATGTATATTACTGCGGCGTGCAGTCCGATATACTGCTGCAGCGTGCAGCCCGATCCAATATAGGTATATATATATAATACCCCATAATGGGTCCTCGACCCTATCCCGGTCAGTATATACTTGGCCTCTCAAGCCCAATATAATATATCACAGTGGGTCCTTGACCCTGTCTCAGTCAATATAGACTTGGCCTTTCAGGCCGAATATAATATATCACAGTGGGTCCTTGACCCTGTCTCAGTCAATATAGACTTGGCCTTTCAGGCCCACTCAGCTAGAATAGGGAATTCCACCTTAGATAATCTCTCTCAATGTACGGATCTAGTACTGGCTCATATTATGCTATACAGCTAGAGCTACGATTGAGTGAATGTTTCCAACACGATATACGGGTCACCTAGCTCTATAGGTTCCCTAATGCTCTACGGATCGGCACAAGGCCCCAAACATGGCTATTAGCCCAATTGTACAGTTATAATCTCATTAACAGTCATATAACACAGTATTCTATTAGCTGGGAAGGACCAAGTCCGAACCCTTAATCATAATGTCACCACGCCCGTCATAGCACGCGTGTCTTATCTCAATATAGCTCTGTGAAGTGCTAGTACGGTGTTTCAAACCCTTAGTACATTGTTTACTACTACCACTCACCTCGAACCGGTATAAGCTTCAATCCGCCTTGCGCTTGCCTCGCAAATCAATCTCCTCGGATGCCAAATCTGCTCAAAATCATAGGGAATGCATCAATATATGCTAATTTCACGCGATTCATTCGAAATAACCCAAATTGTATCAAAACCCACAAAGTTATCAAAACCCGACTTTTGGTGCGCTTCTCAAAATTATAAAAGTTACATATTCGGAACCCTCATCTCAATACGAGTCTAGGCATATCAAATTTACCAAATTCGGAGTCCATTTGCTCGCTCAAATCGGTATTTTTCTACAATTTTAGGCCTAGGGGTAAAACCCACCTTTAATCCTCCATTTTCATAGAAATAAACCATGATTTCATGATAAAAGCGCGTAATTAAACCACGAAACTTACCTTCGACAATACCCCGATGATCTCCCAGCTATTTCCCTTCACTTTCTCTCTCTAAGCTTCAAAATTGGAGGGTTTTGCAAATGAACCCGTAATGAAATGTTTCTGTAATTAAAAAATCTTCCCAGGCGTTTACACTATGCGATCGCATCCCATCATTGCGATCGCGTAGAACAAATGATAGCTCGAATTAATTAAGGCTATGCGATCGCACTTCCTCTCCGCGATCGCGTAGAACATCTCACCCAGGCTCCAAATTACTACTATGCGATTGCAAACCGACCACGCGATCGCATAGAACACTAGCTTCTTAGGCACCCCGGATCATTTTACCCTATGCGTTTGTACAAGTGACCATGCGATCGCAGAGTGCCAAGTTCCACACCTATGCGATCGCATCCCCTATTACGCGATCGCATAGAACAACTCTGGGACTCACTTCCATCCTTCTATGCGATCGCATTTACTCTATGCGATCGCATAGAGCATCCGCCTGCAACAAAACCAGCAGCCAACAGCAGTTCAAAAATACAAGAAATGGTCCGTTTGGACCCCCGAAATCAACCCGAGGCCCCCGGGACCCCAACGAAAACCACCAACATACTCCATAACACGTTTCAAACTTGTTCTAATCATAAAAACACCATCCTAAACATTAAAATCACCAATTACACATGGATTCAAGCCTAAGTTTCTTCCAAACTTCCGAAACTGACATCCAATCCAAAACCCGATCAAACGATCTCCGAATGACCTGAAATTTTGCAGGCACATCCAAAATCACACAACGGAGCTACAGGAACTGTCGGAATTCCATTCCGACTCCCGGATCAAAATCTCGCCTATCGATCGGATATCACCAAAGTTCAACTTTAGCCAATTCAAGCCTAAAACTACACCGGACCTCCAAATTCACTTCCGATCGATCTTCTAGCTCATAAATGACCTCCCGGAGCTGACCGAATCATCAGAATTCGATTCCGAGCTCTCTAACTCACCAGTCAACGTCCAATTGACTTTTCCCAACTATCCCTTCTTCTAAGAGAGTTTTTGTCTCATTTCCAACTAAACTCAACCCGAATTGACTCAAACTCGCCAAACATGCATATTGAAACATTAACAAGCATTTAACGGGGATAACGAGGTGAAAACTCACATGATGACGGGCCGGGTCATCACAGTCTTCCTCAAAATTGTCAAGTATAATATCTAAAATATAGATGGATTCACAAATCTATGCTTATTAAGATAGATCCAGATACACAAAAAAGTGAAAAGTTCACTAATCTCAGAGTTTTCTGTTGAATTTATCAATATTTTGAAGCTTAGACAGTCATACTTAATTCATCATCCAACAAGTTTAAATAGCCCCGTAAGCTATATATGACTAATTAAGTAACCATAAAAATAAGAGAATAACACATGGGAACCTATTAAACCCAGTGTGATTTTTTGTTTAGCTCCATTCCTAAGGATTTTTTTATCAATACACTTTGTATTGCCTTAAAATTTATTGTTATGTAAACGCTACCATAATAGAAAAAGGAAAATGGCCCGTAAAAAAATTGTCAATGATATTTGAACATATTTTAACTTCTTTATATAATAGAATCGTTGGCTATAGTTGATATATTCTCATAAAAAGAAAGAAAATATCTGAAGTTCCCACAGGTCAAAAAGTTTAACACCATCTTGAGCTGCAATCTTATAGTATCACCACACAAGCTAAACATATCACTTATAATTTTAATCACAAAATCTACTTTATGCTGCTAAAAGAATGATAATCAAAAGTTTAATTCATAACAACATACTCATTGCTAAGAAATAATCATCTTATTAGAAGAAAATAACATTACACTTGCATGACCATCAAACCTTACAACATAAGCTTTGGAGGTTGACAATAAAAATGGGGCAAAAAACACAGAGACAAAAAGAAAGGACAATAGTAATAGTACTTGTATAATTTTAGAGGAGTGCCATGAGTAACTTATGAAATTTTTGAAGTAAAAAAAAATCTAACCTTATATCTCATATCTTGAATATAGTCACTTAAGTCCGTGTTTCAAGGATCCATAAGGGTGAAGCTGAAGATGTACGTCAGTCATATTCTGAAGCATCTGCAACCTGCATTAGAAGTTTATACATGACGACTCCATAAATGTGAAAAATATTCGCAACTCTACAACATCGCAAAAAAAAGTGTTGAGGGCTTTTCTTTTATATCATGATGGATAAGAATAAGTATAAGGTTTATGCAAATACAAAGATATCATCCTATTCAATATTGTAGCTACCGTTTCAATTTAAACATATCAATATCTTGCGGTCTGCTAAGAAGGACCGGACCTTCAGTTTGCTTGATTTGATATGAGAAGTCAACACTATTTCAACTCTCTGTCTCAAACAATAAACTTAATAGTTTGTATTCCCCGCATGTATAGAATCAAATTGGTTAGATTTGTATAATCATTATAAATATAAGTTAACTAAAAGCAATAGTCTTTTATTTTACTTTTAAAAATTTCCTATTGCTTTTGTGAGCAAAAGACCATATATGAAGATGTAGCAACAAATTGAATAAGAATCAAGTAAACCATATATAATCATAAATTTTACATCAAGTGTCTCACAACTCTACTTCTCTTAGATCGTTTGAAGTATAATAAGTATTTCTTATAGGAGGAAGAAAAGCAAGACTCTAACAGTTCACAAGCAGTTTGCTCCAGTTGATCTTGGCAGTTTACTTTGGTCTTGCCAGCTCGCTTTAATTTATCTTGCCGTTCAAGTTCCTGACTGCTTGCTCCAAGTACCACAATACACGTATGTTGATCTTGAATTAAGTATACACTACATTATTAAGTGATTGAAAATTTTATTTGTAAAATAGGCCAAGGCTGCATGATTGTTTGAAAACTTTTAGCATCACGTTTAGTCTTTTTAAAGTAAATGATGCCCTTGGTTGCCAGGACTATCTTTGTCACGACCCTAGTTCACCAATCGTGAACATGTCATGACGGCACCCAGTCCCCACGACTAGGTAAGCCTAACACGTTGCAGAATATACCAGTTTATGAACATTAAATAAGAAATAGTGGAAAATAATATAAAAAGGAGATGTAATCCGTGCCGCTTGGCACATACACCCATCAAGCACACTGTATAAAACACCACCAAGATCCGGAATCCCACGGGTAACACAGACTAAAAGAGAATATACAACTATGGCTCTATGTATAAAGAGTATCTAACAATGAAGTGAAGGAAAAATAACTACTAGTACTATCAGAATAGAAGGAAGGCCTCCGGATCCGCGGACGTAGCGGATCATACCTCGAGGTCTCCCAAAGCGCTGCTGAATCACCTGATATAAGCCTGTCCTGATGTACCAGGATCTGCACAACAAAAGTGTGCAGAAGAGTAGCATGAGTACACCACGGCGGTACTCAATAAGTGCCAAGCCTAACCTCGATGGAGTAGTGACGAGGAAGGTCAGGGCCCTACCGAGAGAAACAATAACAAAATGATAATGACAAAATAAGCAGTTTAAGTGAGAATAACTCTGAAATAACAACAATAAAGTGATTACTGCAACCGTCTACAATTAAGCTAACAACGAGTAACAAAACTCAATCAACAAGTCCAAGACATGTGGGAATTGAACCCACAGTCCCATCAACAGTACCATTGGGTCTCCGGGAATCGAACCCGCAGCCCATTTCTCAATAAATCTCAGGATCTCCGGGAATCGAACCCGCAGTCCACATCTCAATAATATATCAATAGTTCAGGATCTCCGGGAATCGAACCCGCAGTCCATATCTCAATAACTCAGGATCTCCGGGAATCGAACCCGCAGTCCATATCTCAATAATATATTAATAAACTCCGGGTCTCCGGGAATCGAACCCGCAGCCCTTGGATCTCCGGGAATTGAACCCGCAGTCCACAAACAATAACACTCCGGGTCTCTGGGAATCGAACCCACAGCCCTGGGATCTCCGGGAATTGAACCCGCAGTCCACCAACACAAAAAAAAACGCACAGAGAAAACATAATATGCTTAACTACAACTTCACCGAAAACTAGTGCTAACAATTATCAAGAAGTTCAAGTAAGACAATTTGGCAATTAGACAGGTAAATCCTAGCTAATCATGTTTCCCTAACGAATGCCAGGAAAATATCATAAATTAATCAACTAATGACAGGAATATCACGAATTTGACGATTCAAGTAAAGTGAGTTACAACAACCAGCGCATGTACACGCCCGTCACCTCGCGTACAAGGCATTTAAAATATCACATAATATCTTAGGGGTGAAGGTTCCCCCACACGAAGTTAGACAAGCCACTTACCTCAATTCCGGTATAAAACCGCTAAGAAACGACTCTCTTGCCACGAGTATCCGACTTCAAATGGCTCAACTCTATTCAATTAAATGTTATAACGTAAATAATAATTCAAGTAACTTATTCTACAAATAAATTCTAAGCTAATACATGAAATTATGTAAAATGACCAAAATGCCCTCGGACCCACGAGCTCGGAATCTGAAATTGTTTGAAGATAAAGATTACCCATGACCTTAGGAACTCAAATATATAATTTTCTCTTAATTCCATACTCAAAATCGTGTTCAAAATACAAAAATCTCAATTTCTAGGTTTTTCTTTAAAACCCAAATTCTCCTTTTGATTCTCACGAATTTTGATGTTAAATCTAAGGTATAAACACAAAATAAAAGTTGAAAACTAGTTAGAGGAACTTACCCAATCATTTGGTTTGAAAATCAACTCTCAAAATCGCCCATTCTCGGACCTAGGGCTCAAAATATGGTAAAATGAAGCAAAAACTCGAGGTTCACAGCTAAAATCAAGCTGCAGAAGTCGCATTTGCGATCCAGGGTTTGCAATTGCGAACCCTCGCAAAAACGAAGAAGTTCTTCGCAATTGCGAACAAAGAGAGGCTGGGAAGGGTCGCATTTGCGACAAAAAAGGTTCGCAATTGCGATGGAAATGTTCGCAATTGCGAGCATACCAGAAGCAGCAGTTTTTCCCCGACACAAAAATAAGCATAACTTCCTCATACGATGTCCAAATTCGATGATTCTTTTTCCTATGGCTCCGTAATTTTGATACGGATCTAATGGTTCAAACAAAATTGAATTTGGAGCTCGTTAGCTTAATTTAGTACTCTTTTATGTCCAAAGAAATGACGTTGAAACATCAAATAAGAGCGTGATCACAACCCGAAACACACCCGAGGCCCCCGGGACCCCGACCAATAACACCAATCAGTCCCAAAACACATTATGGATTTGCTCTAGGCCTCAAATCACAACAAACAATGCTAAAATCACGAATTACACCTCAATTCAAGCTTGAAGAATTTTGAAGTTTCCAACTTCTATTTCCGTTGTCGAAACCTATCAAATCACGTCCGATTAAATTACAATTTTCCACACAAGTCCAAAATGACATAATTAAGCTATAGAAACTCTCGGAACTCCATTACGACCCTCGGATCAAAATCTCATCTATCAACCAGAATTCGCCAAAATACTAACTTTGCCAATTCAAGCTTAATTCTACACCGATCATCACAAAAATATTCCGGACATACTCCTAAGTCCCAAATCACATAACGAAGCTATCCGAACCATAAGATTTGCATTTTTGAGTCCGATATCAAAATTTCCACTTCCGGTAAAATTTTCTCAAGAACCTTCAATTTTCTATCTTTAGCCAAACGACTCTAAAATGACCTATGAACCTCCGAATTCACTTCCGATCGCGCTCCCAAATCTAGAATAACCATACGGAGCTACTCCCAGTCTCGAAAATCCCAAACGGACATCAATAACACTAAAATGCATTTTAAGCCAAACTGATGCAATTTCTTCTAAAATGTTATCTTCCATAATATGCGCCAAAACGCTCCCGGGTTATCCAAAACCTGATCCGGGCATATGCCAAAGTCCGAAATCATCATATGAACCTGTTGGAACCTTCAAATCCCAATTCCGAGGTCGTATACTCAAAGTTCCAATCCTAGTTCATTTCTTCAATTTTAAGCTTCGGAAATGAGAATTTCATTTAAATTTGACTCCAAACTTCTTGAATATTAATTATGACCATACACACAGGTTAATATACCTGAGATGAAGCTGCTTATGGCCTCAAACTGCTGAATGACACGCCGTATCTCAAAATGACCGGTTGGGTCGTTACAATCTCCCCTACTTAAACGTACGTTCGTCCTCGAACGTGCTGAGAACTACACTGAAGTAGTCTGAAATCACTTGTTTAACATCTCATGCAGCTTCATGTGCTTCCACAACTCATTTGAGCACATTAGCTCGATAACTCTATAGATATACTCCTTTATTCGAGTAAATAAGCCATTAGACCCAATTCCAACATCCGGAATGTCCTGCCTAGCATGTTTCCATCATACGACCACCATATCATTCTTCACACGTTGTACCCATACATGACTGCATAACTTTGCTGAATTCAGACTTTGCATCACTTTACTCATGGGACCACAATAATATTCTTTAAATATAATAGTCGAAATTCCTCAAATCTGATGCTCTCATTGCATCTCATGACCTACATAGGTCTTGCTCTAGCTTTTACAACACCAATACGACGGAAGAAATGTGTCGGGATTCATATTTAGTTGCCAAGTCAACAAATCATTCAGTCTATACTTTTGACAAGAACCATGACCTCATTCTGAACTAAACAATGGTCTTAGCCCCTTAATTTATTTCATATGCTCAGGATTACACTGATCTCGAATTCAATGATCTCACCTCACCCATTACGAACTGCTCAGGCAATAAGCCACCTCAGACATAATCAAAAGTCCTACAAGATGACACAATGTGTCATTAGGCCACTAATTTGTACGTGATACAAAAGGAAGGCGAACACTAGAGAGAACTATTCAACTCTCACACTAACATGGACTTCCTCAGAAAAATAGGAAACAGAACACATAAAAGCAATTATGGACACTGAAATAAACATCACACTCTTGCGGCATGCAACCCGATCCCAACAATATACCCATGGCGGCATGCCACCCGATCCAAACAATATAACCATGGCGGCGTGCCACCCGATCCAAACAATATAACCATGGCGGCGTGCCACCCGATCCAAACAATATAACCATGGCGGCGTGCCACCCGATCCCTGTATAAAACTCACACAAGGAGCCATACGTCGAGCTGAATAGCTCATCACATCAAAATGCTGAATATCGATCATAAGCACACTAAGGTGCATGATATTAGACACAAGGAAACATATAGCGCTATAGGCTACAAACTCAAGCACAACTGAGGTGCGATATAAGATCTGAGTCTCGAGAGCCATCATGCTCATATAACATCACCGCTGAGCGGAACCTCAACATATAAGGAACTTACCAAGCCGTCTCACACTCATACGGCACAATATATCTTTATATGAATTAACTAGCCGCGAAATAAGACCGCGACTATCCCTCCACAAAGGGCGCATTGCTGGAAGAAACACAACCGGCCTGATGCAAGGCTCACTTCCACATTTAAATCTATCCACCGACCTTAAGTCTATCCCGGTCGTGCCAAGCTAAGTCAATAATATTTCACAGGTCTATAACCCAATAAGCAGAGTGCCCTCCAGGCATAAATTCTCAAATGGATGATATCACCAAAATCCTCATACTTGGTTTAAATTTCTAACAAATCAAGTGACTACATGTCACACCTATACAATCTTCTTGTGGGACAAGCTCCTACCATCTTCCGAATAATTAAACGGGCCTGCACATTCAAACCACCGCTACACTAACACTGAAAAGCGATAAGGAGTCCCTAATAAGGATGCAAAGCCCTTCTCACAAAACACCGATCTCAAGTGATACTGACGTTCATACCCATCTTACTCAAAACACTGAAACTCCTTTCCTGCTCATCCGAGCTCTTTATATCACATTCATTGACCAAACTGCGACCGTGGTCCTTACTTCAAATTCCATACCACTCACTACACCTCACGTGTCGATATATGATAGACACGATTTCCATCACAACTCTAGAACTGACAATAGGCTAATACTTCATCACATAAGACCTTCCATTTAACTCACTTCAGGAGAACTATAGCAACATACAGGTGAATTCTCATAACCGTTGAATATGCCAATCTCTAAGTAGTGGTCCAAGCCACCATAACTCCTTTCCGAGGTCTGCCTACTCATAACAGGCCCCTAACAGAAGAATACATCAGAATAACATCAATCACTGCGGCCGACAAGTCTCAAATGCACCGCCACAAATCGCATGCATAACTCGATCACGTTACATGAACCGATCATTGACACCAATATGCCAACTCAACTATGGCTAATCAATCTACTTCCTTCCAGTTTATCCTGGATTGCCTTAGAAATGTTAATATCTCCCTTCAATACCTAACTTATTCCAACCACACTCACCCCGAGTGACCTTAAATCATGAGGCCATGCTATCTCAAGAACGACGACCATTTCATGTCTCTCAAATACTATACCTCAAGTCAAGACATCATAGAACGTTTTGTGCCCTTCTTCATAAGTTGCTTAAAAAATTTGACTCCCAACTGTACTTATAGTCTCAGAATTATCAAACACCACACTTTACCTCTTGAATTCACTAGGACCGCTATTGAGAGCCATCCGGTCCAGACTTGCCCTGACTTGCCCCAGTACGCAACCAACTATACTGAACTTTATAACATATGAATACCCTATCGATAAAGCCCCCAGTGGAAACACTTCCTTCGCAACCTGCTCCTATACGAGGCGTAAATCATGAATCTTCCCTCAAGTTTTAACATGAGCCAGTAAGGCTAACCATAACATGAATTTAACAATACATATACTCAAATTACCACACATGGTACTTTCCCGTGGCTGCAATAAACCATTAATACGCTAGTATCCAGAATTCACGCAGGTAATTAACTATGCGACCTAAATTATAAGCGATGAGACTCTCCCACTAGCTCAAAGACATTATTACACAACTCTCGAACACATTAGAAACATTCGCTCAAGTCATCTACTCTTATTCAACTGCAATTCACTTGATCCTACGAACATAATCATCTGTGACCTATTAGCACTCTGACCCCAAAGGGTATGACCTCATTCCAATAAAACCAACATCATCCCACTCCATGCACCGAGCATTCTCTACCAACGACATCTTAAAACATACTATGATTCTCACACGCCTACGAAGCACCATGTAGCCTTTGTCGAATATTTCCTTGCTGATAATAAAATGTAGAGTTTATTAGGGACACAGGAACATCAAAAGTCCTAACATCATACCATACGAGCCCCAACTCTTGCCCATCCGCAAGTTTTCAAGAACTTTTTAAATAGCACATAAATACATCACATGCCAAATCTGATATGACACATGACCCATCATTTGATCGTTGATAGTGAAATCCTTTCACTTGGCACGAAGCCTTACGATACATCTTGCTAATCCATGACAATAGCCTTTATCATTTGTACATCTTCATCATAAGACAGCCCAAGACATTCGTTTGGTACATGTCCTTCTTAAGACAGTTAAACTCATTTCCCCCAGTATCTATGCTGGCTGAATCCTTCGCTAAATAGATATCTCATATGAACCATATAGTCTTTATTACCACCAACTATCTTTAGATCTACATCCACCTTGTGATTCTACCATTGCTGTGATGATTAGGCAGTTAAGTAAACCTTCTCAAGACCGTACTTATCAACCGAATGTCAGAACCTAGTGCACCCCCATGTGCACAATTGAAGATCTCTCAATTCTCTTGCATTATCGATATGGATGACACGCGGTAATAATGGTTGAGCAAATTCTTGACTCCCTTGAAATCCTTCTGCAGCGTCACGAACCGTCGGCGCATACTTAATACCGAGCGCGAAATTTCAATACACGAGTGGATGAAAAAGAACATATGACATAGGCTCCAACTGAATAAATGGCGCACGATAAGGAATTCAAAGAATTGAAGAGTTTCCTAAACAGTTACATAGCCTCTCGTAGATAAATACAGGACGTCTCCGTATCGATCAGCGAGACTCTAAGTAACCGGTCTGTGTCCCGTGACTCCTATGAACCTAGAGCTCCGATACCAACTTGTCACGACCCTAGTTCACCAATCGTGAACATGTCATGACGACACCCAGTCTTCGCGACTAGGTAAGCCTAACACGTTGCAGAATATACCAGTTTATGAACATTAAATAAGAAATAGCGGAAAATAATATAAAAAGGATATGTAATCCGTGCCGCTTGGCACATACACCCATCAAGCACACTGTATAAAACACCACCAAGATCCGAAATCCCACGGGTAACACAGACTAAAAGAGAATATACAACTGTGGCTCTATTTGTAAAGAGTATCTAACAACAAAATGAAGGAAGACATCTACTAATACTATCAGAATAGAAGGAAGGCCTCCGGATCCGCGGACGTAGCAGATCATACCTCGAGGTCTCCCAAAGCGCTGCTGAATCACCTGGTGTGAGCCTGTCCTGATGTACCTGGATCCGCACAACAAAAGTGTGCAGAAGAGTAGCATGAGTACACCACGGCGGTACTCAGTAAGTGCCAAGCCTAACCTCGATGGAGTAGTGACGAGGAAGGTCAGGGCCCTACCGAGAGAAACAATAACAAAATGATAATGACAAAATAAGCAGTTTAAGTGAGAATAACTCTGAAATAACAACAATAAAGTGATTACTGCAACCGTCTACAATTAAGCTAACAACGAGTAACAAAACTCAATCAACAAGTCCAGGACCTGTGGGAATTGAACCCACAGTCCCATCAACAGTACCCCTGGGTCTCCGAGAATCGAACCCGCAACCCATTTCTCAATAAATCTCAGGATCTCCGGGAATCGAACCCGCAGTCCACATCTTAATAATATATCAATAGCTCAGGATCTCCGGGAATCGAACCCGCAGTCCATATCTCAATAACTCAGGATCTCCGGGAATCGAACCCGCAGTCCATATCTCAATAATATATTAATAAACTCCGGGTCTCCGGGAATCGAACCCGCAGCCCTTGGATCTCCGGGAATTGAACCCGCAGTCCACAAACAATAACACTCCGGGTCTCTAGGAATCGAACCCACAGCCCTGGGATCTCCGGGAATTGAACTCGCAGTCGACGAACACAACAAAAAAAAAAAGAAAACGCACAGAGAAAACATAATATGCTTAACTAGAACTTCACCGAAAACTAGTGCCAACAATTATCAAGAAGTTCAAGTAAGACAATTTGGCAATTAGACAGGTAAATCCTAGCTAATCATGTTTCCCTAACGAATGCCAGGTAAATATCATAAATTAATCAACTAAGGACAGAAATATCACGAATTTGACGATTCAAGTAAAGTGAGTTACAACAACCAGCGCATGTACACGCCCGTCACCTCGCGTACAAGGCATTTAAAATATCACATAATATCTTAGGGGTGAAGGTTCCCACACACACGAAGTTAGACAAGCCACTTACCTTAATTTCGGTACAAAACCGCTAAGAAACGACTCTCTTGCCACGAGTATCCGACTTCAAATGGCTCAAATCTATTCAATTAAATTTTATAACGTAAATAATAATTCAAGTAATTTATTCTACAAATAAATTCTAAGCTAATACGTGAAATTATGTAAAATAACCAAAATGCCCTCGGACCCACGAGCTCGGAATCTGAAATTTTTTGAAGATAAAGATTACCCATGACCTTAGGAACTCAAATATATAATTTTCTCTTAATTCCATACTCAAAATCGTGGTCAAAATCCAAAAATCTCAATTTCTAGGTTTTTCTTTAAAACCCAAATTCTCCTTTTGATTCTCATGAATTTTGATGTTAAATCTAAGGTATAAACACAAAATAAAAGTTGAAAACTAGTTAGAGGAACTTACCCAATGATTTGGTATGAAGATCCACTCTCAAAATCGCCCATTCTCGGACCTAGGGCTCAAAATATGGTAAAATGAAGCAAAAACTCGAGGTTCACAGCTAAAATCAAGCTGCAGAAGTCGCATTTGCGATCCAGGGTTCGCAATTGCGAACCCTCACAAAAACGAAGAAGTTCTTCGCAATTGCGAACAAAGAGAGGCTGGGAAGGGTCGCATTTGCGACAAAAAAGTTCGCAATTGCGAACATGCATCGCAATTGCGATGGAAATGTTCGCAATTGCGAGCATACCAGAAGCAGCAATTTTTCCTCGACACAAAAATAAGCATAACTTCCTCATACGATTTCCAAATTCGATGATTCTTTTTCCTATGGCTCCGTAATTTCGATACGGATCTAATGGTTCAAACAAAATTGAATTTGGAGCTCGTTAGCTTAATTTAGTACTCTTTTATGTCCAAAGAAATGATGTTGAAACGTCAAATAAAAGCGTGATCACAACCCGAAACACACCCGAGGCCCCCGGGACCCCGACCAATAACACCAATCAGTCCCAAAACACATTATGGATTTGCTCTAGGACTCAAATCACAACAAACAACGCTAAAATCATGAATTACACCTCAATTCAAGCTTGAAGAATTTTGAAGTTTCCAACTTCTATTTCCGATGCCGAAACCTATCAAATCACGTCCAATTAAATTACAATTTTGCACACAAGTCCAAAATGACATAATTAAGCTATATCAACTCTCGGAACTCCATTCCGACCCTCGGATCAAAATCTCACCTATCAACCAGAATTCGCCAAAATACTAACTTTGCCAATTCAAGCTTAATTCTGCACCGGTCATCACAAAAATATTCCGGACACACTTCTAAGTCCCAAATCACCTAACGAAGCTATCCGAACCATAAGATTTGCATTTTTGAGTCCGATATCAAAATTTCCACTTCCGGTCAAATTTTCTCAAAAACCTTCAATTTTCTATCTTTAGCCAAACGACTCCAAAATGACCTACGAACCTCCGAATTCACTTCCGATCGCGCTCCCAAATCCAGAATAACCATACGGAGCTACTCCCAGTCTCGGAAATCCCAAACGGACATCAATAACACTAAAATGCATTTTAAGCCAAACCGATGCAATTTCTTCTAAAATGCTATCTTCCATAATATGCGCCAAAACGCTCCCGGGTTATCCAAAACCTGATCCGGGCATACGCCAAAGTCCGAAATCATCATATGAACCTGTTGGAACCTTAAAATCCCAATTTCGAGGTCGTATACTCAAAGTTCCAATCCTAGTTCATTTCTTCAATTTTAAGCTTCGGAAATGAGAATTTTCATTTAAATTTGACTCCAAACTTCTTGAATTTTAATTCTGACCATACACACAAGTCAATATACCTGAGATGAAGTTGCTTATGGTCTCAAACTGCTGAATGACGCGCCGCATCTCAAAACGATCGGTTGGGTCGTTATAATCTTCTCCCCAACCATAGACTCGATCCTCTTCCCCTCCTCCACTTCTTTTCATTCTTTAGATATTTGTTGTATACCTAAGTCTGCCCACAACCACATACTCAATTTTAATAATATAGAAGTCACACAAACTGGAGGACACAAAATAAAAATTACCCTTTTTAGCACACATAGAAATAAGTAGTAACTAGAATGCCTTACAAAAAGTTGTATCTGTCATAAAATATCGTAATACAAATGAAATGGATCAGGTAAAAGACAAAGTAATTGAACCGTTAAGAGTAACTCATGCGGATTCAATATCTATTTAGCAAAATAAGAACTATTTTGAGCAACATTTACCTGTAGCAAAAAGTTGGTAATTTATAACAGATATACCATTATCTAATACTTGGAGACGTGAATTATGAAGCAAATCAGAGTAAAATAGTATAAATTCTACAGTCTTTTAACTAAGAAAATGTGGAAAATAAAATATAACCTTTTGTCACCCCTCTTTATGCTACTATAGAAAGGTATATCTGTACATAACGTAAACGAAACTCTGACATTAAACTGAAATTATCACCTACATGAAAATACAATTGAACAATGAATGTACTACTTTTTTTTTGCACCGGGTGTCCGAGTCTTTTCGAGCCCTGACTAATCCCAGGGTGCACATACCCTTGGCAAGGAATTTTTCACATGAGCACCACGGTTAATTCAGGTTTTACCCAGTCCGATGGCCCTCAGAAATTGTGTGCACCCAGTAGATTTCGAACTTACCTTGAAATAAAGCAAACCCCAAGGCTCAAGTCAATTGCCACCAGGCCAACCATGAGGTTGCAATGAATGTACTAATTTCTGATATCATTATAGCAATAATCAATACCTAATAGTTTATCCAAACAAGAAGCCAAAATCTAACACTAAAGCATAATTCAATTCCAGTGAATCAGATTGTTTAACCACCTATGCAAAATGATATATATTGGAATAATGAGCATATACGGTATTCAAACGGTTTAAGAATATCTACTAAAGAAATATTGGTGAAACAAAATTGTACCAGACAATCTTTTTTGAATTGAAAATGTCACTCGATACAGTTGATGTGGAGTTATTGAATTGCTCAAAAAGATAAAGCAAACAAAATTGAAGCCCTACTCCTTTGATTTATCAATAAAAGGACCTATATGAAGTTAGCTTCACTGTCATAACCACAAATTGAAAAAAAGACCGCATGGTAAAATAACCAATTTATTACCATGTACTCTCGACGAAATTGCGAAATAATTGTAATACAAATATAGAAAACCAAAATTATAAAAGTGAAGACTGAATCTAAGATACCCATGAATGTATCTTTTTTTTTTTTGAGATATCCAGATCTTGAATTCATTAACTTGCACGGAAAATATTTTCCTCCTACCCAATTTGGAAACTTTTAAATTGTCACGAACTGATCTCACTGTTTCTTTCCCCAAGTTTAACTGGAGCAGTAGCCACCAACTGGGCTAGAAATATACATCTTTGAACTTTAATAACCTATAACGATAAGTAAATAGCAGAGAGATAATCACTACCTCTCTAAGAGAAGACGACGAAAAAGAAAGCTAGATGGGGCCATCAGGGACTCAGAACTTAGAATACTCTAGATGAAGAATGTAAAATCGAATTTGAGAGATACAAAATGCAAAATAGAGAATGAATGAGGCGGCTGTTCAATTCTACCTTAGGTTTGAAATGTCAAAATTACCCTTGGTCGACCAATTTAGCTTTATAGCATTTTCATCTCATTTTAGTTGGGCATCTAAATAAATAGCCATCAACAAATGTGGCATGCAGTTCAGTTGAGGCATCTCAGTTATGCTAACTATACCAAATTACATGAATGACAAAGGTACTGGCTAATATTTTCTTCATGTTATTTTTTAAATTTTATTTTACTTGCAGTGTCATTAAGCATTTTTGTTTAAAGATCTCTATTCTACTTTTGCGTGATCTATTCAAGAGCCGCGACGACTCAGTTCCATTTGTAAATTGGTCTTCAAGATTCAAATATTAGGCTCGCTTCCCACGGGGAGTTTCATATACAAGATCAGAAGGTGGAAGATCTGGGCGCCTTCTCAACAAATAATGAGCAGCATACAGATCTTAAAGGAAGTAGCAGCTTCAAGTTCTTTTTTTTTTTAAAAATAACAATGGTGTTCCAATTAGCTTGTGTACCTCGACTAATGTTATGGGATACTTGCTACATCACACGAGCACAGGTACCGGATAACTCTATCTAGATGGGGAATCAATGGGTAATGTAGTCCGATAGTACAAACAAAATCTAAAAGGGGGTTATATCTCAAATTTTAAATCAGCAATTAGTAAATTTCACATATTTTAAACCTTAAAAAAGTTTAACATTTCAAAGGGATTATACCTCAAAAATTAGCAGAGAATCGATCATAGACTGACTACTTATGATAAATTAAATAGGGGGAATAACAAATAAAACCTTCAAATATATCAACTGAAAGGTTATACCTCAATATGCCCATCAAGCAGTTCGAAAGCTCCAAGAATACTCCATTCTGGTAGACAATTGTTGATCCAAGAGTTCATTCAGCAAGAAGCAGCAGACAAGTTTATCCCCAATTGTGAATCACAGAGTTGAGTCCAAAGTTTGATTAGAGATAATTAAAAGCGAAATTCCTAAAAGAAGATATGAATGATAAAAGAAGGTTAGCAAGAAAGATCTACTACTAATGGCAGATAATTATGGCTAGAACTCATTAGCAAATGGCAGATGATTAGCAGTAATAATGAAAGAGAATTCTATCTAGAATCTAGAAGAAAGAACGTGAGGAAGGACGAACATATGTTTATAAAAATTTAAGATCAGCTATGTGAAATTACCACGTTATCCTTGGTCGACCATCATGGCGTTTCTATATAATAGAATGTCCGAGAAGGGTATTAAAGAAATCCAATCATAAAATAATGTCCAATAAACAGGAATACCATATTGTTAATTCATAGATATGAGTAAATTTTTCAACTACAGTCATAGTACACTAATATGTCTTCAATCTTAATATTCATCAGTATGGCTTGGGTTATCCATACTGATGAATATTAAGATTAGTGCTTACTCCCAAGCTATAGTGTCACGACCCCAAATCCGGTCGTGATGGTGCCCAGCACACTGCTAGGCCAGCCTGACCAATCAATAACAATAACGGAGCTAGGAGCTCGCCTTATCCCATTTAAACATATCAAATCATAAAACAACATTGATATATATATATAGAAAACGGGAAGCCAAGTCCCAACGCATACCAACTCCCATAGACCGAAGGGTCAAGAGTCATGAGCCTCTAAAGAACATACGTGTAATAAAGTTTATAACAAACTCAGTGCGGAAAGGAAATACAATAAGATAAGAAATGACAATAAGAAGGGGAGTCAGGTCCTGCGGACGCTGCAGCTACCTCGACTATCCCGCACAATGCCTCTGAGCTGCTACCGGATCAGGTCTGCTGAGAGGTACCTGGATCTGCACACAAGGTGCAGGGAGTAAAATGAGTACTGCCAGACTCAGTGGTAATAAACAGGGGTAAGACAGCGCAGATAAGAAATCCGCAATAAAGCACTATGTAAAGTTCTAATCAAATACCCTGTCACAGAATCAATATCGACTGTACCTGTACCAACAAGTACCAGCAAAACAGTATAACAGCTAGCAGATGTAGCTAAATGCAATGCAATGCATGATATGACCGCTACGGCGCGTAGCCCGATCCAATTTGGGTACCCGTGCTCACCGTGGGGGTTCAGACTCCGGAGGGGCTCCTACAGCCCAAGCACAATATCACTGCGGCGTGCAGTCCGATCCAACATATGTACCGCTACGGCGCGCAGCCCTATCCACTACCAGTCAGCTAATATGTAAATACAGCCTCGCAGGCTCAAAAGTAGTTTTTAAAACATCTTTTATCATTTTTCAGTTGAAAATAGTAATATCAAGTTCAAGAGATTGGAAATAACATGATAACAGAAATAGCTGCGGACTGGTAGTAAACTAGCATGCCAATATCACAAGACTATGATAACAATCCTCGCGGGATCCAATAACTGGCTCACAGCCCACAAGTATACTCAACCGTCCAATAAGGAGGTTCAACGGCTCAAGAGTAGCCAATATCACAGTATAATATGCAACCATCCGAGAAGGAGGTTCGACGGCTCAAGAATAGCCTAATATCATAACAAAGTATCAACAAGTCGGACTAAGCCATAGTCCCCAATCACAATCGACCCCGCACTCACAAGAGAGTACGTGTCTCGCCGCTATACAGCGTCACAAAGTGGTATACCGGGGTTTCGAACCCGCTGGTCATCACCCACATCTATTACTCACCTCAATACAGCGCGACGACTACTCCGCAATGCCCTTGCCACGAGAATCAAGCTCCGCACGCATAGAATCTGGTCGAATACAGTAGAAATACAACAAATTTGGCCAATGGGACGACACCCAATCAATACAACTCGATTTACACCAAAAATGACAAAGTTGCCAAAACCCGACTTTCGGTACGCTCGTCGAAAAATTACAAAAGTCACATATTCGGACTCCTCATCTCGATACGAGTCTAGGCATATAAAATTTACCAAAATCGTACTCCATTTGCCTACTCAAATCAGTGTTTTTCTTCAATTTAGGCCTAGGGCTCAAACCCACCTTTTATCTTCCATTTACAGAAAATTAACCAAGGATTTCAGGTTAAAATGATGTAATTAAGCCACAAAACTTACCTCCGACGAAACCCCGATGATTTGCCAGAAATATCCCGTCAATACCTTCTCTTGGAACTCAAAAATGGAGGTTTTGGGTATGGGGTTCGCGACTGGACTGTTCTGTTATGTTAATTCACTGACTGCCAGGCCACCTTCTGCGATCGCAGCCCCAGGCTCGCGATCGCGATGAACAAATTCACCAGGCTTCAAAATTACTCTACGCGATCGCACTACTTCATGACTCAACACTACGCGATCGCGTGAAACCACCCGAGATCGCACTGCTTTAAGTCCTAGACCTACGCGATCGCACACTATACATCGCGATCGCGATGCACAACCAGTCGACCTTACGCGATCGCATCACTCTTCCCGCGATCGCGAAGAACAAACTTTCCGGCCTCACTCCAATACACTACGCGATCGCCGTCTCATCCTTGTGATCGCAGAGCTTCCCAGATTTACCCTACGCGATCGCAGACATAGCTTCGCGATCGCGAAGCACAAAAATCCTCTGCACTAATTGCAGCAGAAACAGCAGTGCATTTGGCACAAAATGGTCCGTTTGGACCCCCGAATTCATCCCGAGGCCCCCGGACCCCAACGAAAACCACCAACATACTCCATAGCACGATACGAACTTGTTCCAATCATAAAAACACCATCCTAAACATCAAAATCACCAATTACACACGGATTCAAGCCTAAATTCCTTAAAACTTTCCGAATTACACATTCCATCAAAAACCCGACCAAACGACGTCCGAATGACCTGAAATTTTGCAGGCACATCCAAAATCACCTAACGGAGCTAATGCGACTGTCGAAATTCCATTACGGCTCCCGGATCAAAATCTCACCTACCGTTCGGATTTCGCCAAAATTCAACCTTAGCCAATTCAAGCCTATTTCTACACCGGACCTCCAAATTCAATTCCGATTGCTCCCCTAAGTCACAAATCACCTCCCGAAACTAACCGAATCATCAGAATCCGATTCCGAGCCCTCTAACTAAATAGTCAACTCCGGGTTGACTTTTCTTATTCAAGTTTCCTTCAAAAAGGCTATATGCCTCATTTTCAACCTAATTCACTCCTAACTCACCCAATAGACTCTAACACTGATATAAAATCATAAAACATGTAATTTCAACATAAAGGGGTGGAAATTCCAGTGACGACGGGCCGGGTCGTCACATTCTCCCCCTCTTAAGCAAACGCTCGTCCTCGAGCGGGTCAAGAAACATACCTGAAGTCTCAAATAGCTGAGGGTATCTGCTCCGCATCTCCTGCTCAACCTCCCAAGTAGCCTCCTCCACGGGTCGACCTCTCCACCGAACCTTAACTGATGCAATCTCCTTGGACCTCAATTTTCTCACCTGACGACCCAAAATAGCAATAGGCTCCACATCATATGATAGATCACCATCGAGCCGAATGGTACCGAAGTCTAATACAGGAGACGGATCCCCGATATATTTCCGGAGCATAGACACATGGAATACTGGATGAGCGCTGGATAAGCTGGGTGGCAAGGCCAACTCATATGCCACCTCTCCAACCCTCCTAAGTATCTCAAAAGGACCAATGTACCTGGGACTCAACTTCCCCTTCTTCGCGAACCTCATGACACCCCTCATAGGTGAAACCTTCAACAATACTCTATCACCAACCATGAAAGACAACTCTCGAACTCTACGGTCCGCATAACTCTTCTGACGAGACTGTGCCGTACGAAGCCTCTCCTGGATCAACTTTGCTCTATCCAGAGCATCCTGGACTAACACAGTCCCTATAAATCTAACCTCACCAAGCTCGAACCATCCCACGGGGGATCTACACCGTCTGGCCATACAATGCCTCATACGGGGCCATCTGAATACTCGATTGATAACTGTTGTTGTAGGCAAACTCAGCAAGTGGTAAGAACTCATCCCACGAACCACCAAAGTCAATCACACATGCTTGCAACATATCCTCCAGGATTTGAATAGTGTGCTCAGACTGCCCGTCTGTCTGGGGGTGAAATGCGGTGCTCAACTCAACCCGCGTACCCATCTCTCGCTGAAATGCTCTCCAAAACTGAGATGTGAACTGGGCACCCCTGTCGGATATGATAGACACTAGGACCCCATGCAACCGGACAATCTCTCGAATAAAGATCACCTGCCAACCGCTCCGATGAGTAGGTAGTACTAACTGGAATGAAGTGAGCTAACTTGGTCAGCCTATCCATAATCACCCATACAGAATCAAACGTCCTCGCCGTCCGAGGGAGTCCAGTAACAAAGTCCATAGTGATCCTCTCCCATTTCCACTCGGGAATATCAATGCGCTGAAATACACCACCGGGCCTCTGATGCTCGTACTTAACCTGCTGACAGTTGAGGCACCGTGCTACATGTCTGACAATGTCCATGTTCATCTTTCTCCACCAGTAGTGTTGTTTCTAATCTTGATACATCTTCGCGGCTCCTGGATGGATAGAGTAGCGCGAGCTATGGGCCTCCTCCACAATCAACTCACGAAGGCCATCAACATTGGGCACACATATCCGACCCTGCATCCTCAATACGCCGTCACTATCAATGGTGACATCTCTAGCATCATCATGCTGAACTCTGTCCCTAAGGACAGCCAAATGTGGATCATCATACCGACGCTCACGAATACGATCATATAGAGATGACCGAGATACAACACAAGCCAATACCCGGCTGGGCTCCGAAATATCTAACCTCATTAGCCGATTGGATAGCACCTGAACATCACAAGCAAATGGCCTCTCCTCGGCTGGAATATATGCCAAGCTTCCCATACTGACTGCCTTCCGGCTCAAAGCATCGGCCACCACATTGGCCTTCCCCGGATGATATAGAATAGAAATGTCATAATCCTTAAGCAACTCAAGCCATCTCCGCTGTCTCAAATTAAGATCTTTCTGTTTGAACAAGTGTTGGAGACTACGATGGTCGGTATACACCTCACAGGACACACCGTACAAATAATGCCTCCAAATTTTCAAGGCATGAACAATGGCGGCTAGCTCCAAATCATGAACAGGATAGTTCTTCTCATGTGGCTTCAACTGCCGAGAAGCATAAGCAATCACCTTACCTTCCTGCATCAACACACAACCTATCCCCACTCTCGAGGCATCACAATAAACAGTATATGAACCTGAAGCTGATGGCAATACTAACACTGGAGTTGTGGTCAAAGCTGTCTTGAGCTTCTGAAAGCTCTCCTCGCACTCATCCGACCACACGAATGGTGCACCCTTTTGGGTCAATCTAGTCAATGAAGAAGCAATGGATGAAAATCCTTGAACAAACCGGCGATAATATCCCGCCAAGCCAAGAAAACTCCTGATCTCTGTAGCTGAGGACGATCTAGGCCAACTCTGCACCGCCTCTATCTTCTTCGGATCAACCTGAATACCATCACGAGACACCACATGTCCCAGAAATGCTACGGACTCGAGCCAAAACTCGCACTTGGAGAATTTAGTATATAGCTTCTCCTCCCTCAATCTCTGCAATACAATACTCAAATGCTGAGCATGCTCCTCCTGACTACGGGAGTAGACTAGAATGTCATCAATGAACACAATCACAAATGAATCCAAATAGGGCCTGAACACACTGTTCATCAGATGCATAAATGCTGCTGGGGCGTTGGTCAGCCTAAACGACATCACAAGAAACTCATAATGACCATATCAAGTCCTGAATGCAGTCTTTATAATATCCGAGTCCCTGATCTTCAGCTGATGATAGCCTGAACGAAGATCAATCTTAGAAAACACCCTCGCACCCTGTAACTGATCAAACAAATCATCTATGCGCGGTAGAGGGTACTTGTTCTTCACTGTCACTTTGTTCAATTGCCTATAATAAATACACATTCGCATGGAACCATCTTTCTTTTTAACAAAAAACACCGGCGCACCCCACGGGGACACACTAGGACGGATGAAACCCTTATCCAGAAGTTCTTGAAGCTGCTCTTTTAGTTCTTTCAACTCGGCTGGTGCCATTCGATAAGGAGGAATGGATATGGGCTGAGTGCCCGGCACCAAGTCAATGCCAAAATCAATATCCCTGTCCGGCGGCATGCCCGACAGGTCTGAGGGGAATACATCTGGGAAGTCCCTCACAACAGGTACAGAATCAATGCTAGGAGACTCAGCTCCCACATCTCTCACAAAAGCCAAGTATGATAAACACCCTTTTTCGACCATCTTCCGAGCTTTTAAGAACGAAATGACACGGCTAGGGACGAAATCGGTCGAACCCCGCCACTCAATTCTGAGAAATACCAGGAATGGCCAACGTAACTGTCTTAGCATGACAATCCAATATAGCATGGTACGAAGACAACCAGTCCATACCCAATATCACATCAAAGTCCACCATCCCCAACAATACCAAATTTGCCTGGGTCTCCAGACCCCCAATAGATATAACACAGGATCTATAGACGTGATCCACAATAATCGTATCACCCACGGGGGTGGATACATGAACAGGTAACTCAAGACTACCACGTGTCGCACCCAAATGATGTGCAAAATAAGAGGACACGTAAGAATATGTGGACCCTGATCAAATAGAACAGAGGCATCTCTGTGACAGACAGAAATGATACCTGTAATCACTGCATCAGAGGCAAGTGCATCACACCTATCAAGAAGTGCATAGAAACGTGCCTGGCCTCCACCAGATCTCTCCTCTCCCCTGGGGCGACCTCGAGAAAACTGACCTCCACCTCTACTAGACTGAGATGGTGCTGAAGAGGAGGGCTGATCCCTCTGCTGAGTCCTGCCCCTACGGAGTCGAGGGCACTGTCTCCTCATGTGGCCAAACTCACCACAATCATAACATGCACCTGGTGCTGGAGAAGGGGACTGAAGGGAACCCCTCGCCGCAGAAGAACCCTGGGCTGAAGAAGTAGGTGCTGCACTCTGGGCTGGAAGGGCACTAAGTAATGACTGACCCTGCTGAAACCCCTGTCGACCACGACCATAAGAACCTCCGCTCTGCTCTGGGCGGCCTGAATGAGAAGGTCTAGATGAGCGACCTCTGCTCTGCTGGGAATGCCCTCTAGATGGAGCACCACTGAAACTGCCAGAACCACGAGGCCTCTTGGCCTCCCGTTCCTCTCTCTCTCGGCGACGATCCGCCTCAATGGAGCGTGCCATATCAACAACCTGCTCAAATTATGATGACAAAACTCTCTCTCTGGTCATAAGGATGCGGATAGAATAGTTGAGGCCATCAATGAACCTCCTCATCCTCTCCCTATCAGTAGGGATCATCTATGTGGCATGCCTAGCCAACTGTGTGAATCTGAGCTCATACTGGGTCACAGACATGTCGCCCCGAACCAACCACTCGAACCGGCGACGTAGCTCCTCGCGACAAGACTGAGGTACATATTTCTCTAGAAAGAGAGTAGAGAACTGCCGCCATGTGAGAGGTGCTGCTCCTGCAGGCCTACGCCTCTCAAACTCTTCCCACCAATCAAATGCGGGACCGGTGAACTGAAAGGTAGTAAATGAAACTCCGCCGGACTCAAGAATACCAGCCGTCCGCAACATCCTCCGACACTTGTCCAAGAAACCCCGGGCATCCTCGCCCTCAACGCCACCGAAATGGGGTGGCTGAAGTCTACCAAATCTCTCAAGACGATGTTGCTCGTCGTCGGGCATAACGTGAACCATATGCTCCGGAGCCGGAGCTGGTGCAGTCGGAGGAATAACCGGTGCAACCACCGAGCGGGGACGGCCTCCGGCGTCTAAAGTTCCCGAACAACCTCGCTCGGGTGTGCGAGCCGCAGGGGTCCGCCGACCATCCCCTCGTCCGAGATGACGCTACGATAGCGATAGCCGAAACTACCCGAGCCAAACCGGAACACACCGATAATATATGAGCAAGAGTCTCCCGAAGACCGGGAATAGCAATAGATACGGTCTGGCCCCTGAACTGGGGCCGCCGGAGCATCAACCACCGGGGTCGCTCCCGAACCGGTACAACGCGCGGGTCGGCCGGCACCGCCTCGGCCGCCCTACCTCTACCTCTAGCACGACCGCGCCCACGGCCTCTAACAGGTGGCAATGGAGGTCGTCCACCTCGTCCCGATGCTCGCGTTCTCGCCATCTACGAGAGAATAGAATATAGAAGTTCAGTTCTCGGAACAACAAGATCGCACGACCGAGTTCAAGAAAAGTGAAGTGTTTCCTAAAGGTTCGCAGCCTCCCGAGGATAAGTACAGGCATCCCCGTACCGATCCACAAGACTCTATTAACCGGCTCAAGACTCATGAGGCCTAGTAAACCTAGGCTCTGATACCAATTTGTCACGACCCCAAATCCGGTCGTGATGGCGCGCAGCACTGCTAGGCCAGCATGACCAATCAATAACAATAACGGAGCTAGGAGCTCGCCTTATCCCATTTAAACATATCAAATCATAAAACAACAGTGATATATATATAGAAAACGGGAAACCAAGTCCCAACGCATACCAACTCCCATATACCGAAGGGTCAAGAGTCATGAGCCTCTAAAGAACATACGTGTAATAAAGTTTATAACAAACTTAGTGCGGAAAGGAAATACAATAAGATAAGAAATGACAGTAAGAAGGGGAGTCAGGTCCTGCGGATGCTGCAGCTACCTCGACTATCCCGCACAATGCCTCTGAACGGCTACCGGATCAGGTCTGCTGAGAGGTACCTGGATCTGCACACAAGGTGCAGGGAGTAAAATGAGTACTGCCAGACTCAGTGGTAATAAACAGGGGTAAGACAGCGCAGATAAGAAATCCGCAATAAAGCACTATGTAAAGCTCTAATCAAATACCCTGTCACAGAATCAATATCAACTGTACCTGTACCAACAAGTACCAGCAAAACAGTATAACAGCTAGCAGATGTAGCTAAATGCAATGCAATGCATGATATGACCGCTACGGCGTGTAGCCCGATCCAATTTGGGTACCCGTGCTCACCGTGGGGGTTCAGACTCCGGAGGGGCTCCTTCAGCCCAAGCACAATATCACTGCGGCGTGCAGTCCGATCCGACATATGTACTGTTGCGGCGCGCAGCCCGATCCACTACCAGTCAGCTAATATGTAAATACAGCCTCCCAGGCTCAAAAGTAGTTTTGAAAACATCTTTTATCATTTTTCAATTGAAAACAGTAATATCAAGTTCCAGAGATTAGAAATAACATGATAACAGAAATAGCTGCGGACTGGTAGTAAATTAGCATGCCAATATCACAAGACTATGATAACGATCCTCGCGGGATCCAATAAATGGCTCACAGCCCACAATTATACTCAACCGTCCAATAAGGAGGTTCAACGGCTCAAGAGTAGCCAATATCACAATATAGTATGCAACCATCCGAGAAGGAGGTTCGACGGCTCAAGAATAGCCTAATATCATAACACAATATCAACAAGTCGGACTAAGCCATAGTCCCCAATCACAATCGACCCCGCACTCACAAGAGATTATGTGCCTCGCCGCTATACAGCGTCACAAAGTGGTATACCGGGGTTTCGAACCCGCTAGTCATCACCCACATATATTACTCACCTCAATACAACGCGACGACTACTCCGCAATGCCCTTGCCACGAGAATCAAGCTCCGCAAACGTAGAATCTGGTCGAATACAGTAGAAATACAACAAATTAGGCCAATGGGACGACACCCAATCAATACAACTCGATTTACACCAAAAATGACAAAGTTGCCAAAACCCGACTTTCGGTACGCTTGTCGAAAAATTACAAAAGTCACATATTCGGAATCCTCATCTCGATACGAGTCTAGGCATATAAAATTTACCAAAATAGGACTCCATTTGCCTACTCAAATCAGTGTTTTTCTTCAATTTAGGCCTAGGGCTCAAACCCACCTTTAATCTTCTATTTACAGAAAATTAACCAAGGATTTCATGTTAAAATGATGTAATTAAGCCACAAAACTTACCTCCGACGAATACCCCGATGATTTCCCAGCAATCTCCCGTCAATACCTTCTCTTGGAACTCAAAAATGGAGGTTTTGGGTATGGGGTTCGCGACTGGACTGTTCTGTTATATTAATTCACTGACTGCTAGGCGACCTTCTGCGATCGCAGCCCCAGGCTCGCGATCGCGACGAACAAATTCACCAGGCTTCAAAATTACTCTACGCGATCGTGACATACCCTACGCAATCACACTGCTTCATGCCTCAATACTACGCGATCGCGTGAAACCACCCGCGATCGCACTGCTTTAGGTCCCAGACCTACGCGATCGCACACTATACATGGCGATCGCGGTGCACAACCAGTGGACCTTAGGCGATCGCGAAGAACAAACTTTCCGGCCTCACTCCAATACACTACGCGATCGCCGTCTCATCCTTGCGATCGCAGAGCTTCCCAGCTTTACCCTACGCCATCGCAGACATAGCTTCGCGATCGCGAAGCACAAAAATCCTCTGCACTAATTGCAGCAGAAACAGCAGTGCATTTGGCACACAATGGTTCGTTTGGACCTCCGAATTCATCTCGAGGCCCCCGGGACTCCAACGAAAACCACCAACATACTCCAATACACGATACGAACTTGTTCCAATCATAAAAACACCATCCTAAACATCAAAATCACCAATTACACACGGATTCAAGCCTAAATTCCTTAAAACTTTCCGAATTACACATTCCATCAAAAACCCGACCAAACGACGTCCGAATGACCTGAAATTTTGCAGGCACGTCCAAAATCACCTAACGAAGCTACAGAAATTTGGAATTCCATTCCGACCCCTGGATCAAAATCTCACCTACCGTTCGGATTTCGCCAAAATTCAACCTTAGCCAATTCAAGCCTATTTCTACACCGGACCTCCAAATTCAATTCCGATTGCTCCCTTAAGTCACAAATCACCTCCCGGAACTAACCGAATCATCAAAATCCGATTCCGAGCCCTCTAACTAAATAGTCAACTCCAGGTTGACTTTCCTTATTCAAGTTTCCTTCAAAAAGGCTATATGCCTCATTTTCAATCCAATTCACTCCTAACTCCCCCGATAGACTCTAACACTGATATAAAAGCATAAAACATGTAATTTCAATATAACAGGGTGGAAATTCCCGTGACGATGGGCCGGGTCGTCACATATAGCCATTTAAAGTAATTTGAATGGTACTAGACAACCAAAAGAGTGTACCAAATTTATCTTTATACGATTGGTTCTAATATTAGGAATAACCACTAGTATCGATAATTCCATCGTATTAAAGTCCATTTCCAATATGTGGTTGTCATAAATAGCGCCGTCAGAAGTTACAATGGAAAGACATAGTAAGTGGTTGTATGAAGGGACATTAGTAATAATTATTAACAGGATTATGACCCCTTAAATGACATTACTCACAATAAAGTCCAATTAACATATTTCGATCGTAATTGTAAATATGATGAAATTATCGATACTAGTGGTTATGGCCACTATTTCAGTGATATAATCATTATAGTCTTGTATTTTACTAACAATCACGTAGACCGATGGTAAGTGAGACTAAATGTATTACACTTTGACATATGACATTAAAAATACGTCAAAGTTATACTTTTATATGGCCTTTCATAATTGCCATATATATAGGATATCGTACGCTATATAATTTACAATTAGGCCAGATATATGCATTAGGACGTTTATTATGACGAATGGACCAATATGATACTACTAGAGAAAACAAATATCATTACATATGATCATAACAGATAATATAATTATGGTATTAGTCAAACTGTATGGTCAATATCCTCCTCCGTTATATTTGATGGTGGAATAAGATATTTGATACCATTAGTAAATTAATACGTGGCCATATTTAGGCCGATGCGTAAATATACATTGCAATTAATGGTAATTTTGATTATGCCATTACATAATCCTATGACTAAGTCCATTTGACCCATATACCGCATATGGTAAGCTATGAACTAATGCATATAATCAAATCTATTTGATTATGCCGTTACATAACTAGGGAGTATACTAAATAACTTAGTCTAATCTAATTTGATTGTAATATCACATAAGTCAATGGGACATTCTGTTAAAGCAATTGTAAATAGTGCACATTGGCCATGTTTGATATTTGCCTGTATATTTGTTAGATGAAATATACAGTGTAAGTACGTAATTTTTGACCCGCACAATTTTTAAAAGTAGTATTTTTAAAATATTTAGTTATTTTAATTTTAATAGGATTCAGCCTATTTTTCAATTTTAATCTAATAGTAGAACATAAAATTCGAAAACAAAAAAATATTTTTCGTTCAATTTTATCTTTTATCTTTCTATTTATGTTAAGACCATAAGTCTTTTGTAGTAATATTAAATTAAGTTTGCTATCATTCTAATTAACTTTTCTCTGTCTTGATGTTAATATATAATTTTTGAAAACTGGTGGTTTCATATCAATATAAATTTATGATTAGTTAAAGTCAATTATTAATATTCTAGTAGTATTTTGCTAATAATTTTTGGACTTTAAGCCCAAATTTTAAGCCCAAAATACCTTACCCAACATCCCTGATCCGTTTTCAACCCGTCCGAACCCACTGACCCGCCCGTTTTTGGTCTTTAATCACATCTCCTAAAATCCTAGTCTCATCTTCTAAACAAAAAGACACATAAGAAAAAACCCTAACAGCAGAAGATCAGCCGCCGCCAGCCTCTAACCTAGCTTGGAGCCGCCGTTTCCGCCAAGACCACCGACCGCTTCTCTTCACCGTTCCCATCTCTGCCATGGCATCAACCCACCAAATAAGCCATGGATGACGACCCACTAAGAAGAGCCCTAGCCGCAACAGTAGAGAACCCAGCCCCCTCCCTTCACGTTTTCTCCAACTTTCCCCCGTCCTGTAAGTTTCGACGGCTCCAAATGACCCCCATCGGTTCCTCCATCTTTATCCATCTTCGCAATCCTGTAGCAGTTCGGTGGAAGCCTGAAGAAGCAATGCCGCCGGCGATGATCAGTCGTCCAAAATGGGAGAAAATAGATGTTGAAAACAGATTTCAGTCGATTTTGGTTTTTGTTTTTTTGATTCAGACTGTTATCTTTTTGACTTCATCTCAGTTCATCGATATTAAAGGAAAGATTTCAATTGATTTTTAGCTTTAGTTTTGATTTCAAACGCAAAATACATGACGAAATTCGGGTTGTTCTTTTAGTTCTGTTTTTCCGAAACTGGAGTGATTTGAAACAGTTTTTTTTAATCGTTGGAGAGTTGTTGCTGAGTTTTGATCCGAGATTTGTGGTTCTATTCGCGTTGATATTTGAAGTTGACTGCGGTTTCAGATTTCGGCCACAACTATCTATTTATCTTGTCCGTGTAATTGTTAGATTACTTCATCAATTGAAAATTTCAGCTCTCAGGTTTTCGATCGTTGGTATTATCGGTTGATGTTTGTGGTTTGCTGTTGGAGTCCAGATTTGGGAATATTTTTTTCGAAATTTTGCACATGAGCTAGAGGCTAATTAAAAGTTCATGCCAGGTTCATTCTTACCCTTTAATACTCTTCCTCGTGGTGTTTGTGACCTAGGTGTTTGAATGGTGTATGCATATATTCTCATGGCTATGTGTGATATTTTTATCTTTCAATGAAATTGGCTGATTAACACATTTTGATATCACTGAAAGAGTACCGAATCTTAAATTAAATAAGAGGTTAAAACTTGAAAGCTTGTTTGGGATTGATTTTAATAGTTGGGTTGTTGGGTAAAATTGAAAGAAATTTAGGTGCAATGTAAATTATATTGTTCCTTTATTCTTGTTTTGATTACTTCTTCGTTAGTAACGTGCTTAGGCCGACCACACTTGGGTAGGCAAGCTTTTAGGATTTTCGTTGATTTCACTACTGAAAAATTGGCCTACGGTAACGCATGCAAAATCGTTCCCACAAGCTGTATAACCGTTGCCATAGATATATTGGAACGGTTTACAGACCATCCCATCAGCCGCCGTGGCAATAGGTCTATTGGAACGGTTCTGGCAATGGTATCCATAACCGTAGTTATAGATACATCTATCGCGACGATTTTTTCTTTTTCTAGTGGGACGGTTATTTTTTCCAATTAGAACGATTTAAAACTGTTCCTATATTATGTATGCAATGGTTCTTAACCGTTGCCATATCATTTAATGGATCACTTATGTAAGCTATTGTTAAGGTTTTGCATGGATATAACAACGGTTTCATTAAGCTATCACAATGGTTTTATTTGTCTTGCAATAGTTTATAGATCATTTTGGAACGGTTTGTAGGATCTGTTGCAACGGTTTGTATTGTATATTGTATCATATCGCAACGGTTCTGGTAGTCTATTGTAACAGTTCAATTAAAACAAAAATATAGCACCTAGTATTAATATAATATATATATATATATATATATATATATATATATATATATATATATATATATATATATATATATATATATATATATATATATATATATATATATATATATATATATATATATATATATATATATATATATATATATATATATATATATATATATATAAAATAAACTATTAATAATATAATTTATCCATAAAGCAAGTATTCTATCCCAAATGCAAATACATTTCAAGAGAGTAAGTTTAAAAAATATTGATAATAAAAGGTTCATATACAACATTCATCTATAGCAATTCAGAATTCATCTCAAATAAGGTCTAGTTCTTCACTTCCATCATCTTCTTCAATTTCTTGATCTACTCCACCTACAAAAAAGGACAAATAAAGTCATTACTCTTCACAAGAACTACTTGTTTCAAAACCCAAAATGGATTTTTTGATATAATTCAACATAATCTAAAAAGTGTCAGAAACATGAATGATCTAAAAAATTAGTCAAGCTAGGCCATGAATTAACTCTAATCTTCTTTACCTTTTCATTTCATCATATATAAGAATAGACGACTATTCGTTGTACAGTTTTGATGAATGTTCATGGTAATTTTAGCAACCTCAATTATTTCTATTAAGACATACATGCTGTAGACCAAGGCATAACCAAAGGTCCTGATAAATTGTATAATACACTTTCTACAAAGAGTACTGATAAAAGAAACATAAGCACACATTAAATTTTCATAGAGCAATAAAAAGAGTACTCTAACTGCTGCTTTTACCATTCTTCAGAATTTTAAGTGTTCTGTATTAGAATATTAGGTTAGAATATTGTTTAAGTGTTAAGTTCTTAAGATATTATCTCATTGGACAAATATCATTTTTTTTTCTGTTTGACATCTATAATATCTTTTCTACATTTTTGTATTTCAAATCTTTACACTAAATTCAACCAGAAAGAGACCCAATTAACTATATTACAACAACAACATCAACAAAATCAACAATAATAACAAACGTTGTAGTCTCCTACAAGTGCAAAAGCAAAACTCAACCCACCCTAGGTTGAATATTACTGTCCACCTAAAACTTCCAAAAATTTGGAAATTAGGCTTTCCAGAAGGAAAGGAAAAGTTGATAAGCTTCTACACAAATGTTGAATTTCAGAACAGTTAAGCCTCCAACGGATAAAATAAACTGACAAGACAATTCAGAGTACATTATTTTGTAATCAATGTTAGGGACTTCACTTCAAAGATGCGTAGATGGACCATAATACTCATGTTGCCCATTGACTTTTCAATTTTACAATAAATCAACTTCAACATTTAAATTGGACACCTATTTCAGTATTTTCTAAAAAATAAAGAGCAACACCACAGTCCAACCAAATACCTAGCAAACAGAGGCAACTTAATACCAAACATCGTAAACTAATAAACTATAGTAGTCCAACCAAACACTTGCCAAACAAAAAAACTTAATATCATTACCAGTTAAGAAATACCACTGCCAACACATAAAGAGTAGCACAACAAATTGAGGTAATCTTTCTGCAATTTTTGTAATCTTTGCGAATGCCATAGGCAAAGTAAATATCTATTTAGACTTTGTGAGAGAGAAAGAGAGATATGGTAGAAGAAGAAGCACAATGAAGAAGGAGAAGAAAATGTATAATATTTGGTAAGTACTGACCTTGATTGTTACTACTAGCAGATGGTCGATTGTTTAGTTGAACAACATCTTATTGTGTAGAGGAAGCTTCTATGAACCTCACCATATCGGGATCAAGTCGCAATTCTGGGTTCAGGCGTTGAAGTCGTGCGAGGGAAAAAAAAAACCCTGAGCTAGCTTTTGTTCCTCTAGGGAACCATGTCTCCGCCACGGTTTCAAGCAAATTTTGGTTGCTGGAAAAAATTGCTGGAAACGCACTACGGCTTTATTCTCATCAGATTTTTGTAATAACTCAATTGTTGAATATTTACATTTATCATTATTTGAGACTCTGATTTCTTGTTTCTTTCATTTCTTCAGCATTACTTATAGGTAGATAACTACTACAATAGATAAGTATACATTGGAACAGCCAATGCCACATGTTCTTGCATTCAAGTCATTCCATTCCCTAATCTTGTAGACTTTCACCCTCTTGGAGAGGCTGAAAGTTAGCTTTAGTTTCCTATCTGAACATCGTGATCACATAAATGTTACACACAGTAGGACACATTGCAGTAAATGATTTGAAAGGATGAATATATGGATAGAAGTGCTAAGGAGAATGTCTCTCAAAAGATGAAGTTTCAAAAGGAGACTTATCGTATATGATATATTTCACTTAGGTTGCTATGTCACCAATTGGTAGTGAAAGCGTACCCCATCACTAGCTTCTGTTCCCTGAAATAAACATTTCTGAAACTTACTAACCGATTTGTACTTATAATCAACAATTAGAACACATTCACAAGCACAATACAAATTGGTATACAACTGCCGAGTAAATGTTATAACTCACTCAGGTTTCGTCTCGACCTGAAAATTTTCCGAGTATTACCGTGATTATCAATTAGGTTAAGCTTGCTCATCTTTTCTGCTCAATTATATATTTAAAACCTGCATTTCCTATCTATTAAAAGATCAAGCAAAGGAAATCAAATAGAGCAGCAGACTAGTGATTTCTTGAAATTTAAATTTCCTCTTCCTCAAATGGGTCTTCTTCTGGATAATCTCCAATCTGCAATGCAAAATTTAGAGCTTGTCAAAAGGCCAGATCCATAACTTACAAAACAAACACAGAATTCAGTCAAGGTAAATAGGGATGCACTTGTTTTCCGGTAGTCATTTCTAATTTCTTGACTCCTTTATGAAAATGAAATTTCAAAATTATAGTTCTAGATCAGCCAGACTATGTGAAGCCAACTATACACCCTGTTCTTGTAACGACCCGGCCCGTCGTTACGGGAATTACCATCTTGTTACCTTGCATTTACATATTTTATGCTTTTATATCAGTATTCAAGTATATCGGGTGAGTTAGGAGTGATTCGGGTTGAAAATGAAGCAAATAGCATGCTTGAAGGAAGCTTGAATATGGGAAGTCAACCTAGAGTTGACTATTGAGTTAAAGTGCTCGGAATTAGATTCTGATGATTCGACTAGTTTTGAGGGATCATTTATGACTTAGGAGAGCAATCAGAATCGAATTCGGAGGTCCGGTGTAGTTTTAGGCTTGAATTGGCTAAGGTTGAATTTTGGCGAAAACCGGACGGTAGGTGAGATTTTGATCCGGAGGTCGAATGGAATTGCAACAGTTTCTGTAGCTTCGTTATGTGATTTTGGATATGTCTGCAAATTTTTAGGTCATTCGGACGTTGTTTGATCTGGTTTTGAGTTGAATGTTAGTTTCAGAAGTTTTGAAGAAACTTAGGCTTGAATCTGTGTGAAAATGGTGATTTTGATGTTTAAGATGGTGTATTTATGCTGCGAGCAAGTTGAAATGAGGTAATGTGAGGTATTTGTGCTTTTGGTTGGGGTCCCGGAAGCCTCGAGATGTTTTCGGGAGGTTAAACGGGAGATTTTTGGACTTATAGCAGGTCTGGGATTTTTGCCTCTGGTGTTTTCGCTTCTGCGGATATGGAACCACAGAAGCAGCCTCGCAGAAGCGACCAGAAGGTCGCAGAAGCGGACAAGGTCTCCCCAGGTGAACTCCCCAGAAGCGGAGGTCTGCTTGCGGAAGCGTGCTCGCAAAAGCGAATCCAAATGCGCAGAAGCGGAGCCGGCAGACGGGGAGTAATCGCAGAAGCGGAATGGGCTCCGCGGGCGCGTCTTCGCAGAGGCGAGTAAGGAACCGCAGAAGCGGTCCTCGCCTTATGGTGAGAAGTCATAGAAGCAACAAGATATCCGCAGAAGCGGACTCGCTGCAGTGGTTAAGTTTCCGCAGAAGCGGAAATCGGCAGTGATTAATTATATCAGAGTATCGAAATTACAGAGCTTAAACACACACTTTTAACTTCGGGGAGAGACGAACATCGAGGGTTTTCAAGGAGAAATAGTGGGAAACAATCAGGTAAGGGTTCCTAAACCCAAACTATGTTGTTCTAACGCAATTTCATAGATTAAACGCCCCAAAACCTGTGAATTTAAGTGAAAAACATGGTGGTTAGGGCTTGGAATTTAGAAAGATAAATAGTGAAAGTTGAGGGGTCAAACGGGCTCCGATTTTGATAAATTTTATATGCACGGACTCGTGGCGAGACGAGGATCGTATTGGTATAAGTTTCTGAATTTTTCGGACAGCGGGCCCGGGGTCGGATTTTACCAACTTAGCGTATTTATGCGTTATTCATGTAAATTGAAATGGGTTATGTTTCTTTGACCCGTAAATGACATAATTATTGTGGTTTGTATAGATTCTACACGCGGGGCCACGAATTCTAAAGGAAAAGGCATTGTGGACGAGTCTACGACCGGCTAGAGGTGAGTAGTTTGTGTATATGGTAGCCTGAGGGTTCGAAACCCCGGCTTAGCACATTGTGACGCTAGTAGGGCGTGACTCGCACCCCGTGGCAGGTGCGGGATTGATTGTGACTGGGGATTGAGACTTGGTCCATCCCGGATATGGATAATATGCTATTAGTGATGGAAATACACTATGTCTGACATATTTGTGGGCTGTAAGCCTTGTTTGGGGCCTTGTGCCGACCTGTAGTATCCCTAGGGGATAGTATATATGTGATAGCTATACGTGCTTAATCACTGATCTCAGTCCTGGAAATTGAAATCACAGTATTGAAATGCTAAGTCACCAGTTTTTGCAAAAATTAAATAAAAGTTAAAGTATTTTTCATAAATTAGGAACTGGAAATTGGAAATAAGTAAAATGAGCAGTTTTGTGACTTATCTGATTATTGTGGACCGAGGATAGATCGGGCTACACGCCGCAGCGGTTATTATGATAAGAGGATCGGGTTGCACGCCCCATCGGTATTTGCGCTTGGGCTGTAGGAGCCCCTCCGGAGTCGGTACACACCCCCAGTGAGCGCCGTCGACGTTAAATGGATCGAGCTATATGCCGTACGGTTATGTGCATTGCATTGCATCTTTATCTGTTGAATTATTCTGTGGTAGCTGTATTGTACTGTTGATGTTAGTTCGTAGGAGATTCAGACTGTAGTGTAGCTTCATATTGTGGTACTCTATGGATTTCCTACTTTTAGATGCTTTTATATATTTATTACTCACTGAGTACTTAGTAGTCACCCCTACTCCCTGCACCTTTTGTGTGCAGACTCAGGTACTCAGGAGCAGTAGACAGGCATTTCCTGCTTTTGTAGAGTTATACCGAGTTGCTGAGGTAGCTGCCGACGTTCGCAGAACCTAACGTCTCCTCCTCTTTCCAGTTGTTATTTTATATTCAGACTTGAGTATTTCCATACAGTATCCTCTATTTCTGTTGGATTTTGTTAGAGGCTCAAGACATGTGACTCCGGATCTTTGGGAGTGTCAGTTGTTTTCGCACTTCTCAGTATATTGTTCAGTATTATTATTATTAGAGTTATTTGACTCATATATTCTTCTTGAGATGTCCATTTGGAACTGATATTCGTTATGATAAGTAATTGTTGGTCTGGCTGGCCTAGCTTAATTGTTAGGCGCCATCACGACCGGATTTGGGTCGTGACAGTTCTGTATCGCCCAGGATCACAAAACAGTTAACCCACCTTTACATTCTCCAATAGAGCTTCACTTCTATTTATCAGCTTCTTAAAATAAAAAGGTAAGCCATGAGTCCTGCATGTTCCTCATTAAATTATCAGTCATTTGATTTAAAATATAGAACTCTTGACTCTTCTTATCTTCATGTCATGCTCTTAAACGTGGTTATTCAACTGAGTAACAAGGTTGTATAGCTTGAATTGCATTGGATGCCCCATAGCTAATATTGAATGTCTAGTATTAACAACTGAGAATAATCTCTTCATTTTATAAATCACTAAAGGCACAGTGGAATTGGATGTTTGTTTACATACATTCTAATCACATCATCTCCATCTTCTCACATTATGATTATTCCCAAATAAAGATTGTATGACTTGTAATAAGTGTAAATATATCCATCTCAAGAAAGATAAACCATATCACATTTCAGTCCAAAGCATGAAACAGATACAAGCAACATTAACTGACAAGTATAATTTTTTTATTAGAACATTATGTAACGACCCGGCCGGTCGTTTTTGAAATTTACGCCCCAATCCCCAGTTTAATTGTTTCCCTAAGTTCATTTATGCTATTGTGGTTTTTCGGGAGGGTCGGTTCTGGAATTTGGAGTGTTTTGGGACACTTAGTCCCTAAATGGGAGCTTTAAAGTTGGAAAATGGTCCATAATCGGAACAGTGTTAAGATGACCTCGAAACGGAAATCTGATGGTTCCATTAGCTCCGTTAGGTGATTTTGGGGATGGGAGCGCATTCGGAATGTATTTTGGAGGCCCGTAGCTCAATTAGGCTTGAAATGCCGAAGTTTGAAATTTTGGCGAATCTGAACGATAGGTGAGATTTTGATCCAGGGGTCGGAATGGAATTTTGACAATTTCTGTAGCTTCGTTATGTGATTTTGGATATGTCCGCAAATTTTCAGGTCATTCGGACGTCGTTTGGTTGGGTTTTAGATCGAATGTGTAATTCGGAAAGTTTTAAGGAGTTTAGGCTTGAATTCGATGTGAATTATGGGTTTGATGTTGTTAGACGTGTTTTGAGGATTGGAACAAGTTTGAATAAGGTAGTAGGATGTGTTAGTGTATTTAGATGAGGTCCCGGGGGCCTCGGGGTGTTATTGGATGGTTAAATGGGAAGAAAGCATAGAAAATTGCAGGTTTGGTTGCTAGTTCTGTTGTTTTCGCCCCTACGGAAGTGGGACCGCAGAGGCGAGTCCGCAGGAGCGGACAAGGGAGCGCTGAGGCGGGTTTGTTCGCAAGAGCGGACGTTTGTCCGCTGAGGCGGCATCGCAGGTGCGAGGTTGAGACCGTAGGAATGGTCAGGAGGCGGAGTTTGCGAAATCCACAGAAGCGGATGCAAGATCGCTTATGCGAGTCCGCAGAAGTGGACTCTGGTCCGCAGGAGCGAGATTCATCGCAGGGGCGGCTGTTCGATCGCAGAAGCGGACACGCGGAAGCATCCCTGGGATTGTAGAAGCGGAAGGGGCCAGCCAGGCCTGGGGTCGCAGAAGCGACCAAATTGTCGCGGAAGCGGTTCCGCAGAGGTGGAAAATGTTCCGCAGAAGCGAAAATCGCAGAAGGTTAATTATATCAGAAGTTATAAATTTCAGAAACATTTCAAACATTTGCGGGCTCAGCTTAAGGGGCGATTTGGGCAATTTTCAAGGAGAATTCGAGGGGTTTCTTCAGTTAATCAATTATGGACTCCAATTATGATTGTTGTTGACAATATTATGCAAGTTTTTCATGAAAATGGAGGAATTTGGGGTATTTAATGGGGGTTTTCACCCTAGTCTTAAACTTTAGAAAATCAAAGGTTTGAATGGGCAAATGAAGTCCGAATTTAGTAAACTTTATATGCTTAGACTCGTATTGAGACGAGGGTTCCAAATATGCAACTTTCGTGATTTTTCGATAAGCGTACCGAAAGTCGGGTTTTGGCAACTTGTGGGTTTTGGTGTATTTTGAATTGTTTTGGTTGGGTAATGCCCAATTGGCCCATTTTGATGTGATACTATTGATTTTTATCAGATACTACACTTGTGGAGGCCGACATTCGCGGCAAGAGAGTTGTCTCTTAGCGGTTTTGTACCGGAGTCGAGGTAAGTGGCTTGTCTAACCTCGTGTGGGGGAACTTTCATCCCTAGGATATTATGTGATAGTTTAAATGCCTTGTACGCGAGGTGACAGGCGTGTACATGCACTGGTTGTTGTAATACATAATTTACTTGAATTGTCCGATTAGTGCTATTCCTGCTCTTAGCTGATTAAATCGTTACATTTACCCGGTATTAGTTAGAAAAGAATGATTAGCTAGGATTTAACGTCCTAATTGCCTAATTGTCTTACTTGAACTTCTGGATAATTGTTGGCACTAGTTCCGGGGAAGTTGTAGTTAAGCATATTATATTCTCTGTGTGTGTTTCTTTATTTGTTGTGTTGGTGTACTGCGGGTTCGATTCCCGGAGATCCCAGGCTGTGGGTTCGATTCCCAGAGACCCGGAGTGGTATTGTTTGTGGACTGCGGGTTCGATTCCCGGAGCTCCCGAGTTATTGAGATATGGACTGTGGGTTCGATTCCCAGAGATCATGAGTTATTGAGATATGGACTGCGGGTTCGATTCCCGGAGCTCCTGAGTTATTGAGATATGGACTGTGGGTTCGATTCCCAGAGATCCTAAGTTATTGAGATATGGACTGCGGGTTCGATTCCTGGAGATCCTAAGTTGTTGATATAATATTGAGATACGGACTGCGGGTTCGATTCCCGGAGATCCTGAGATCATTGAGACACATCTTGAGGTATTGAGACATGGGCTGCGGGTTCGATTCCCGGAGACCCATGGATACTGTTAATGGGACTGTGGGTACAATTCCCACAGGTCCTGGACTTGTTAATTGAGTTTTGTTACTTGTTGTTAGCTTAATTATAGACGGTTGCAGTAATCACTTTATTGTTGTTATTTCAGAATTTTTATCATTTAAACTGCTTATTATTGTTATTATCATTTTGTTATTGTTTCTCTCAGTAGGGCCCTGACCTTCCTCGTCACTACTCCATCGAGGTAAGGCTTGGCACTTATTGAGTACCGCCGTGGTGTACTCATGCTACTCTTCCGCACACTTTTGTTGTGCAGATCCAGGTACATCAGGACAGGCCCATACTAGGTGATATCAGCAGCACATTTGGAGACCTCGAGGTATGATCTGCTACGTCCGCGGATCCGGAGGCCCTCCTTCTATTGTGATAGTTATAGTAGATGTTTCTCCTTCATTTCGTTGTTTAGATACTCTTTACACATAGAGCCACAGTTGTATTTCTTTTATTCTGTGTTACCCGTGGGATTCCGGGTCTTGGTGGTATTTTCATACAGTATATTGACGAGTGTATGTGCCAGGCGGCACAGATTACATTCCTATTTACATCATTTTATGCTATTTCTTGTTAAAGTTCATAAACTTGTATATTTCGCAATATGTTAGGCTTACCTAGTCGCGGGGACTGGGTGCCATCACGACATGTTCATGATTGGTGAACTAGGGTCGTGACAAGTTGGTAGTAGAGCTCTAGGTTCATAGGAGTCACGGGACACAGACCGATTACTTAGAGTCTCGCTGATCGATATGGAGATGTCTGTATTTATCTACGAGAGGCTATGTAACTATTTAGGAAACTCTTCATTTCTTTTGGATTCCTTGTCTTGCGACATTTTTGGTACCAAATCTAAACAACTGCTTTCTATTCTCTCACAGATGGTGAGGACACATGCTACTCGCGACGATCAGGTACCCGCGCCCCCTGTTGCCGCTGTCAGAGGCCGGGGCCGAGGTAGAGGATGAGGACGCGCCCGAGGTGCAGCCACAGCACCCGCGCGCGCTGCCGCTGAGGTGCCACAGGTGGATCAGGTTGGAGCGCAGGCACCTGATACACCGACTACAACTACTACTACTCCAGCACTTCAGGAGACCCTGGCCCAGTTCATGAGTATGTATACCACTTGAGCTCAGGCAGGACTGCTTCCTCTCGCTGCAGCTACATCGCAGGCCTGGGGAGGGCCTCCGACTCCCGTAGCCGTTACACCTGAGCAGTGAGTGCCAGTGGGAAAGGTTCCAGAGATTATGGTTATGCCTCCTGCCGCCCCAGCACAGCCCGAAGGTGGGCCAGCTGCCTTTGAGGATGAGAAGCGTAGATTGGAGAGGTTCAAGAAATATGACCCTCCAGTGTTCAGCGGTTTGGCTTCAGATGATGCATTGGGTTTTCTGGAGGAGTGTCATCGTATTCTTCATACCCTGGGGATTGTGGAGACCAGCGGGATTTCCTTTAGTGCTTTTCAGTTTCGTGGGGCCGCTTATGATTGGTGGCGCACGTATGAGATGGATAGTCCGGAGGAGTTTGCTTTGTTGACCTGGACGCAGTTTTCAGATCTATTTTTGAGGGAGTTTGTTCCCTAGAGCCTTAGGGATTATTGGTGCTCGGAGTTTGAGCGATTGCGATAGGGCTCTATGTCAGTATCGGAGTATGCTATCAGTTTCACCCGTCTAGCCAGGCATGCACTAGCTTTGGTAGCCACGGTCCGGGAGAGAGTGCGGAGATTTATTGAGGGCCTTATCCCGCCAATCTAGTCCAGCATGGCCAGAGAGTTGGAGAAGGATATATCTTATCAACAGGTAGTGAGCATTGCCAGGAGGATCGAGAGTATGCTCCCTAGAGAGCGGGGGGAGAGGGAGGCCAAGAGGTCTCGTGAGGCGGGTCATTTCTCTGGTACTCGTACTTCAGCAGCCTATCGTTTTGGCAGAGGTTATTCTGGTCGTTCATTCAGTATTTCCAGCAGCCGGTAGTACTCCAGCTCCTCAGGAGCCTTACTATGCTCCTCCAATTTCCAATGCGCCTCCTGCGCGGGGTACCTCCAGGGGTCAGTCCAGCGAGAGCGGGGCCGGTCAGTCACAGCCACCACATCCTTCCAGGGCTTATTTTGAGCGTGGGGATACTCGCCATCTGGTTAGGGAATGCCCTAGGCATAGGAGAGGAGCACCTCCTCAGACTTTGCAGCCTCAGCGTGGTCCGCAGGGTCAACAGGCCATCGTTCCAGCCCCAGCTGCCACCCCACCTGCCTAGCCAGCCAGGGGCAGGGATCAGGGTGCCAAAGGCTTCCCTCGAGAGAAGGGTCAGGCCAGATTTTATGCTATTCCCGATCGCGCCACAACTGTCACCTCCGATTTTGTTATCACACGTATTATTCTGGTTAGTCACAAGGAGGCATCAATTCTATTCGACCCTGGTTCCACTTTTTCATATGTCTTCTTACTTCGCTTCTCATCTGGGTGTGTCTCGGGATTCTTTGAGTGCCCCCATTAATGTTTCCACTCCGGTGGGTGATTCTTTGGCAGTGGACCGTGTGTATCAGTCGTGTTTGGTTACATTTATGGTTTTAAGACCAGAGCGGATCTATTGTTGCTCGAGATGGTCGATTTTGATATTATTCTGGGCATGGACTGGTTGTCGCCCCATTATGCTATTCTTGATTGTCACGCCAAGACCGTGACGCTGGCTATGCCAGGCATTCCACGTATTGAGTAGAGTGGTACTCTATATCATACCCCTAGCCGTGTTATTTCCTTTCTCAGAGCGCAGCGTATGGTTGAGAAGGGGTGTGCTGCTTATTTAGCTTATCTGCGGGATGTCAGCATTGACACTCCCCCTATTGATTCCGTTCTAGTGGTACGTGACTTTGCTGATGTATTTCCAGCTGATCTCCCGGGTATGCCGCCTGACAGAGATATTGATTTTGCTATTGATTTGTTGCCAGGCACTCAGCCCATTTCTATTCCACCGTACCGTATGGCTCCTCCTGAGTTGAAGGAGTTGAAGGATCAGTTACAGGAGTTATTGGGTAAGGGTTTCATTCGACCTAGTGTTTTGCCTTGGGGTGCTCCTTTGTTGTTTGTGAAGAAAAATAACGGTTCTATGCGTATGTGTATTGACTATTGTCAGTTGAACAAGGTTACAGTGAAGAACCGGTATCCTTTGCCTCGCATTGTGATTTGTTTGACCAGCTACAGGGCGCACAAGTGTTTTCTAAGATTGATTTGCGCTCTGGGTATCACCAGCTGAAGATTCCAGAGCCAGATATCTGGAAGACTGCCTTTAGGACTCGGTATGGTCACTATGAGTTCCTCGTGATGTCTTTTGGGCTGACTAATGCCCCAACAGCCTTTATGCATTTGATGCACAGTGTGTTCAGGCCATATCTGGACTTGTTCGTAATTTTTTTCATTGATGATATTCTAGTATATTCCCGGACTCGGGAAGAGCACGAGCAGCATTTGAGGATAGTGCTTCAGATTCTGAGGGAGAAGCAGCTATATGCCAAGTTCTCTAAATGTGAATTCTGGAAGAGTTCAGTGGCATTTTTGGGCCACGTGGTTTCGAGTGATGGTATTCGAGTAGTCCGAGGATGGTGGAGACCATGCAGAGTTGGCCCAGACCCTCATCCACTACTGAGATTCGCAGTTTCCTTAGTTTGGGCTATTATCGTCGTTTCGTAGAGGGGTTCTCTTCGATTGCGGCACCTAGACCAGGGTGATCCAAAAGGGTGCCCCTTTTCAGTGGACAGATGCGTGTGAGGCGAGCTTTCAGAAGCGCAAGACAACTTTGACTTCGGCCCCTATATTGATGTTGCCTATAGGTTCGAGGTCCTATACTGTATATTGTGATGTTTCACGAGTTGGACTCGGTGCAGTATTGATGCAGGATGGTAGGGTGATTGCCTACGCGTCCAGACAGTTGAAGATACATGAGAAGAACTATCCTGTTCATGATCTGGAGCTAGCTGCCATTGTTCACGCCATGAAGATTTGGCGTCATTACTTGTATGGAGTTCCTTGTGAGATCTACACTGATCAACGGAGCTTGCAGCACTTGTTAAAGCAGAAGGACCTGAATATGCGTCACAGGAGATGGTTGGAGCTACTGAAGGACTATGATATTACTATTCTCTATCATCCGGGCAAGGCTAATGTGGTTGCCGATGCCTTGAGTCATCGGGCGGAGAGTTTGGGGAGTTTGGCATATCTAGCAGCTTCGGAGAGGCCTATGACGATGGATGTTCAGGCTTTAGCCAGGCAGTTTGTTAGACTAGATCTTTCGGAGCCCAGCCGGGTTCTAGCTTGTGTGGTTTCTCGGTCTTCTCTATTTGACCGCATCAGGGAGCGTCAGTTCGACGACCCTCATTTGCTTGTCCTTCGGGATAGAGTTCGGCGTGGTGATGCTCGAGATGTTACCATTGGGGATGATGGAGTTATGAGGATGCAAGGGCGTATCTGTGTGCCCAATGTAGATGATCTTCGAGAGCTGATTCTAGCAGAGGCCCATAGCTCGCGGTATTCCATCCATCTGGGTGCCACAAAGATGTATCAGGACTTGAGGCAGCATTACTGGTGGAGGCGGATGAAGAGAGATATAGTTGATTATGTTTCTAGATGCCTCAACTGCCAGCAGGTGAAGTATGAGCATCAGGCGTCCGGGTGGATTGATGCAGCAGATTGAGATTCCAGAGTGGAAATGGGAGCGCATTACCATGTACTTTATATCTGGACTTCCACGGACTGTTAGGAAGTTTGATTCCATTTGGGTCATTATGGATCAGCTAACCAAGTCCGCCCATTTCATACCGGTGAGCACTACTTATTTATCAGAGCGACTGGCGGAGATCTATATCAGGGAGATAGTTCGGCTGCATGGTATTCCAGTTTCCATCATTTCAGATAGAGGCACTCAGTTCACTTCACGGTTCTGGAGAGCCGTACAGCAGGAGTTAGGTACTCGGGTGGAGCCGAGCACGGCATTTCACCCCCAGATGAATGGACAATCTAACCGCACTATTCAGATTTTGGAGGATATGCTCCGTGCGTGCGTGATTGAGTTTGGAGGTTCATGGGATCACTTCTTGCCACCGGCGGAGTTTGCTTATAACAACAGCTACCAGTCTAGTATTCAGATGGCACCGTATGAGGCCCTATATGGTAGGAGGTGCAGGTCTCCCGTGGGTTGGTTTGAGCCGGGCGAGGCCAGGTTGCTAGGTACTGATATGGTTCGGGATGCTATGGACAAGGTCAAGGTGATTCAGGACAGACTTCGTGCAGCCCAGTTTAGACAGAAGAGTTATGCGGACAAGAAGGTTCGCAATGTGGCTTTTATGGTTGGCGAGCGGGTTCTGCTTCGAGTCTCGCCCATGAAGGGCGTTACGAGGTTTGGGAAGAAAGGGAAACTGAGTCCTAGATTTATTGGTCCTTTTGAGATTTTGAGGCGTGTTGGGGAGGTTGCTTATGAGTTGGCCTTACCTCCTAGCCTAGCCGGAGTCCACCCCATATTTCATGTCTCTATGCTTCGGAGATACCATGGCGACCCGTCGCATGTGTTGGATTTCACTTCTGTTCAGCTAGACGAGGATCTGTCTTATGTTGAGGAGCCAATAGCCATTCTAGACAGGCAAGTCAGGAAGCTAAGGTCAAAGAACATCGCTTCAGTAAAGGTTCAGTGGCGGGGTCAGCCGGTCGAGGAGGCGACTTGGGAGACCGAACAGGATATGCGCAGCTAGTACCCTTATCTCTTCACCACTCCAGATATGTTTTCCATGCTCATTCGAGGACGAACGAATCTTTTAAGTGTGGGAAGATGTAACGACCCGGCCGGTCGTTTTTGAAATTTATGCCCCAATCCCCAATTTAATTGTTCCCCTAAGTTTATTTCTGCTATTGTGGTTTGCTGGGAGGGTCGGTTATGGAATTTGGAGTGTTTCGGGACACTTAGTCCCTAAATGGGAGCTTAAAAGTTGGAAAATGGTCCGTAATCAGAACAGTGTTAAGACTATCTCAGAACGGAAATCCGATGGTTCCATTAGCTCCGTTAGGTGATTTCGGGGTTGGGAGCGCGTTCGGAATGTATTTTGGAGGCCCGTAGCTCAATTAGGCTTGAAATGCCGAAGTTTGAAATTTTGGCGAATCCGAACGATAGGTGAGATTTTGATCAGGGGGTCGGAATGGAATTCCAACAATTTCTGTAGCTTCGTTATATGATTTTGGATATGTCCGCAAATTTTCAGGTCATTCGGACGTCGTTTGGTCGGGTTTTAGATTGAATGTGTAATTCAGAAAGTTTTAAGGAATTTAGGCTTGAATTCGATGTGAATTATGGGTTTTGATGTTGTTAAACTTGTTTTGAGGATTGGAACAAGTTTGAATAAGGTATTAGGATGTGTTAATGTATTTGGATGAGGTCCCGGGGGCCTCGGGGTGTTATCGGATGGTTAAACGGGAAGAAAGCATGGAAAATTGCAGGTTTGGTTGCTGGTTCTGTTGTTTTCACCCCTGTGGAAATGGGACCGCAGAGGCGAGTCCGCAGGAGCGGACAAGGGAGCGCTGAGGCGGGTTTGTTCGCAGGAGCGGACGTCTGTCCGCTGAGGCAGCATCGTAGGTGCGAGGTTGAGACCGTAGGAGCGGTCAGGAGGCGGAGTTTGGGAAATCCGCAGAAGCGCATGCAAGATCGCTTATGCGAGTCCGCAGAAGCGGACTTTGGTCCGCAGGAGCGAGATTCATCACAGGTGCGGCTGTTCGATCGCAGAAGCGGACGCGCGGAAGCGTCCCTGGGATCGCAGAAGCGGAATGGGCCAGCCAGGACTGGGGTAGCAGAAGCGACCAAATTGTCGCGGAAGCGGTTCCGCAGAGGCAGAAAATGTTCCGCAGAAGCGAAAATCGCAGAAGGTTAATTATATCAGAAGTTAGAAATTTCAGAAACATTTCAAACATTTGAGGGCTCGGCTTAAGTGGCGATTTGGGCGATTTTGAAGGAGAATTCGAGGGGTTTCTTAAGGTAATCAATTATGGACTCCAATTATGATTGTTGTTGACAATACTATGCAAGGAATTTGGGGTATTTAATGGGGGTTTTCACCCTAGTCTTAAACATTTGAAAATCAAAGGTTTGAATGGGCAAATGGAGTCCGAATTTAGTAAACTTTATATGCTTAGACTCGTATTGAGATGAGGGTTCCGAATATGTAACTTCCGTGATTTTTTGATAAGCGTACCGAAAGTTGGGTTTTGGCAACTTGTGGGTTTTGGTGTATTTTGAATTGTTTTGGTTGGGTAATGCCCAATTGGCCCATTTTGATGTGATTCTATTGATTTTTATCAGATACTACACCCGTGGAGGCCGACATTCGCGGCAAGAGAGTTGTCTATTAGCGGTTTTGTACCAGAGTCGAGGTAAGTGGCTTGTCTAACCTCGTGTGGGTGAACTTTCACCCCTAGGATATTATGTGATAGTTTAAATGCCTGGTACACGAGGTGACGGGCGTGTACATGCGCTGGTTGTACTAACACATACTTTACTTGAATTGTCCGATTAGTGATATTCCTGCTCTTAGCTGATTAAATCGTTACTTTTACCCAGTATTAGTTAGAAAAGCATGATTAGCTAGGATTTAACTACCTAATCGCCTAATTGTCTTACTTGAACTTCTGGATAATTGTTGGCACTAGTTCCGGGGAAGTTGTAGTTAAGCATATTATATTCTCTCTGTGTGTTTCTTTATTTGTTGTGTTGGTGAACTGCGGGTTCGATTCCCGGACTATGGGTTCGATTCCCAGAGACCCGGAGTGGTATTGTTTGTGGACTGCAGGTTCGATTCTCGGAGCTCCTGAGTTATTGAGATATGGAATGTGGGTTCGATTCCCAGAGATCATGAGTTATTGAGATATGGACTCCGGGTTCGATTCCCGGAGCTCCTAAGTTATTGAGATATGGACTGTGGGTTCGATTCCCAAAGATCCTGAGTTATTGAGATATGGATTGCGGGTTCGATTCCCGGAGATCCTGAGTTGTTGATATAATATTGAGATATGGACTGCGGGTTCGATTCCCGGAGATCCTGAGATCATTGAGACACATCTTGAGGTATTGAGACATGGGCTGCGGGTTCGATTCCCGGAGACTCATGGATACTGTTAATGGGACTGTGGGTTCAATTCCCACAGGTCCTGGACTTGTTAATTGAGTTTTGTTAGTTGTTGTTAGCTTAATTATAGACAGTTGCAGTAATCACTTTATTGTTGTTATTTCAGAATTTTTATCATATAAAGTGCTTATTATTGTTATTATCATTTTGTTATTGTTTCTCTCAATAGGGCCCTAACCTTCATCGTCACTACTCCATTGAGGTTAGGCTTGGCACTTACTGAGTACCGCCGTTGTGTACTCATGCTATACTTCTGCACACTTTTGTTGTGCAGATCCAGGTACATCAGGACAGGCCCATACTAGGTGATATCAGCAGCACATTTGGAGACTTCGAGGTATGATCTGCTACGTCCGCGGATCCGGAGGCCCTCCTTCTATTCTTATAGTTCTAGTAGATGTTTTTCCTTCATTTCATTGTTTAGATACTCTTTACAGATAGAGCCACAGTTGTATTTCTTTTAGTCTGTGTTACCCGTGGGATTCCGGGTCTTGGTGGTATTTTCATACAGTATATTGACAAGTGTATGTGTTAGGCGGCACGTATTACATTCCTATTTACATCATTTTCCGCTATTTCTTGTTTAAGTTCATAAACTTGTATATTTCGCAATGTGTTAGGCTTACCTAGTCGCAGGGACTGGGTGCCATCACGACGTGTTCACGATTGGTGAACTAGGGTCGTGACACATTATCTGGCAAGTTTATTGGGGCATTGAAATATGGAAACGATACCCCTAATACAAACCTTCACTTTGTCTGGTCGGACCATTGCACCATGAAGGGGAGGGCAGTCAAAGTAATGTTTACATTTCACCCTGTGAAACAGATGAGAAGAATTTGGTTTAGATGCAACAATTATTGTATGAACCTTTTGAATAGTTTCCCAAATATAGCATTTCTTCAGAGGTGAAATCCCAAGTGTAAGTATCAGAGTCAAAAAGAGAACACTTGTGCGGTGTGCCAATACACAAGGCAAATATTTCTGAAAAAAGGAATCAGCAGCAATAGACCTTTAGGAACTCTAGCCAAGCATTACACTTTATAATGCAGCAGAGCATATACATCATTTGCTGCTCTGGACGGGTGATTTCCATATGACTTGTTACGTAGCAATTGCTGTCCTGTTATTCCATGGATGGTTCATTCCATGAGTCCATGATCCTCAAGGGATCACCAATGATCATATTCTTAAACGCAAGCAGTGACATTCTGTAACTCTTTTTGTTTGTTGGTGATTTTTATTAGCAACTTGTTATATGTAATTAGATGAGACAAACTAATTCAATAACCCTAAGCTCACTTTACAAGCATTTCCCCAAAGAAGTGCCTGCAAAAATAGAGGAAAAATCGAACACAATTGTGAACAAGATAGCCAGTGTGAAGAAGATAGCCAGCGGGTTACACCAATCTAATACAGTCCTTTTTCTAATCTTGGGCTGGAGAAAGATTATAGATACAAGGAAGTGAGAGAACAAAAGCAACTAGTAAACAAACCTTGTAAGACCATCTCTGTTTTGTTAAGTCTCTTTTACACTCATTGAGACCACTCAATGTAGGTGGACCTAGAACTCCTGCATTCCACGTATCAAAATACACGCCAACGTTCTGAAATGGCGATTTAAAAACATAGGTTAGATAAATTTTTACAATAATGGTTCAAGTTACCATTGCGAATTGAAGGGCTAGAGAAACATGAAATAGAAACGGGAGACCAACAGAAATACTGAGTAGTGAAATCTTGTTAATACCAGCTCTTAATTTTACATTGTCACTATATGTAAGCTTTGGATTGTCAAATATCCTATAAACAGTTCCTACCACAAGTGAAGAACATATATAGATCAAAAGGAGATAAGATCAGACTTAAAAAGATGTAGTTTGTTTGGAAAATAAGAAAACATGGCAATATGTAGATTGGAATTATACTATATGTTAGGGATATCAATGCATATCGTATAAATATAAAATGACATATTATGTGGGTAGATTACATATATATGGATAACTAAATTATAGTCTCAATTAAATCGTATATGCACTGATATCCCTAACATAGTATAATATTGATCAGCTTGTAGTAATATGATGGTATACCTATACTATTAGCTAAGGGTAATATCTAATTTTGTTTATAAGTTATACTAATCTCTCTATATCATCTCATTATAGTATTAGGGTATAACGTAATATTAGTCCCCAATACATCATATTTAATTAGTTAACTATTACATTATGAGCTAATGGAATATTGACATTATTCATTTGATGCTAATGGATTGTTAGACCATTGGACTATGCGGTATAAGTACTAAATACAAGATTTTGATATGCGTGGAATACTCCCAATACGATTATTACAGTTATAATAGTTTTAATATTATAAATAGAGGTGTTATATGCGTATTAGATATTCATTGTAATAGAAATGATAGGGTAATATCATACCCATATGTAGCATACGTATACCTTACAAATGATATTGGACCCTAAATGTGATAACCACATAAGTTACATTACTCTTATAAATCGGCTGCATATACTTTTAATATATACGAGTAAAGCTTACTCAATGTCATTTAAAATGTTATGACATTTTATGACTACGTGATTAAATTGTATACAATAAAAATGATTAGTTACACAATCATGGCTTACTCTATAGGATCAAAATCCACTAATTTTAACAGAGTGGTTAAATATTATATTTCGATTAATTTTCCATGGACTAAATGATAATTACAATGAATATAATAAACTTCATATTATAATGGCGACAAAGGATAGAACTTTATACATAAGGAAAAGGCCATAACTAAACTTAACAAATGCGATTTTGGACTGAATTAGGCATAACCACTAGTATCGATAATTCTATCGTATTAAAGTCCATTTCCAATATGTGGTTGTCATAAATAGCACCGTCGGGAGTTACAATGGAAAGTCATAATAAGTGGTTGTATGAAGGGACATTAGTAATAATTAGTAACAGGATTATGACCCCTTAAGTGACATTACTCACAATAAAGTCCAATTAACATATTCCGATCGTAATTGTAAATATGATGGAATTATCGATACTAGTGGTTATGGCCACTATTTCAGTGATATAATCATTGTACGAGTTTATATAAAATATCGTCCTAATTAATAGGTCTATTACCATGAATATTAGTCCATAACCACGTTATAAACTAATTACGAGGTTTAATATGGACCATTGTGATTGATAAATAATATAATATGGACCATTGTATTTTCATGGTTTATCAGTGATTTTTGGTAAATCGTATGATTGAGTCCATATTGGACGTTGTAATACATGTATTATACATAACAACAGGGCATTATGTTATGTAACAATGATATTGGATAACTAATTATGTCAATATACATAACTTTGTATTGATGTATAACAATATCATTTCCAGTGTCAATCTTTTATATTTTACTAGCCAATGGAGTCATATATGGTTACAATCATAACTAATTTACATAAGTCCTATATACAATATTCTATCAACACCAATTGTAGTATAGGTGTCACGACCCTAATTCACCAATCGTGAATCTGTCATGACGGCACCCAGTCTCCGTGACTAGGTAAGCCTAACACGATACGGAATATACGAGTTTGTGAACATTAAATAAGAAAATAGCGGATAACGATATAAAAGGAATGTACTAAGTGCCGCTTGGCACATACACTCATCTACCACACCATATAGCATGCCCCCAAGACCCGGAATCCCACGGGTAACACAGACTAAAAAGGGAGAGTACAACTGTGGCTCTATACATCAAGAATGTCTAAACAACGAAATGAAGGAAAATAGCTACTATCACTATGAGAATAGAAGGAGGCTCCCCGGATCCGCGGACGTAGAAGATCATACATCGAGTCTCCTGATGTAATGCTGAATCACCTGAGATGAGCCTGTCCCGATGTACCTGGATCTACACAATAAAAGTGTGCAGAAGAGTAGCATGAGTACACCACGGCGGTACTCAGTAAGTGCCAAGCCTAACCTCGATGGAGTAGTGACGAGGAAGGTCAGGGCCTTAGCGAGAGATAATAACATAATGATAATAACAATAATAAGCAATTTTTAAATAAGAATTAGTCTGAAATAGCAATAAATAAGTAATTACTGCAACCTTCTACGACTAATCTAACAACAAGTAACCAACACAACGTAAACTCAAATCAACAAGTCTAGGACATGTGGGAATTGAACCCACAGTCCCTCTCTATATCCAACAACTCAGGAGCTACGGGAATTTAACCCGCAATCCCAATATCAGTATCTCTGGGTATCCAGGAATCGAACCCGTAGCCCGTATCTCAATATCTCAGGATGTATCTCAATATCTCAGGATCTCCGGGAATCGAACCCGCAGTCCACATCTCAATAAATATATCAATAAACTCCAGGTCTCCGAGAATCGAACCCGCAGCCCTTGGATCTCCGGGAATCGAACCCACACACCACATCTCAATAAATATATCAATAAACTCTGTCACGCCCCAAATCGAGGGACATGACCGGCGCCTGACCAGGTTGCCCCAATCAAGCGGACCTGGGTGCCTTTCATTCCCACGCGTTGCCCCTATGTTGATTGTTTCTCATTAACCAAATATCTTACTAATCATAAGTGATTTCACAATAAACAAACATAACCATACGAGTGATTAATTAACAAGTTTACAGTTTTTACAACGCCCGACATAACACAATATATATAAGATAGGAATCCCACAGTTTACATGTCTACAGAGCCTTTAGGATACAAAAAGGGGAATACAATACTTGCCGGTAACAATGTTATAACCCATATCCACACAAGTTAGTTCATTCCATAAGTTAGATAACACAAATCCAAGAAGGAATTATCCTTGAGATGATAAGAAGTTAATCCGATTAATCTTAAGTGATACAAGGGTGCATAAGGGTGATTAACAAGTATTAGAAGTTAAACGAATCAAGGATGCTGTAACTCGTACTTTTGGGTAAACCTATAAATTCTTAGTATACTTAGGAGGTCATGATTTAAGGTATTTGAATCATATAATATCCGTATCATAATTCTTGAAGTCAAACGAGTTATGAAACAAAAGTCGACAAAAGTTGTTGCAACTTAGGTTCATAGTTTTACCTAAACTTTAGGTCAAATGTTATTAAGTATTTCTCCCAATATACTTGGAATTACGGGGTGATCTACCCACCAAATTGAAGATCTATGAATCTAGTTTCCAACGCATTAAACGGTTTAGCAATACGACATTGGAATAGAGAGATATAGACATTTTCGTGAGACTGCACAAGCTGCTAGGTGCAAGTAGGTGAGTCACCTACTTGGTTAAATGTCGGCCCAAAAGAGGGAATTTCGGGTCAGATAAGCAGCCCATTAAAAGGCTTATCTTCTGCAATATATACCTCTTTATATTTCACAAATAACCAGACCTAAGATCCTGCAAAATTCCTCCCAAAAATTATCCACAAACCCTAATTGATTTTCCCTCTCTTTCAAGTTCAAATTGGGGGTAAACACTAGAGTTTGAAGAACCAAGTTAAAGGCTGAGTTATCAACCAACAAAGGTGAGTTTACTGCTATATTTCATACATTTATTATGCTGTAAATTCATGGCAATTCGTTATATACATGTAAGAACTCACGGGACGGTGATCGGAAGCCGTGAGTTCAAGTTATTCACTTGTAGCGGACTGTTTTGTGGACTGTTTTGTGTTGCTGTTGGGCTGCGTTTTTATTACTGTTTTGTGGAGTTTTGGAGGAGGCATGGTGTGGAGAAACACCATATATATGTTGGGTTGTGGTCTGCTAGTTCTTCGTAATATTTTTGGGTCATTTGGTACGACTATAGTGGCCGTCATATGTATGATGTGATTAGGTTGTGTGTGGACTGTTTTGGGAGGCTCAATATGTTTATTATTGATGTTGTTTAGGCTGTTTGGTGATTGTTTTGAATGGTGTGAAGTCATACATATAGGGGAGGTGCTGTCCGTTTCATCACAAAATAGGTTGTGATTGGTACATAATAGTTGCGACGCTTAAACGTTAACGATAGTGTCATTTCTCCTATTGTAGACTAAGGAGTCGTGACGTTTGCATAGCTTGAGGTTGTGGCAGTATATACAAGGTATGTGTGGCTGTCCCTTTCCTTCTTTTGCACGACTCCGATTAACATAATGTAATGAACGAGCTTCCAAAGATGCTCTATTCTTAGAAGCTAAGCAGTACTTACATTGTTTCCCCTCTTATGGAACGATTGATGTTGATGTTGCTTCTCTTATTCTTATGTTATCAATCTTGTTGGTACTTCCTGATTCCTATAAGGTTCATAGTGAAGAGTTAGTCCTAATAAGGTGTACATAGGATACCGACCTTACGTCACTCCGAAAGGTCTACAAGGTGTTTCCATGAGTCGAGCATGCATTATATATATGTATCTATTTTACTCTACCGAGCCGCGCTATAGTCGGCCGGGTACGGCACCTATTCTGCAACCACTGATCAGTTGGGTTTTACTGAGCTCCACGTGGCCGGGTACGATTCTACCAAGCCTTATAATGGTCGGGTATGTTTTTACCGAGCCTATTACGGTCGGGTACGATATGATGATGATGATGCCCACAGAGGCGTATGTTTTAAAAGATTATGTATTTATACATATGTATCATGTATTTCATGTCAGTAGCCCTCAGAGGTACTCAGAAGTTACAGGTTGTATATTCTCTATCCCTGCTCACATTGCTGTTCATATTTATGGTTCTCTGCCTTACATACTCAGTACTTTATTCGTACCGACGTCCTTTTATTTGTGGACGCTGCATGTCGTGCTGCAGGTCCTGATAGACAGGCAGGTGTAGCTCCCCCATCACAGTAGGTTGTCCAGTTCAGGCGGTGATTGGCGAGATCCCTTCTCCGGACTTGCCTTGGTCTTGGTATGCATTTTTGTTATAGACATTATGGGTATGTCGGGGCCCTGTTCCGGCTATGTTGCAGCACTTATGTTCCTTTAGAGGCTCGTAGACAAGTGTCGACTCATGTATAGTTTGGTGTGCCTTGTCGGCTGGTTTTTGTTGTATAGTCTTTCATTTTAGCGTGGTAGCTTGTACCATATGTATATAGTTTCTTGATTGTCCGGTCATCCCATGTTATGTAGGTTCATGCAATCATATTTTATTGTTGGTTGTTCATGATCCATGTCTACCATTTATATTGGTCTCGTCGGCCTAAAAGATAATAAAGAAGGTTAGATAAAATGTACGTTGGTGCTCGGCAAGTATGGTCGGATGCTAGTCATGGTCCTCCAGTTTGGGTCGTGACAAACTTGGTATCAGAGCAAGTCTGTCCTAGGGATTGTCTATGAGCCATGTCTAGTAGAGTCTTGATTATGGATGTGTAGCGCGCCACATTTATAATCGGGAGGCTACATGACATCTAGGGTTGTTACCTTCTTCCTGAATCTAGATCGTGCATAGAGTTGAGTCATAAGTGTTCGTCTCTAATATTCACCTTGTTTTCTTTTAGCAATGCCTTCGACTAGGAAACAAACAATTAGTAGACGGCTTGATACAGCTGCAGGAGAGGGTACCAGTCAGGTGCCCCAAGCCAGAGCAGGCCAAAGTGAGGCTCAGAGTGAGATGCCGTCTCATACCTCATCTACTCCGTCTCCTCCAGAGGATATTAGGTGGCACCCAACACCTCCAGCTCCTCCGTCTGGCACTACAGACCAGGATATGCGGAGTACTTTGTAGTTATTGACTAGTTGGTAAGTTGCTCAGGCTCAGAGGCAGAATACAGGTGCTGCTGATAAACCAGTTAGTACAAGAGTTCGTGATTCCCTCCAGTGTTTACCGGATCAGACCCCAAGGAGGATCCGCAGACTTTTATTGACCGGGTTCATCGTACACTACGGGTTATGCATGTTAGTGATACAGAGGCAGTAGAGTTGGCTTCTTATCGGCTACGGGATTTAGCGGTTCTTTGGTATGATAGTTGGGAGAGATCCGGAGGTCCGAACGCTCCTCCAGCTGTGTGGAAGGATTTTTCTGAGGCCTTTCTTCGTCACTATTTGCCAGTTGAGATACGACGAGCTAGAGCTGATAAGTTCTTGAACCTTAGACAAGGTAATATGAGTGTGCGAGAGTATAGTATGCAGTTTGATTCTTTAGCAAGGTATGCTCCTCATATGGTGGCCGAGATGAGTGATAGGGTGCATTTGTTCGTGAACGGGTTGGGACCCCATCTGATAAATGAGTGTATAACAGCCTCCTTGGTAGAAGGCATGGATATTTCCCCTATTCAAGCTTATGCTCAGACCCTAGAGGATCATAAGCGCCAGCAGAGGGCAGATAGGGCGCAGGATAGGGGCCAGCATAAGAGGGCGAGATTTGCAAGGTATTCTGATGACTTAAGAGGCAGCGCCAGGCCCCAGTCTTCGAGGAGTTCGGCGCCATCTGTAGCTAGTGCTCCTCCACAGTTTCAGAGGCCTCGATATGATCGATCCTATTCTGGTCCAAGTCAGAGTTCGCAGGCATCTGGATCACAACATCACAGGGATACTAGTCAGATGAAACCCCCAACACCACGTTGTGATCAGTGCGGCAAGGCCCACTTTGGACTGTGCCGTCGAGGTTCTGATGTGTGTTATTGTTGCGGACAGCCTGGCCATATGATGAGGGATTGTCCTAACAGGGGAGGTGATGGTATGGCTCAGCCGACTAGATCTGTGTCTGGTTCTTCCTCATCAGTTCGACCTCCAGCACGGGGTTTTCAGCAGTCGACAGGTCGTGGTAGAGGTAGAGGTGCGGGGCCGAGTTCGAGTGGTGCTCAAAATCGAACATATGCTCTAGTAGGTCGACAGGCTCTCGAGTCGTCTCCAGATGTTGTTACAGGTATATTATCTGTGTTTTCTTATGATGTATATGCGTTGATTGATCCGGGATCTACATTATCATATGTTACACCCTTTGTGGCTAATAAGTTTGGCATTGAACCCGAATTGATAAGTAAACCCCTTGCGGTATCTACTCCAATAGGAGATTCTGTGATTGCTAGAAAGGTATATAGAGGTTGCACTATGATGATTTGTTGTCGTCAAACCTCGGCAGATTTATTTGAGTTAGAAATGGTTGATTTTGATGTGATACTGGGAATGGACTGGTTGGCCTCATGCTATGCAAATGTTGATTGTCGTATGAAGATGGTTAAGTTTCAATTTCCTGGTGAACCCGTCATTGAATGGAAGGGGAACATTGCTACATCGAAAGGTAGGTTTATTTCCTATCTTAAGGCAAGGAAAATGATCTCAAAAGGTTACATTTATCATCTTGTTCGCGTTAGGGATGCAGAGGCGAAGCTCCCTACTCTACAATCTATCCCCGTGGTCAATGAATTTCCAGATGTTTTCCCAAATGAACTCCCAGGCCTTCCTCCAGAAAGGGAGATTGAGTTTAGCATTGATGTGTTGCCTGACACTCAAACGATTTCTATCCCTCCATATAGAATGGCCCCGGCAGAGCTGCGAGAGTTGAAGGCGCAATTAAAGGACTTGCTAGATAAGGGCTTCATTAGACCTAGCACTTCACCTTGGGGTGCGCCAGTCCTATTCATGCGGAAGAAAGATGGGTCATTACGGATGTGTATCGACTATCGGCAGTTGAATAAGTTTACTATAAAGAACAAGTATCCACTTCCAAGAATTGACGACTTGTTTGACCAACTCCAGGGTGCCAAGTATTTCTCCAAGATTGACTTACGTTCAGGGGTATCATCAGGTGAGGGTTAAGGAGAAGGATATTCCAAAGACGGCCTTTCGGACAAGCTATGGACACTTTGAGTTCTTGGTGATGTCGTTCGGGCTAACAAATGCCCCAGCAGCTTTTATGGATCTCATGAATACTGTATTCAGGCCCTATCTTGATGTGTTCGTGATTGTATTCATTGATGACATTCTGGTACATTCTCGTTCGGAGGAGGAACATGCGAGCCACTTGCGGATAGTATTACAGATGCTTCAGGATCGTAAGTTATATGCTAAGCTCGCCAAATGTGAATTCTGGCTGAACTCAGTAGCATTCCTTGGCCATGTGATATCTGACGAGGGTATTAGTGTCGACACTCGGAAGATTGATGCAGTAAAGAATTGGCCGAGACCTACAACACCATCAGAAGTTCGTAGCTTCCTAGGGCTAGCAGGATATTATAGGCGATTTGTAGAAGGGTTTTCCTCTATATCAGCACCATTGACTAAGTTAACACGGAAAGCTACCAAGTTCCAGTGGTCTAACACTTGTGAACGTAGTTTTCAGGAGCTGAAGGATCGATTGACATCCGCACCGGTGCTCACTCTCCCTGAAGGAACAGAAGGATATGTGGTATATTGTGATGCCTCGGGTATAGGTTTGGGGTGCGTGTTGATGCAGCATGGGAAGGTGATTTCATATGCATCAAGACAATTGAAGAAGCATGAAAAGAATTATCCAACCCATGATTTGGAATTGGCTGCGGTAATATATGCTTTGAAGATATGGCGGCACTACTTATACGGCGTCCATGTTGACATCTACACAGATCACAAGAGTCTACAATACATCTTCAAGCAGAAAGAGTTGAATTTGAGGCGGCGTAGGTGGCTTGAATTACTGAAGGACTACGACGTCGAGATATTGTATCATCCCGGTAAAGCCAATGTTGTGGCGGATGCTCTCAGCCGTAAGTCAATGGGAAGCTTAGTACATATTGATGCAGGTAGATGGGGGTTGACTAAAGAGCTTCATAAGCTAGCCAATATGAGAATCAGATTGTTAGACTCTGATGACGGAAGTGTTACTATACAGAATACATCAGAAATCATCTTTGGTAGCAGAGGTAAAAGCACGGCAATATGAAGATTCTATCTTACTATGATTGAGAGAGAACATTCAGCAGTGTAAAATTACGGCTTTTGAGATCGGAGGAGATGGGGCACAGAGATACCAGGGCCGATTTTGTGTGTCGAATGTGGCAGGGTTGCGAGAAAAGATTATGAATGAAATTCATCAATCCCGATATTCCATCCATCCTGGCTCAACAAAGATGTATCATGATGTCAAGGAGCACTATTGGTGGGATAACATGAAAAAGTCTATTGCAGAATTTGTAGCCCGGTGTCCCAATTGTCAACAAGTAAAGATAGAACATCAGAAACCCGGTGGATTGCTTCAGAATATAGAAATTCTGACCTGGAAATGGGAGGTGATTAATATGGATTTCGTTATTAGATTACCTCGATCTTATCATAAGTTTGACTCTATTTGGGTGATAGTTGATCGACTTACAAAATGTGCTCATTTTCTGCCAGTTAAGACAACTTGCTCGGCTGAAGATTATGCGAAGTTGTATATCAAGGAGATTGTTAGGCTTCATGGTGTGCCGGTATCTATTATATCAGATCGAGGAGCTCAATTTACGGCTAACTTTTGGAGGTCTTTTCAGAAAGGTTTAGGCACACAGGTGAATCTCAGCACTGCATTTCATCCGCAGACTGACGGACAGGCTGAACGTACCATTCAGACATTGGAAGATATGCTACGAGCATGTGTTCTAGATTTTAAGGGAAATCGGGATGACCATCTTCCACTCATAGAATTTGCCTACAATAATAGCTACCATTCCAGTATTAAAATGGCCCCATATGAGGCACTATATGGGAGGAGATGTAGATCACCAGTTGGATGGTTTGAAGTCGGTGAAACGGAATTATATGGGCCAGATTTGATTCACCAAGCCATTGAGAAGGTGAAAGTGATACAGGAACGATTGAGGACGGCACGAAGCAGGCAAAAGTCTTATTCCGATGTCCGACGTCGTGATCTAGAATTTGAGGTTGGTGATTGGGGTTTCCTGAGGATTTCACCAATGAAAGGTGTTATGCGTTTTGGAAAGAAAGGTAAGCTGAGTCCAAGGTATATCAGTCCGTATAAAATTCTTCAACGAATTGGACAAGTTGCTTATGAGTTTGAATTGCCATCCGAATTAGAATTTGTCCACCCGGTATTCCATGTATCTATGTTGAGGAAATGTATTGGAGACCCTTCTCGAGTTGTCCCTATCAAAGATGTTCAAGTTACAGAGGATCTATCATATGAAGAAGTGCCAGTGGCCATATTAGATCGACAAGTCCGCAAGCTGAGAACAAAAGATGTAGCTTCCATCAAAGTATTGTGGAGGAACAAGAATATGAAAGAAATGACATGGGAAGCGGAAGAAGAGATGAAGTCTAAATACCCTTACCTATTCCAGAATGATGATAACAAGGATGTTGGTGGAAAGCAAGATACATTATAAAGGTGAAATGGCTTTATGAGGTAAGCAATAACTTGAGAACTCTCTTCCTTAATACAAAGTGGTGATATGTAAATAATGTCCATGTCCATAATGCTTTGTGTAGCCTTGTGTGGTCATACTTTGAGATTCACTGCTTGCAAATTTTGCTAGTGACCATTTTATAGGGGAAAATTGACCAAAAATTTCCGCTAGAATCCACGATGATTTGGACTCCCCATAAACCCTTACATTCGAGGACGAATGTTCCTAAGGGGGGAGCGTGTTATAACCCATATCCACACACGTTAGTTCATTCCATAAGTTAGATAACATAAATCCAAGAAGGAATTATCCTTGAGATGATAAGAAGTTAATCCGATTAATCTTAAGTGATACAAGGGTGCATAAGAGTGATTAACAAGTATTAGAAGTTAAACGAATCAAGGATGATGTAACTCGTACTTTTGGGTAAACCTATAAATTCTTAGTATACTTAGGAGGTCATGATTTAAGGTATTTGAATCATATAATATCCGTATCATAATTCTTGAAGTCAAACGAGTTATGAAACAAAAGTCGACAAAAGTTGTTGCAACTTAGGTTCATAGTTTTACCTAAACTTTAGGTCAAATGTTATTAAGTATTTCTCCCAATATACTTGGAATTACGGGGTGATCTACCCACCAAATTTAATATCTATGAGTCTAGTTTCAAACGCATTAAACGGTTTAGCAATACGACATTGGAATAGAGAGATATAGACATTTTTGTGAGACTGCACAAGCTGCTAGGTGCAAGTAGGTGAGTCACCTACTTGGTTAAATGTCGGCCCAAAAGAGGGAATTTCGGGTCAGATAAGCAGCCCATTAAAAGGCTTATCATCTGCAATATATACCTCTTTATATTTCACAAATAACCAGACCTAAGATCCTCCAAAATTCCTCCCAAAAATTATCCACAAACCCTAATTGATTTTCCCTCTCTTTCAAGTTCAAATTGGGGGTAAACACTAGAGTTTGAAGAACCAAGTTAAAGGCTGAGTTATCCAACAACAAAGGTGAGTTTACTGCTATATTTCATACATTTATTATGCTGTAAATTCATGGCAATTCGTTATATACATGTAAGAACTCACGGGACGGTGATCGGAAGCCGTGAGTTCAAGTTATTCACTTGTAGCGGACTATTTTGTGGACTGTTTTGTGGACTGTTTTGTGTTGCTGTTGGGCTGCGTTTTTATTACTGTTTTGTGGAGTTTTGGAGGAGGCAGGGTGTGGAGAAACACCATATATATGTTGGGTTGTGGTCTGCTAGTTCTTCGTAATATTTTTGGGTCATTTGGTACGACTATAGTGGCCGTCATATGTATGATGTGATTAGGTTGTGTGTGGACTGTTTTGGGAGGCTCAATATATTTATTATTTATGTTGTTTAGGCTGTTTGGTGATTGTTTTGAATGGTGTGAAGTCATACATATAGGGGAGGTGCTGTCCGTTTCATCACAAAATAGGTTGTGATTGGTACATAATAGTTGCGACGCTTAAACGTTAACGATAGTGTCATTTCTCCTATTTTAGACTAAGGAGTCGTGACGTTTGCATAGCTTGAGGTTGTGGCAGTATATACAAGGTATGTGTGGCTGTCCCTTTCCTTCTTTTGCACGACTCCGATTAACATAATGTAATGAACGAGCTTCCAAAGATACTCTATTCTTAGAAGCTAGCAGTACTTACATTGTTTCCCCTCTTATGGAACCATTAATGTTGATGTTGCTTCTCTTATTCTTATGTTATCAATCTTGTTGGTACTTCCTGATTCCTATAAGGTTCATAGTGAAGAGTTAGTCCTAATAAGGTGTACATAGGATACCGACCTTACGTCACTCCGAAAGGTCTACAAGGTGTTTCCATGAGTCGAGCATGCATTATATATATGTATCTATTTTAATCTACCGAGCCGCGCTATAGTCGGCCGGGTACGGCACCTATTGTGCAACCACTGACCAGTTGGGTTTTACCGAGCTCCACGTGGCCGGGTACGATTCTACCAAGCCTTATAATGGTCGGGTATGTTTTTACCGAGCCTATTACGGCCGGGTACGATATGATGATGATGATGCCCACAGAGGCGTATGTTTTAAAAGATTATGTATTTATACATATGTATTATGAATTTCATGCCAGTAGTCCTCAGAGGTACTCAAATGTTACAGGTTGTATATTCTCTATCCCTGCTTATATTGTTGTTCGTATTTATGTTCCCTGCCTTACATACTCAGTACTTTATTCGTACCGATGTCCTTTTATTTGTGGACGCTGCTTGTCGTGCTGCAGGTTCTGATAGACAGGCAGGTGTAGCTCCCCCATCACAGTAGGTTGTCCAGTTCAGCGGTGATTGGCGAGATCCCTTCTCCGGACTTGCCTTGGTCTTGGTATGCATTTTTGTTATAGACATTATGGGTATGTCGGGGCCCTGTTCCGGCTATGTTGTAGCACTTATGTTCCTTTAGAGGCTCATAGACAAGTGTCGACTCATGTATAGTTTGGTATGCCTTGTCGGCTGGTTTTTGTTGCATAGTCTTTCATTTTAGCGTGGTAGCTTGTACCATATGTATATAGTTTCTTGATTGTCTGGTCATCCCATGTTATGTAGGTTCATGCAATCATATTTTATTGTTGGTTGTTCATGATCCATGTCTACCATTTATATTGGTCTCGTCAGCTTAAAAGATAATAAAGAAGGTTAGATAAAATGTACGTTGGTGCTCGGCAAGTATGGTCGGGTGCTAGTCATGGTCCTCCAGTTTCGGTCGTGACAAACAAGGCTCCGACTATACCTTGCAAAACCAAAATGAAATCTAAACAAAAGTGGAGTGAACCACATAGGGCCCCGAGGGAGACAGGGGCTCACCAAAACGGGCAGTGGAGGATGAAGGATACTACTGCCGGTGAGCTGAAGTGCCTGCTACTGATCCACCTACAATCATAACACGAATGTAGCATCTCCGGCAAAAGGGACGTCAGTACACTTGAATTGTACTGGTATGTATGGACAAACTTTGTCCCAAGTAAACTCAAGCCGTTAGACAAGAATAATGAAAGCAAGACAACCAATAAACTACATCAAGGATCAATTAAGCCGACTAACCATGTTTTCCACCTTTTACTCATTTCACACAAGACTCAACACGAAGCACATTTAAGGTCAACAAGTAGAACAACAACTAATCAACCGCATAAATCACAAGTAGTCAAACAAAGGGGCAATCAGTGCCCCACAGGTTGCAAACTCTCCTGCTGTCTCCTTTCACAGTTTCATATCAAATGATTTTGTATCAATTTCATTTGCGATTTCGATCCCTTTCCATCCTTATTACCTCGTCCACCCTTATTACCTCGGCCACCCTTATCATCCCAACCCACACCTTATTTCTTCATATTGCGGCGCGCAACCTGATCCCACCGTACAGTTTTCAAACACAACAATCACAAACAGCAGATAAGGTACTACACCCAATTACAACAAGTTCAAATAAGCAACCTACACATTGGTTCATGTTCTCAATTACTTCTCAAACCAATATCACAACCAAGTTACAAGTGTTCCAAAATCGAGAATGTTCATACTGTTATATTCAACAACTTACCACACCTCAAGTGTTTCGCTTCTTTTCCACAAGGTACCATACATGCTATCATAGCCATTGTTCACAATTCTTTACCAGATTCAACTCACATTTATCTTTCGGTTTATATCCCATATTACATCAGTCATAGTTCAACAACAATTTGAGCATCCAATAACAACATCAAGAATTTCTCACAATTTGTCAAATTAACACGAGCCAAACAAATTTCACACATATAGGCAATTTCACAAGAATCAAAATTAGCCATACATACCTGGTATCGAGTTTCTTCCGTTAACTTCCTACTTTATGCTTACCCAAGCTATCCTAGCTTTGCCGACCTTGTTTCACAGGTTCTTACGCCTATTCACTTCCTCTTTACTAACAATCAAATTCAAATAACCATGCATGAGTGTAAAATTCCATTTTCAAAAGCTATTATATGCAACCCTCTCCTTACCCATTTTAAAACTGAAAATTAGAGAAAATAGCTAGGGTTTTTACCTTGAAATAATTTGGGGAAGTTGAATCTTTGCCCTAGAATCCTTTGAACTAAGTAGATGGAGCAATCTTTGAGGATAAAAGACTTCTCTCTCTAAAATCCCTCTCTTCTCTCTCTAATTTTTGTAAGAATATATGATAAAATGAAGGGGTAAGGCGTTATATTAAAGAAGAGGTCGAGTTGAATTTTATAAAATTCCTTGGCCGGGTCAATTCTGCGGTCGCATCTGCGATCACAGAATCAACATGCGGTCCACATAGTGACCGTAGAATTGCCTCAAGATTTACACAAGTTCTGTTACGGAATGCGACCAAAATGCGGTCCGCATTCTTGATCTGCGGTCGCATAGTGCATCGCAGATTTGCCACCCAAAAACCTTCGAGAATTTATGCGGTAGATCTGCGGTCCGCAGATCCATTATGCGATCGCATATCGACCACATTCTCAACACCAAATTTTGTAAACCTCCTGTTAAACTCTGCGGAAGGAATGCGGCCCGCATAGCAGATCTGCAGTCGCACTCCTGACCGCAGAATTGACACTTTTCTGGAAAATTGACTCTTTACATTTTTGAAACTTAAATCACTACCAAGGGTCCGAACCGCGGCGAGCTTGCTACGCATTCCTAACACATCATTCGAACCACGACACCATAGCTACTAGGTTTTATGCACAAAAATTTTACGGGGCCTTACATCCTCCCAGTCTTAAGATCATTCGTCCTCGAATGAGGACTTTGAGAATAAGTTGGTTTTGAGAGACATGATATACAAACTATCAAAATTTTAACTAACACTTATATTTTAGAAAAATTTCGCCAGAGTTTCCTTTGTATTATGGACATATCCACCTGTCAGAGGGCCCCCGAAACACATTACCAAACAACTATACACAAATACAACACTTTCCGCAACTTGTATACACTTTCTTACCTCAACAAATGCACATAAACTAGTTACTTTAATGAGTTCTCACCTTATTTAACCATCTTAATACACCATGTACACACAAACAACCATTACCAATCTACACTTACTATTAGTTGTTTTATTTAACACATGAATCTTTATAAGGCTTTTATTTATCAAGAAAGGTTCAAGTGACCCAAGGTAACAACACATTTAACTCATTATAAAATGAAAGAGAATGCACTAATACTAAGAGGGAAACAACTTGGACAAGATGACAGTTACTAGGAGTAGAAGGATCGCCTAATTTCTTCTAAGCTTGATCAAACAAATGGGGGTACTTTTCCTTCATCTCTTTTTCTGCTTCCCATGTGGCCTCCTCAACTTATTGACTTCGCCATAATACTTTAACAGAGGCAACTTCCTTATTCCTCAACTTACGGACTTGCCTATCAAGGATGGCAACTGGAACTTCTTCATATGACAAATCTTCATTAACCTCAATAGCCTCTACTGGCATGATGGTGGATGGATCTCCAATCACTTTCTTCAACATGGACACATGGAATACCGGTTGTACTAATGACATCTCAGGTGGCAACTCCAGCCTATAAGCAACTTGACCAATCCTTTGAACGACCTGATATGGCCCAACATACCTCGGACTCGATTTCCCTTTCATTCCGAATCGCATGACTCCCTTCATAGGAGATACCCTCAAGAACACCCAATCATCGACTTGAAATTCCAAATCCCTTCGGCTAACGTCTGCATAGGATTTTTGGCGACTCTGTGCAGTTTTCATCCTTTCTTGAATAACCTTAACTTTTTCCATAGCCTCGTATACCATATCTGGGCCTAGCAATTCCGCTTCACCTACCTCAAACCACCCGATTGGCGACCTAAACCTTCTCCCGTACAATGCCTCAAACGGGGCCATCTGAATACAATCATGATAGCTGTTATTGTAAGAAAATTCTATTAGTGGCAAGTGTTCATCCCAATTACCTTTAAACTATAAGACACAAGCCCGAAACATATCTTCAAGCGTCTGAATGGTCCGCTCGGCCTGACCGTCGGTCTGTGGATGGAAAGCTGTGCTGAGATTCACCTGTGTTCCCAAACCTTGCTGAAACTTTTTCCAAAAGTTAGCTGTGAACTGAGCCCCGTGATCCGAGATAATAGAGAGTGGAGTGCCATGAAGCCTTACTATCTCCTTGATGTACAACCTTGCATATTGCTCCGCAGTATCAGTGGACTTGACTGGCAGGTAGTGAGCTGATTTGGTGAGACGATCCACTATCACCCATATTGAGTCGAATTTACGCTGAGTGCGAGGTAAACCAACCACAAAATCCATATTGATCATCTCCCATTTCCACCTTGGTATTTCTATAAGCTGAGTTAATCAACCGGGCCGTTGATGCTCGGCCTTCACTTGCTGGCAGTTCGGGCATTTAGCTACAAAGCTTGCCACATCCCTTTTCATACCGTTCCACCAATAAATCTCCTTAAGATCATGATACATTTTTGTGGAACCAGGGTGCACCGAATACCTGGAAATATAAGCCTCCGCCATCACTCTTTCCCGAAGCTCGTTCACATCCGGAACACATAATCTACCTTGACACCGAAATACACCATCTTCGCTACTGAGTACATATGCTGAGGTCTTGTCATTCATAACTGCTTCCTTTACCCGAACCAATGCTGGATCCATAAACTATTTTTCCTTGATTTCCACAACCAATGATGATTCTGCTCCATTATGCACCAAAATATTCCCCTCGTCTGACGCCGAGATACGAATCCCCAAACTGGCTAATTGGTAAACCTCTCGAGCCAGGGGTCTCTGATCCACACCCAAATGAGCCAAACTACCCATGGATTTTCGACTAAGAGCGTCGGCTAACACATTTGCCTTCCCTGGATGGTACAATATGTTCATATCATAGTCCTTGAGCAATTCTAACCACCGTCGCTGCCTCATATTCAGCTCTTTCTGCTTGAACAAATACTGGAGGCTCTTGTGGTCTAAAAACACATCTACATGAACCCCATAAAGATAGTGTCGCCATATTTTCAAGGCAAACACAACAACTGCAAGCTCCAAATCATGCGTCGAATAATTCTTCTCATGGTTCTTGAGTTGCCTGGAAGCATAAGCTATGACCTTCCCATGCTGCATCAATACACACCCCAAACCGACTCTGGAGGCATCACAATAAACTACAAATCCCTCTGTGCCTTCTGGCAAGGCCAATACCGGTGCCGAGGTCAATCCTGACTTCAACTCTTGGAAACTTTTCTCACATGCATCGGACCACTAGAACTTAACTGCCTTCTGCGTCAGTTTTTTCAATAGGGAAGCGAGGGTTGAGAATCCCTCTACAAACCTCCGATAGTACCCTGCCAAACCTAAGAAGCTACGAACCTTTGTCGGGGTCATGGGTCTAGGCCAATCTTTCACTGCTGCAATCTTCTGAGGATCCACCTGAATCCCTTCACTGTAAATAACATGCCCTAGAAAGGCTACGGACTCCAACCAAAACTCATATTTTGACAACTTGGCATACAATTGATGCTGAAGAAGGGTCTCCAATGCTGCTCTGAGGTGAATGACATGATCTTCCCTGCTCCGAGAGTAGATGAGGATATATTCAATGAATACAATCACAAAGGAATCTAGGAATGGCTTGAAAACCCAATTCATAAGGTCCATGAAAGCTGCTGGGGCGTTGGTTAGCCCAAAAGACATGACCAAAAACTCGAAGTGACCATAACGAGTTCGAACCATGACACCACAGCTACTAGGTTTTATGCACAAAAATTTTACAGGGCCTTACATCCATGGACTTATGTGGTTGTTGTAGGCCGATGCGCCCTAGTATATGAATCATCCACTCGAGGCAAAGGATATTTATTCTTGATGGTGACTTTGTTGAGCTGCCGATAATCAATACACATTCGAAGTGACCCTCCTTCTTTCTGACAAAGAGAACCAGAGCACCCCACAGGGACACACTCGGTCGTATGAACCCGTTCTCTAATAAATCCCTCAGTTGCTTCTTTAACTCCCTTAGTTCTGCTGGCGCCATACTATACGGTGGAACGAATATTGGCTGAGTATCTGGCAATACATCGATCCCAAAATCAATCTCCCTATCTGGCGGGATGCCTGGAAGCTCATTCGGAAACACTTTAGGAAATTCATTCACAATTGGCACGGACTCGAGGGTAGGCACCTCTTAGGTGGTGTCCGTTACCCGAACCAAGTGATAGATACACCCCTTCTTAATCATCTTCGTAGCCTTAAGGTAGGAAATAAACCTACCCCTTGGCACTACACCATTTCCTCTCCATTCAATAACTGGCTCATTAGGGAACTCGAGCCTCATAACTCTCGTCCGACAGTCAAGCTTGGCAAAGCATGAGTAGAGCCAATCCATCCCCACAATTACATCAAAATCAACCATCCCAAGCTCAATAAGATCGGCTGTGGTAACGCGACCACTCACCGTAACAACACAATTTCTATAGACTCGTGAGGCTGTAATAGAATCGCCAACCGGAATCGACACAGAGAACGGCTCATGAAGTTGTTCGGGTTCTATCCCAAAACTTGACGCAATGAACGGAGTAACATAAGACAAGGAGGACCCCGGATCAATAAGGGCATAGCAATCAATAGTCTGAACAGACAGGATGCCTGTAACAACATCTGGAGAAGCCTCGAAATTTTGGCGGCCACACAATGCATAGAATCGGCTAGGTCCACCCCTACCATGAGCTCCACCCCTAGCTGCACCACACCCTGCTGACGCTGGAGTACGCGCTGATGATGTAGCAGCCGAAGAACCGGATGACTGAGCAGATCTCCTACCCATAACCTGACTGGGCGCACGGCAGTCCCGCTGAATGTGACCTCACACCCCGCACCTGCAGCACACCGGGATGTCAAGGTAGCAAGTCTCTGTATGAAATCTCCCACACTTGGGGCATGTAGGTCTCCCATGCTGTTGGGACCTCACCCCAGGATGACCAGACCGACGAGACCTCCTGCTGTCTGAACCGGGTCTCGAATAACTGCCCTACTGATGACTATGCACGGATGGCAGTGCACTTGCGGAGGACTGAGCATATGACTGGGATGGCCCTGATGACCCTCTCCCTGGAAGTGATCTCCCCGAATGACCCATTGACCGGGCCCTGCTGCTACTTTCTCTATCTGCACGAATCTTCAATTTCCTGGCCTCTGTGGCCTGAGCAAACCCCACGATCCTCCCATAGTTCATATCTGAGTGCAAAGCTGCTGTGGCGGCCTCATTCACTACCAAAGGGCTAAGGCCCTGAACAAACTGTCGAACCCGAGCATCCATGGTCGACACTAAATGAGGAGCGTACTTGGACAACCTTATGAACTCCATGTGATAATCCTAAACACTCATACTGCCCTGTTTAAGGACCTCGAACTCAGTGGCATGGGCTGCCATTGTCTCAGCAGGAAAGAAGTGGTCCATGAATGCATCCACGAACTCATCCCATCTGGCCGGAGGGCTCCCTTCCTCACGGGAATCCTCCCACATTTCGAACCATGAACGTGCCGCTCCCTTCGGCCTGTAAGAGGCCAACTCTACCCCCTCTATATCTGTAGCCTTCATCACTCTGAGGGTCTTGTATATCTCATCAAGGAATTCCTGTGGGTCAGCCTCTGCATCGGTGCCTGAGAATTCTGGAGGGGCCAACCGCAAGAACTGGTGGATTCTAGAGCCGGAGGAATCTCCATGTCCGCTAGAGGATGCAGGGGCATCATGGGATCTTTGGGCTTGGGCGGCCACTAATTGTGTTAACATATGAATGGCTCCCCTAAGATCCTCATTAGAGATACCGGAACCAGAAACTGGAACTGTATCTGAGTTTTGAACAGATGGGCAGGAGGGATGGTGGCATCCTCTGCCGCAGCTGGAATAGGGACACTTGGGTTTTGAACAGATGGGCTAGGCAAATTCAGGACTAGTGGGTCATTCTCGCCCACAGCATCGGGTACATGATTAGCAGCCACACTCGGGCCGGCATTGGCCCCAAGGCTGAGTCTAGCCTTCTTCTTAGGCGCCATATTCTGAAAATTAGGGAACAAGGCGCGAATTAGACACAGATATTTCCACATTGCACTTTACCGCACTATATAGATTAACAAGGAAATAGGTAAATCCCTAAATGCATGTGTAGCCCACAACTTATCTGATGTGGTCGACAACACACCGATAAGAAGGGCACTACTAGACACGGCTCCGAGGCATCCTAGGACACTTTAAAACCTTAGGCTCTGATACCAAGTTTGTCACGCCCCAAATCGAGGGACATGACCGGCGCCTGACCAGGTTGCCCCAGTCAAGCGGACCTGGGTGCCTTGCATTCCCACGCATTACCCCTATGTTGATTGTTTCTCATTAACCAAATATCTTACTAATCATAAGTGATTTCACAATAAACAAACATAACCATACGAGTGATTAATTAACAAGTTTACAGTTTTTACAACGCCCGACATAACACAATATATATAAGATAGGAATCCCACAGTTTACATGTCTACAGAGCCTTTAGGATACAAAAAGGGGAATACAATACTTGCCGGTAACAAGGCTCTGGCTATACCTTGCAAAACAAAATTGAAATCTAAACAAAAGTGGAGTGAACCACATAGGGCCCCGAGGGAGACAGGGGCTCACCAAAACGGGCAGTGGAGGATGAAGGATACTACTGCCGGTGAGCTGAAGTGCCTGCTACTGATCCACCTACAATCATAACATGAATGTAGTATCCCCGGAAAAAGGGATGTCGGTACACTTGAATTGTACTGGTATGTATGGACAAACTTTGTCCCAAGTAAACTCAAGCCGTTAGACAAGAATAATGGCGACAAGACAACCAATAAACTACATCAAGGATCAATTAAGCCGACTAACCATATTTTCCACCTTTTACTCATTTCACACAAGGCTCAACACGAAGCACATTATAGGTCAACAAGTAGAACAACAACAAATCAACCGCATAAATCACGAGTAGTCAAACAAAGGGGCAATCAGTGCCCCACAGGTTGCAAACTCTCCTGCTGTCTCCTTTCACAGTTTCATATCAAATGATTTTGTATCAATTTCATTTGCGATTTCGATCGCTTTCCATCCTTATTACCTCGTCCACCCTTATTACCCCGGCCACTCTTATCACCCAACCCACACCTTATTTCTTCATGTTGCGGCACGCAACCCGATCCCACCGTACAGTTTTCAAACACAACAATCACAAACAGCAGATAAGGTACTACACCCAATTACAACAAGTTCAAATAAGCAACCTACACATTGGTTCATGTTCTCAATTACTTCTCAAGCCAATATCACAACTAAGTTACAAGTGTTCCAAAATCGAGAATGTTCATACTGTTATGTTCAACAACTTACCACACCTCAAGTGTTTCGTTTCTTTTCCACAAGGTACCATACATGCCATCATAGCCATTGTTCACAATTCTTTACCAGATTCAACTCTCATTTATCTTTCGGTTTATATCCCATATTACATCAGTCATAGTTCAACAGCACAATTTGAGCATCCAACAACAACATCAAGAATTTCACACAATTTGTCAAATTAACACGAGCCAAACAAATTTCACACATATAGGCGATTTCACAAGAATCAAAATTAGCCATACATACCTGGTATCGAGTTTCTTTCGTTAACTTCCTACTTTATGCTTACCCAAGCTATCCTAGCTTTGCCGACCTTGTTTCGCAGGTTCTTACGCCTATTCACTTCCTTTTTACTAACAATCAAGTTCAAATAACCATGCATGAGTGTAAAATTCCATTTTCAAAAGCTATTATATGCAACCCTCTCCTTACCCATTTTAAAACTGAAAATTAGAGAAAATAGATAGGGTTTTTACCTTGAAATGATTTGGGGAAGTTGAATCTTTGCCCTAGAACCCTTTGAACTAAGTAGATGGAGCAATCTTTGAGGATAAAAGACTTCTCTCTCTAAAATCCCTCTCTTCTCTCTCTAATTTTTGTAAGAATATATGATAAAATGAAGGGGAAAGGCGTTATATTAAAGAAGAGGTCGGGTCGAATTTTATAAAATTCCTGGGCCGGGTCAATTCTGTGGTCGCATCTGCGATCGCAGAATCAACATGCGGTCTGCATAGCGACCGCAGAATTGCCTCAAGATTTACACAAGTTCTGTTATGGAATGCGACCAAAATGCGGTTTTATGCTACTAGGTTTTATGCACAAAAATTTTACGGGGCCTTACAAACTCCGGGTCTTCGGGAATCGAACCCACAGCCTTGGGATCTCTGGGAGTCGAACCCACAGTCCACCAATACAGACAATAAAAGGAACGCACAGAGAAATATGATATGCATAACTACAACTTCACCAAGAGAGTACCAACAATTTATCAAGAAGTTCAAGTAAGACAATTAGGCAATTAGACAGATAATTCCTATTTAATCATACTTTTCTAACGGATATCAGGTAAATGTCACAATCTAAGCAGCTAAGAACAGGAATATCACAAATTGGACAATTCAAGTAAAATGAGTTCCAACAATCAGCGCATGTACACGCCCGTCACCTCGCGTACAAGGCATTTAAATTATCACATAATATCCTAGGGGTGAAGGTTCCCCCACACGAGTCTAGACAAGCCACTTACCTCGACTCCAGTAAAAAACCGCTAAGAGACAACTCTCTTGCCACGAATATCGGCCTCCACAGGTGTAGAATCTGATAACAATCAATAGAAATACATCAAAATAGGCCAATTAGGTATTACCTAGTCGAAACAATTCGAAATACACCCAAAAACCACAAGTTGCCAAAACCCGACTTTCGGTAAGCTTCTCGAAAAATTACAAAATTTATCTATTCGGGTTCCTTATCTCAACACGAGTCCATGCATATAACATTTACCAAAATCGGACTCCGTTTGCCTATTCAAATCGACGATTTACCATAATTTAGGCCTAAGGCTAAAACCCCCTATTAATCTTCCATTAACAGTGAAATACTCAAGGATTTCATGATAAAGTAACGCAATTAGGCCAAGAAACTTACCTCCGATGATTACCTGATGATTTCCCAGTAATTTCCCGTCAATATCTTCTCTTAGGACTTAAAAAAGGAGGTTTTGGGTGAAGGGTTCGTGAAAACACTCATCTGGTATTTTAATATATCTGACTGCCAGGCGACCCTATGCGATCGCAGCCACAAGCTCGCGATCGCGAAGAACAAACTCGGCCAGCTCCAAATTAACTCTACGCGATTAAGACATAGCCCAAGCGATCGCACTGCTTCAGCCAATTAACCCTACGCGATCGCGTGCATCATTACGCGATCGCACTGCTTTAGCCCACAATACAACGCGATCGCATTGCTTTAGTTTTCAGACCTACGCGATCGCACACCGGACATCGCGATCGCGATGCACCCCAACGAGAGCATACGCGATCGCATGGAGACCTCCGTGATCACGGAGAACAAAAATGTTCTACAATAATTGCAGCAGAAAACAGCAGTGCATTAGGCACAAAATGGTCTGTTTGGACCCCCGAATTCATCCCGAGGCCCCACCCCCCAACGAAAACCACCAACCTACTCCAAAATATGATACAAACTTGTTTCAATCATAAAAACATGTCCTAAAACACAGAAATCATCGAATTAGAGCGGATTCAAGCCTAAGATTTCATCTAAACTTCCGAAACAAACATTCAATCAAAAACCCGAACAAACGACGTCCGAATGAATTGAAAATTTTCAGACATATCCAAAATCACCTAACGAAGCTATTGCAACTGTCGGAATTCCATTCCGATGCCCGGATCAAAATCTCACCTATCGATCGGATTTCCAAAAATTTCAAACTTCGGCATTTCTAGCCTAATTGAGCTACTGACCTCCAAAATACATTCTGAACACGCTCCCAACCCCGAAATCACCTAACGGAGCTAATGGAACCATCAGATCTTCGTTCCGAGGTCTTCTTAACACTGTTCGAAATACGGGCCACTTTTCAACTACAAAGCTCTCATTTAGGGACTAAGTGTCCCAAAACACTCCAAATTCCAGAACCGACCCTCCCGGCAAACCACAATAGCAGAAATGAACTTAGGGAAACATTTAAATTGGGGATCGGGGCGTAAATTTCAAAAACGACCGGCCGGGTCGTTACAATAGGTATCAACAACCTATACCATATGTTAGGGATATCAATGCATATCGTATAAATATAAAATGACATATTATGTGGGTAGATTACATATATATATGGATAACTAAATTATAGTCTCAATTAAATCGTATATGCATTGATATCCCTAACTGTGACAACCCAATGGGGTCATCACTTATTTTCCTCGCTTGTTCTACACTTCTGAGGCCTTGAAAACCTCATTCTATGATGCCTCGATTTATATGCACGATCCGGGCATGTAGCCGGAAAGATTTTGTGATAGAAAATATGAATTCTATGATAAATTTGGAGAAAATGATATTCATATTGATATGGTTGACTTTGGTCAACATATTTGGTAAACGGACCCGGACCCGAGAACGGACGGTCCCGGAAGGTCCGTAGGAAAATATGGGACTTGGACATGCGTCCGGAGTCGAATTCTGAGGCCTAGAGCCCAAGTTATGAATTTTTCTGTGAAATTGTTTTTGTTGTAATTATTAAAGGAAAATGAATTAATTCACCATGGTATCGGGGTCGTATTTTGGTTCCGACACCCTGTACAACTCTTAAATATTATATATGTGCTTTCTACAAAGTTTGGTGACATTTGGATGTCGTTTGATATGTTTTGGACCTTGAGTTCCAAGTTTGAAAGTTTTGAAAACCAAAAGTATGAAAATCATGAACTTGAGGCTTGATTTGATGAAAACGATGTTATATTGGCGATGTGATCGCACGAACAAGTTTGTAATGTGTTTTTGATGTTGTGTACATGTTTGGTTTGGAGCCCGGGTGGGGGGGGGGGGGCTCGGGCAAAGATTTGGTAGGCCATTGGTCCAAATTCTGAATTTTTGCATTGCTGGTGTTTCACCCAGCTGTTGGCTTCGCAAATGCGAAGATTTTTCTCGCAAATGCGAGAAGTCCCAGGCTGGCCTTGGTTCACAAATGCGAACCAATCTTCGCAAATGCGAAGATGGCAGGGGAGTGAAGGGGTTCGCAAATGCGAACCATACCTCGTAAATGCGAGGCCTTCAGTAAAAGGTCTAGCTTCGCAAATGCGACTAAAATGTCGCAAATGCGAAGGCCCCAGTAGTCAGCTTAGTTCGCAAATGCGAACTTAATGTCGCAAATGCGATGCTGACAGTCCCCAAGCCTGCTATATTCTCAAATGCGAACAAAAGTTCGCCTTTGCGATATCCGCTGCTGTGCAATTTTATACTTAAACGAATTTTAAAGCTCATTCTTCATTCTTTCAAAAACCCACACACCACACACGACCTCTCAAGAACAAATTCACTCCAAAGCAATTGTAAGACACTTTTTACTTAATTCTTTCGATTCTTAAGAACATTAAACATGTTTTTCAATAGAAATTAAAGGTTTTCATGGTAGAAATTCATGTTTTTGGGTAGAACCTAGGGTTTTCATGAATTGGGCAATTGGACCTCGAATTGAGGTCCAATTTTGAAACAAATCATATATTTGAACTCGTGGGGGAATGGGTAGCCGGATTTCGGTCCGAACCCCGAGTTCCGACCACGTGGGCCAGGGGCGTTTTGGGAAATTTTGGGGTAAGCTTTGAGAAAACTATTTTTAAGAATTCAAACTAAGTTAATTAGTATTTATTAATATAATGGAATCAATTTTGATTAGATTCGAGCTAGTTGAAACCGGAGTTTCGGGGAAAAAGTTATAATTGAAGAGTAATTTGGACTTCAAGGCTAGAGGTAAATGTTTGTTCTATCCTAGCTTGAGGGAATAGGATTATGTGCTATGTGCTATGTGATCGAGTGCGGTGTATGGGCTGTGGTGACGAGCATCCATACACTGGCGTCTTGCATGACCTTGAGTCGTTGCTAATACTTGTAGTGAGATATATTTGAAGATAAATTGTTGAACCCTTGCCGGGTTGTATAATTGTTATTGTTCTCCCTTGCCGGGACTAGTTGTGAAGTGAGATATTTATTGCCCTTGCCGGGACTTGGTTGTAATGATTATTGTGTCCCTTGCCAGGACGGTTCATGATTTATTGTTTTCATTCTCTGCCCTTAACTGTGATTGTTATTTGGGTGAGGAAGAGTGATAATGCACGAAGAGTGATGCCGTGCCTTGATTTATTGATTATCCACGAAGGTTAATGCCGTGCCATGTTTATTGATTATGCACGAAGGATCATGTCGTGCCTTGTTATTGATTATACACGAAGGTTAATGTCGTGCCATATTATTGATTATGCACGAAGGATCATGCCGTGCCTTGTTATTGAACCATGTACGAAGGATCATGCCGTACCATGGATGTGAGGATGAGAGTAAAAGTACTAAGGGTGATGCCGTGCACTTTATTTGCTTATTTGGTGAGGATGAGAGTAAAAGCACGAAGGGTGATGTCGTGCACTTTATTTGCTATTTCATTAACTTAACATTACTTGTTTCTCATTATACTTGTTTTCCTTGTTGATTTAGTGACTGTTGTTAACCGTTGAGTTCCTCTGTGACATTCCTTGTTGCGTTGTTACTTGGTTATTTCTCGTTATCTTGTGGTATACATATATATAGAACTGCATAGGTTTATGTGGGTGTCTGGTCCTAGGCTTATCACTACTTCGCCGGGATAGGACAGGCACTTACCAGCACATGTGGTCGGTTGTGCTAATACTGCACTTCTGTGCGTCTTTGCACAAGTCCAGGTTTCGATTAGGAGCAGCAGCAGTAGATCCTTTGCGTGGGAGTTGATCATATTTGAGACCGAGGTAGCTTGCAGCCATCCACAGGCCCGGCATATCTTCCTTTTATTTATGTTATTAGCTGTAGTCTCCTTGTTCCGATACAAACAGATTATGTTTATATTTCTTTCAGACCTTTATGTGTAGCATTCATATAGTAGTTCGTGAGTTGGTGACTCCACGTCTTGGGTAGAGGATTTCAGTATTATATTACCTTGAAACTTCTTATTACTATTATATAAAGTCTTCCGCACTTGTTTAATTAAGGTTATGGTTTTGGTTGTTAAATTGATTATGAAATATTGCTAAAAACAGGATAGTGTGAATAAAGTGGCTTGCCTAGCTACCACGAGTAGGCGCCATCACCATCCCGGTGTTGGGGGAAAATCCGGGTCGTGACAAGTTGGTATCAGAGCTCTAGGTTACATAGGTCTTACCACTCACGACTAAGCTTAGTAGAGTTTGAGAGGTAGGTACGGAGACGTCTATACTTGTCCTCCAGAATCTATTGAGTTAGGAAAGAGTCTCTCATTTGTTCCTTCTTGTCGTGCGATTTGTTCTTCAAATATTGATTGAACTTCTACTCTGTCCTTTCGCAGATGGTGGGGACACGTGCTTCTTCGTCCGCTGACCAGCAGCCCGAGCCCCAGGCAGCTCCCGTGACGGGCAGGGGCCGAGGCCGTACCGGAGGCCTGGTAGGGGTAGAGCTCAGCCCCCGGCAGCTATTCCAGAGGTGGAGCATCATATTGAGACTGGCGAGGAGGTTCCAGTCCCAGCAGCTCCAGTGGGCCCAGCTCAGGTCCCAGGAGAGGCCTTATTTACCCCGGATCGTCGGGAGGCTTTGGTCAGGATAGCGGGATTTATGGACAGCGTTGCCAGAGCAGGTTTATTACCAGTTGCACCAGCCACTTCACAGGCTGGAGGAGGGGCCCAAACTCCTATTGCTCGTACTTCGGAGCCAGTAGCTCCTCAGCCTCAGGCACTAGTGGTTCAGCCAGCTGTGGCCACTCAATCAGGTACCACTGCTCAGGCCGAAGATGGGGCGGCCATGACATCTGATTCTTTATGGAGACTTGATCGGTTCTCCAAGCTATTTACCACTACCTTCAACGGTGCCACATTAGAGGATCCTCAGGATTTCTTATTCAGTTGCCATGACATTCTCAAGACTATGGGGATAGTGGAGTACAATAGAGTGGACTTCTGTACATTCAGGCTTTCAGGATCCGCCAAGACTTGGTGGAGGGATTATTGTTTGACTCGACAGTAGGGTCCCCGGCTTTATCATGGGATCAGTTTGCAGAGTTATTTCTGGAGAAGTTTCTCCCTGTTACTCAGCGGGATGCACTTCGCAGGCAGTTTGAGCGCCTCCAGCACGGCACTATAATTGTAACTCAGTACGAGACGAGATTTGTTGATTTGGCACGTCATGCAGTGGTGATACTTCCCACAGAGCGGGAGAGGGTCCACAAGTTCATAGATGGGCTTAATCAGCCAATTAGACTCCAGATGGCTATGGGAGTGGGGAGTGATATATCATTTTAGAAGGCAGCTAATGCAACACGTAGAGTTGAGATGGCTCTTGTTCGGAGAGGTGGTTATTGTTCAGACAAGAGGGCTCGTCATTCAGGCAGGTTTAGTGGTTCTTCTTCTGGTGGCAGTGAATCTTTTAATAGGGGCCATTCTTCCAGGCCTTTCCATTCCGCCCTTCAGGCTTCATAGGGTGGACCAGGCGATCGTGGGTATCGTGAGCAGTATTCAGATCAGTCTCCTATTAGTGCCTAGCCTCTTCAGAGTGTTCGTAGGCCATTAAGGTCGTCAGGGCCAGCGGCCCCATCAGCCTAAGAGTTGCTACGATTGTGGTGACCCAGGCCATCTTGTCAGATTCTACCCTCGAGCGACGGGCAATACTCAGCAGCGGGGCCCTCGTCCCATGATTCAGGCCCCAGCTGACCCTCAGCCTGCCCAGCTAGCCAGAGGCGGGGGTAGAGATCATAGAGGTGTAGGTCGAGACCGTAGAGGTGGAGACCATCCAGCCAGTGGTAGAGGTCAGCCAGTGGATGACCGTCCCAGAGACGTAGCTTAGAGGGGAGGCGCTGATCCACAATTTTATGCTTTACCAGCCAGGCCAGAGGCACATGCATCAGATGTTGTGATTACATGTACCATTGTTGTTTGTGACAGAGGTGCTTCAGCATTATTTGACCCCGGGTCTACATATTCATATGTGTCTTCCTACTTTGCACCGTATTTGGCCGTACCTAGCCGTGCTCTGGATATTCCAGTTTATGTGTCTACCCCAGTGGGCGACTCCATTGTAGTCGACCGGGTGTATCGTTCGTGCATAGTTATCTTTGGGGGTCTTGAGACCCGTGTTGATCTGTTACTTTTGGACATGGTGGATTTTGATGTCATATTGGGGATGAACTGGTTGTCTCCATACCATGCTATTCTAGATTGTCATGCCAAGACTGTGACCTGGCTTTGCCAGAATCACCCCGACTAGAGTGGAAAGGTACCTCAAGCCACTCTTTCGCACTGTTATTTCCTATGTTAAGGCTCGACGAATGGTCGAGAAGGGGTGTCTAGCTTATCTGGCTTATGTTCGTGTTTCCAGCGCAGAGGTTCCTTCTATTGAGTCAGTCCCTATTGTACGGGAGTTCCTTGAGGTTTTCCCTTCAGACCTACCGGGCATGCCACCCGACAAGGATATTAATTTCTGTATTGATCTGGCACCAGGCACTCAGCCCATCTCTATTCCACCCTATCGTATGGCCCCGCCGGAGTTAAAAGAGTTAAAAGATCAGTTGCAAGACCTTCTTGGAGAAGGGCTTTATCAGGCCCAGTGTTTCCCCCTAGGGAGCACCTGTATTGTTTGTGAAGAAGAAAGATGGCTCGATGCGGATGTGTATTGATTACCGACAATTGAACAAAGTGACAATAAAGAATAAGTATCCACTGCCGAGAATTGATGATTTGTTTGACCAGCTCCAGGGAGCGAGGGTGTTCTCAAAGATAGACTTGAGGTCAGGCTACCATCAGCTGAAGATCAAGGCGGCTGACATTCCTAAGACAGCCTTTCGCACTAGATATGGGCATTATGAGTTCTTGGTCATGTCCTTCGGGTTGACCAATGCCCAGCAGCATTCATGGAGTTGATGAATCGGGTGTTCAGGGCTTACTTAGATCTATTCGTGATAGTCTTTATAGATGACATCCTGGTATACTCCCGCAGCCAGGAAGAGCACGAGCAACACCTCAGAGTGGTTCTTCAGACTCTGAAGGATAATCAGCTATATGCCAAGTTTTCAAAATGTGAGTTCTGGTTGAGTTCGGTGGCATTTCCGGGCCACATCGTATAAGTGGAAGGTATTTAGGTGGACCTAAGAGGCAGTCCAGAATTGGCCTCGACCAGCTTCAGTGACTGAGATCCGGAATTTCTTGGGGTTAGCAGGTTACTATCGTCAATTTGTAGAGGGGTTTTTTTCTACTGCAGCCCCGATGACTAGGTTGAACCAGAAGGGTACCCAGTTCCAGTGGTTAGAGGAGTGTGAGGCGAGCTTTCAGAAGCTCAAGACAACCTTGACTACCGCACCGGTGCTGATACTACCTACGGGTGTAGGACCTTATACAGTTTATTGTGACGCATCTCGTACAGAGCTTTGAGCGGTACTGATGTAGGATGGTAAGGTTATCGCTTATGCTTCGAGACAGCTAAAAATACATGAGAAGAATTATCCAGTTCATGATCTTGAGTTAGCAGCAGTGGTTCATGCCTTAAAGATCCGGAGGCATTATCTATATGGTGTGACGTGTGAGGTATACACTGATCACAAAAGTCTACAGTACTTGTTCAAGCAAAAGGAGTTGAATCTACGATAGCGGAGATGGTTAGAGTTGCTGAAAGACTATGATGTTACTATCCTATACCACCCAGGTAAGGCCAATGTGGTGGCCGATGCATTGAGTAGAAAGTCTGCCAGCATGGGTAGTCTTGCATTCATTCCGGTCAGTCAGAGACCATTTGCTCTAGATGTCCAGGCCTTAGCCAACCGGTTCGTGAGATTAGACATTTCTGAGCCTAGAAGGGTGTTAGCCTGCACGGTCGCTCGTTCTTCTCCATTGGAGCATATCCGTGAGAGGCAATTTGATGATCCTCATTTGCGTGATTTGAGAGATACAGTACAGCGGGGAGGTGCCACAAAGGTAAATCTAGATGATGATGGGGTATTGAGATTGCGGGGTCGAGTTTGTGTGCCCAATGTCGAAGGGATTCGAGAGTTGATCTTAGCGGAGGCCCATAGTTCGCGGTATTCCATTCACCCGGGCGCTGCGAAGATGTACCAGGACTTACAGAAGCACTGTTGGTGGCGCAGAATGAAGAAAAATATCGTTGCGTATGTCGCTCGGTGTCTAAATTGTCAGCAGGTGAAATATGAGCACCAGAGGCCTGGTGGTGTATTCCAAAGGATTGAAATTCCCGAGTGGAAATGGGAGCGGATCACTATGGACGTCGTTACTAGACTTCCTTTGACTCGAAGGAAATTTGATGCTATTTGTGTCATTGTTGATAGGCTGACCAAGTCAGCACACTTCATTCCAGTATCTGTCTCCTACTCATCGGAGAGGTTAGCAGAGATTTACATCAGAGAGATTGTTCGACTTCACGGGGTGCCGGTATCTATTATCTCCGATCGGGGTACACAGGTTACCTCGCGGTTCTGGAGAGTGGTCCAGCAGAAGTTAGGCACCCAGGTTCAGCTGAGTACATCTTTTCACCCCCAGACAGATGATCAGTCCGAGAGGACTATTCAGATTCTAGAGGACATGCTTCGAGCCTGTGTCATTGATTTCGGAGGCTCGTGGGACCAGTTTCTACCATTAATAGAGTTCGCCTACAATAACAGCTACCAGTCCAGCATCCAGATGGCCCCGTATGAGGTGTTGTATGGTAGGCGATGTCGATCTCCAGTAGGATGGTTTGAGCCGGGAGAGGCTCAGTTGTTGGGTATAGACTTAGTTCGGGAGGCCTTGGATAAGGTCAAGACTATCCAGGAGAGATTGCGTTCAGCTTAGTCCAGACAGAAGACTTATGCGGATCGTAAGATTCAAGATGTAGATTTTATGGTTAGTGAGCGAGTGTTGCTCCGAGTGTCGCCTATGAAGGGCGTGATGAGGTTCGGGAAGAAGGGCAAGCTCAGCCCTAGGTATATTGGCCCATTTGAGATTCTAGACCGAGTGGGAGGGGTGGCTTACAGACTAGCTCTGCCGCCTCGCTTATCAGCCGTGCATCCATTTTTTCATGTATCTATGCTTCGGAGATATCACGGCGATCCCACACATGTGTTAGACTTCAGTACTGTCCAATTGGACAATGATCTATCCTACGAGGAGGAGCCGGTGGCTATTCTAGACCGGTAGGTTCGACAGCTGAGGTCGAAGAGTTATCCTTCTGTGCGTGTTCAGTGGAGAGGTCAGCCTCCTGAGGCATCGACCTGGGAGTCCGAGTCTGATATGCGGAGCCGCTACCCACATTTGTTCCCCTACTCAGGTACTTCCTTCTCTTGTCCGTTCGAGGACGCACGATTGTTTTAGAGGTGGAGGATGTGACGACCCAATGGGGTCATCACTTGTTTTCCTTGCTTGTTCTACACTTTCGAGGCATTGAAAACCTCATTCTATGTTGCCTCGATTTACGTGCACGATCCGGGCATGTAGCCGAAAAGATTTTGTGATAGAAAATATGAATTCTATGAGAAATTTGGAGAAAAATGATATTAATATTGATATGGTTGACTTCGGTCAACATATTTGGTAAACGGACCCGGATCCGAGAAAGGACGGTCCCGGAAGGTCCGTAGGAAAATATGGGACTTGGACATACGTCCGGAGTCAAATTCTGAGGCCTAGAGCCCAAGTTACGAATTTTTCTGTGAAATTGTTTTTGCTGTAATTATTAAAGGAAAATGAATTAATTGACCATGGTATCGAGCTCGTATTTTGGTTCCGATGCCCGGTACAAGTCTTAAATATTATATATGTGCTTTCTGCAAAGTTTGGTGACATTTGGATGTCGTTTGATATGTTTTGGACCTTGAGATCCAAGTTTGAAAGTTTAGAAAACCAAAAGTATGAAAATCATGAACTTGAGGCTTGATTTGATGAAAACGATGTTATATTGACGATGTGATCGCACGAACAAGTTTGTAATGTGTTTTTGATGTTGTGTACATGTTTGGTTGGGAGCCCGGAGGGGGGGGGAGGGGGGGCTCGGGCAAAGATTTGGTAGGCCGTTGGTTCAAATTCTGAATTTTTGCATTGCTGGTTTTTCACCCAGCTGTTGGCTTCGCAAATGCGAAAATTTTATTACAAATGCGAGAAGTCCCAGGCTGGCCTTGGTTCGCAAATGCGAACCAATCTTCGCAAATGCGAAGATGGCAGGGGAGTGAAGGGGTTCGGAAATGCAAACCATACCTCGCAAATGCGAGGCCTTCAGTAAAAGATCCAGCTTCGCAAATGCGACTAAAATGTCGCAAATGCGAAGGCCCCAACAGTCAGCTTAGTTCGCAAATGCGAACTTAATGTCGCAAATGCGATGGTGACAGTCCCCAGGCCTGCTATGTTCACAAATGCGAACAAAAGTTCGCATTTGTGATATCCGCAGCTGTGCAATTTTATACTTAAACGAATTTTAAAGCTCATTCTTCATTCTTTCAAAAACCCACACACCACACACGACCTCTCAAGAGCAAATTCACTTCAAAGCAATTGTAAGTCACCTTCTACTTAATTCTTTCGATTCCTAACAACATTAAACATGTTTTTCAATAGAAATCAAAGGTTTTCATGGTAGAAATTCATGTTTTTGGGTAGAACCTAGGGTTTTCATGAATTGGGCAATTGGACCTCGAATTGAGGTCTGATTTTGAAGCAAATCATATATTTGAACTCGTGGGGGAATGGGTAACAAGATTTTGGTCCAAACCCCGAGTTCCGACGACGTGGGCCAGGGGCATTTTGGGAAATTTTTGTGTAAACTTTGAGAAAACCATTTTTAAGCATTCAAACTAAGTTAATTAGTATTTATTAATATAATGGAATCAATTGTGATTAGATTCGAGCTAGTTGAAAGCGGAATTTCGGGGAAAAAGCTATAATTGAAGAGTAATTTGGACTTCAAGGCTAGAGGTAAGTGTTTGTTCTATCCTAGCTTGAGGGAATTGGATTATGTGCTATGTGATTGAGTGCGGTGTATGGGCTGTGGTGATGAGCATCCATACACTTGCGTCTTGCATGACCGTGAGTCGTTGCTAATACTTGTTGTGAGATATATTTGAAGATAAATTGTTGAACCATTGCCGGGTTGTAGAATTGTTATTGTTATCCCTTGCCGGGACTTGTTGTGAAGTGAGATATTTATTGCCCTTGCCGGGACTTGGTTGTGATGATTATTGTGTCCCTTGCCGGGACGGTTCATGATTTATTGTTTTCATTCTCTGCCCTTAACTGTGATTGTTGTTTGAGTGAGGAAGAGTGATAATGCACGAAGGGTGATGCCGTGCCTTGATTTATTGATTATGCATGAAGGTTAATGCCGTTCCATGTTTATTGATTATGCACCAAGGATCATGCTGTGCCTTGTTATTGATTATGCATGAAGGTTAATGTCGTGCCATGTTATTGATTATGCACAAATGATCATGTCGTGCCTTGTTATTGAACCATGTACGTAGGATCATGCCGTACCATAGATGTGAGGATGAGAGTAAAAGCACGAAGGGTGATGCCGTGCACTTTATTTGCTTATTTGGTGAGGATGAGTGTAAAAGCACGAAGGGTGATGCCGTGCACTTTATTTGCTATTTCATTGACTTAACATTACTTGTTTCTAATTATACTTGTTTTCTTGTTGATTTGATGACTGTTGTTAACCGTTGAGTTCCTCTGTGACATTCCTTGTTGCATTGTTATTTGGTTATTTCTCGTTATCTTGTGGTATACATATATATAGAACTGCACAGGTTTATGTGGGTGTCCGGTCCTAGGCTTGTCACTACTTCGCCGGGATAGGCCAGGCACTTACCAGCACATGGGGTCGGTTGTGCTGATACTGCACTTCTGTGCGTTTTTGCACAGGTCCAGGTTTCGATCAGGAGCAGCAGCAGTAGATCCTTTGCGTGGGAGTTGATCATATTTGAGACCGAGATAGCTTGCAGGCGTCCGCAGGCCCGGCGTCTCTTCCTTTTATTTATGTTATTAGCTGTAGTCTCCTTGTTCCGAGACAAACAGATTATGTTATATTTTTTCAGACCTTTATGTGTAGTATTCATGTAGTAGTTCGTGAGTTGGTGACCCCACGTCTTGGGTAGAGGATTTCAATACTATTTTACCTTGAAACTGCTTATTACTATTTTATAAAGTCTTCCGCACTTGTTTAATTAAGGTTATGGTTTTGGTTGTTAAATTGATTATGAAATATTTCTAAAAGCAGGATAGTGTGAATAAAGTGGCTTGCCTAGCTACCACGAGTAGGCGCCATCACGATCCCGATGTTGGGAAAAAATCCGGGTCGCGACACTAACATATTATTATATTGATCAGCTTGTAGTAATACGATGGTATACCTATACTATTAGCCAAGGGTAATATCTAATTCTGTTTATAAGTTATACTAATCCCTCTATACCATCTCATTATAGTATTAGGGTATAACGTAATATTAGTCCCCAATACATCATATTTAATTAGTTAACTATTACATTATGACCTAATGGAATATTGACATTATACACTTGATGCTAATGGATTGTTAGCCCATTGGACTATGCGGTATAAGTACTAAATACAAGATTTTGATATGCGTGGAATACTCCCAATACAATTATTATAGTTATAATAGTTTTAATATTATAAACGGAGGTATTATATGCATATTAGATATTCATTGTAATAGAAATGCTAGGGTAATATCATACCCATATGTAGCATACGTAAACATTACAAATGATATTGGACCCTATATGTGATAACCACATAAGTTACATTACTCTTATAAATCGGCTGCATATACTTTTAATATATACGAGTAAAGCTTACTCAATGTCATTTAAAATGTTATGACATTTTATGACTACGTGATTAAATTGTATACAATGAAAATGATTAGTTACACAATCATGGCTTACTCTTGTGTCCCCTACATAAGAGTAATGTAACTTATGTGGTTATCACAACCGTAATAGGACCACATTACTAATGCGTAGTTCCTATGACTACAATCGTATTACATTACTCCCAATTTGTTATGACTACAATCGTATTAGCCCAATGGACTTATGTGGTTGCTATTTAGTAATATTCATAGATGGTCAATTATTAAACAGAAAGGACTAGTATTAGTCATAGTACAATACTAGGACGATTTCATTCAATACGATTGTAAAATCATAGTCATAGGACTTATGTGAGATTACTACAATCGTATTAGTCAAATGGACTTATGTAGTTGTCGTAGGCTGATGCGTCCTAGTATGAACGTATGCCATTACTCCCAATACGATATATAAACGGAAGGTCCTATGACTACAATCGTATTACATTACTCCCAATCTGTTCTGACTACAATCGTATTAGTCATATTGACTTATCTAAAGTGTCATACGTAAAAAAAATTAATGTAAAGGTATCCCTTTATATGTCAATCTATAATATGGATTAACGTATAAACGTAATCTCTATATAGTTAGTATGTAAAAATGATATAGTAAGGATGTAAATGATTATGCTTATGTGATACCCTATACAATTCAAATATAGTTCAATCATAAGTCCTACCAATGATATAGGGTATGTAATAATTAATAATATTACAATGTCCATCAAGAATTGTGGATAAGAATTGTGAAGCTGATCAATTTATGTGCCGGCGTATTACATACTTTTTTTGACTAATATATCAGTATCACCTAGAAAATCATCCACAATTTTATTTGTATTGTCCTACAAAGTCTATACGAGTAATAAATTCCTATTTTTATTCGTCAACATAATAATTGGGAGTGATGATATTTATTTAACATAGACTTTGGATAATCAATATTAATTCTACGATATCACAATTGTATTAGTACAATCAATTTACTTATCCCCAATAACTATATGTCCTACCAATAAATATGCGTTTATATTTTAATAGTACTGTTATATGATATAAGTATTCGTAATATTACGTATGTAGGCCTTAAGATAGTTTATTTAACATACATCAATTATCGACAACCACATAAATCTATTGTACCTATTACCGATGTTTAAATATTACTACAAAGTGTATACGAGTATATATATCAGTTATTGACCTAACTATATTATGTTCTATAAGTGGCTTTAGTATCCAATGACTAGTGTTTCGTATACTTATGGAACGTATTAGTCACTCATTATTACTATACAATTAATAATGTCATTCATATTTTCTACGACAACGTTCATATTCATATTATATATCCCAATTAGGATACGAAAAAATTAGTCTTATATCTACTAAAGTTAATTGATGATTGTGTAATTTTGCTATTGCGGAATATATTGCGGATAATATTACTTACAAATGAAATTCATTACGAACATATGACATTACTCCCGTAGCGCACTCGAAAGGTTTACATATACTAGGACAACCTTACTATCTCGTTATTCGGGTGATCGATTGATTAACTTCCATCAAATTAGTCCAATGGACAACCACAATGGTAGTTATTACTACATAACTATTAGTCGTTTATATCAGATATATATCGTCCTAGTATATGAACGATTACTAGGACGCAACGATATCAAAGTTCATTAGCTCAAATGGACATATAAGTTGACACATTACATATAAGTTTAATTAGTATACATTTAAAATTATAACCACACTAATAAAGTTAGTGTTATTAGGACTTATACGTATAACTATAATAGGACATTATTAATATAATTAATCGTACCACACCAGATGTATATTCTTCTTTAATCGTTAAAGTTTTCACCAAAGTTAGTATGTTATAGAAATATGAAACTACAAATGTACATTGAAGTGTCATAAATAGCTTATTACCCACTTTAATATCATTGGACTGTTTATATATCGTGGTTGAGATTTATCGTATAAACGAATGTATTTATGAATGCACAATCAAAAGTATTTATTTCCTAAATACTAATATATAATTTAAATGCTTATGTAACCAATTAGGTTTATGCGTTAATTCTAGGTCAAATTAACAAATATTATGAGCTCTGTAAAAGATTGCGTGATATAAACACAATGGACAATTATCACAACCGATGTTTTGATTGTAATATAATACTATTAAAATTGTAGGATGATAACACTTATTATATAATTATATTCATTCACGGAAAATTACTAAATATATGCTTATATAAACGGAAGTTCCTATGACTACAATCGTATTAGTCCAATAGACTTATGTGGTTGTCGTAGGCCAATGCGTCCTAGTATATGAATGAAATCATATTCATTCACGGTCAATTACTAAATAACAACCACGATATATAAACGGAAGTTCCTATGACTACAATCGTATTACATTACTCCCAATCTGTTATGACTACAATCGTATTAGTCAAATGGACTTATGTGGTTGTCGTAGGCCGATGCGTCCTAGTATATGAATGAAATAATATTCATTCACGGTCAATTATTAAATAACACGATATATAAACGGGAATTACAAATAGTCGTAGTACACTAATATTCCGATAATTTAAATACATTGTTACGTATCCTAATTTGGTATGACTCCCAATTTCCTTTAAGGCTGGTCGAATCTAGTTGTAGGCTATGATGTATTTTATGTTATTTACTTTATTTTTAACTAATAATAACTAATGATTATACGTATATTTTCCCCTAAGTTCATACTAGGACTTACTTATATGTTATTACCCTATAGAGTTAATATTGGTTATCCCAGATTCCTCCCGATATAGTTAATATAAATATTGACCATAATACCGTACAGATGGAAATGGCTTACAACCCGTGAAGTAGATACCAAATGCTAATTTCAGGACTCCTAATTACAATATGACTTTAGGTTCTTATTTACCTAAAGTAAATAAGAATATCAATGCATATCTTGTACAGTGTAGGTATATTAATTGAGACGTGTCCATGAATAGCTTGTACTGAATATAACTAATCGGTTAAATATATTCAATAAGCTATAAACAGAATTTGGTAATGAATATGATTTTGGGGACTAGTAATATTCCATTAGTCATGGTATTATAATACGCAATTACTGTATAGTATAGTGATAAGTATAATTTAAAAATTATAATAGTATAGTTAGTAAACGACATAGGCTCATTTAACAATTCACCCTATGGTATAAATGTGCTACATAGTATGTTTATATTTGTACAATACGGTGAAATTAATAGTTAAATTAGTCTCAATAATAGTTAACCTAAATCTAACTACATCATTAGGACACCTAATTCTTAACGTATAAAGTTAACATTTTAAATGGTCCGCGACGAAGTGGTGAATAGTTATGGCCTATTCGCTAACATAGGTCCTAGTGTATCACTGAAATACCAATATCCCTATAGCTTTTATGTGGACTTTTACAACATAGTAATCATAGTAATGAAAGCCATTATTTAATACAATTACCCAAAATAACAATAATTACGCATTTAATACCTAGTAACGTTTAAACGAATACTTATACAGTCATATTTAGAGTACGTACTCTTGATGGAAATGGACTGATATGACTAATGGTTACATAGTCTAATAATGAGACGATTAATTTTATAACTCTTATTAAAATTATGTACTCCCAATAGCAGCCATAATATATGAATTAATGTATGACTCCATGTAGTCGATATAATACATTAAAATATATCTAATACGGGGTTACTATTTATGACTACAATCGTATCCTAGTTACATACCCAGTGGGCATCTGTTATATACATACAATATATTATGACAATCGTATATATTACATTATACATGGTCTAATCAACGTACCGAAGTTATACAAATTATAGTTGATAATGTGGTACCTTACCTAAATAACGCCAATTTATGCATAATAATGTATATAAGATTTTGATGTAAATTCGGAGTAATACCGATTACTCATAGCCAATTATCTAAGTATTACATCATATATAACCGGGTTTTAATATGGACCAATGTATTTACACATAGCGATTTAGTAAGATGTAAATTACTCCCTTCATATATATCCGTGGTAAAATACAATCAAATTGATATTTAAAACAGATACGGTTTAGGAACCACATAAGTCCTCGTATTTATTGGTAGGACATATATGTTTAACCAAAATATTGAACTTCGATTAAAGCTAGAAAATAATAGAGAAATCGGGTTACTGATAATCAAGAGACCGAAAAAAAAATGTAGTAGGCTTTCAATAATCAGAATAGACAGTAAAAAAGGTTGTATTCCAGTGACTGTTGTGTGTTACAATGGATATAACTTCATCCTTTTATAGCCTACTCTAGATGGAGGGATAAAACGTAAGTTTTAATGGGCAATAAATAGCATTAAGTAAGTCGTTACACAATCATTTTCATTAAATGCCAATTCTTCAACGTATTGGGCGTTTAATGACTGAATCTGGACTTCTTTCAGCCTTCAGATCCATGCTTTAAATGCTTTTTTGGCTCATTACCGTTGGATGTCTTGGACAGATACGAAGCTCGTGTCTATTTGATGTTGATGTCCTTCATTTCCGTAGTTACGTTCTCACCTGTTCTAAATAGGTACGGGACTTCTTAATCGAATTTCACCCCGTGACTAATTTACTTCTTCGTATCTTATCCTCAAAATAATAACTTTTTTTGTTTGATATTCCACGTGTCTTGCCACGTCATAAAACGTTTTTTTCCAATACAGATAGTCCCCCCACTTTCTATTTATTTATCGTTTAAATATATTGGGAAGCGGATTCTTACAAAAGGGAATTTTTGTCATCATAAATGTTGTGTCAGTGTTGGCGCTTCAATTGTCTCCTCCATTTAATGCGCCTTCTGATTCGACCCTGCAGCTCTACCCCCTTTTTTCCAGGCTTTCTTAACCTTTCTTTTTTCGAGAAGTGACAGTTCTCCTTAATATAGTTTTCCATTTATACCTCTTTAGTTTTACTAAATTCCTCTTTACCACACTTTGAATCTTCAACTTTCTTCTGCATCCAGTTATCCCTTTTCCCTTTCTTCCAAGAACCAATTTTAACCGGCAATGGCATCTTCAAAAACTAACCCCAGAAAGGTCCCGAACCTTGCTCAGTTTCCTAATGCCCCTTCTTCGCTTAGGCTCAGCAAAGACAAAGAGGGAAGACTTTGCTCTTTAAGGTCATCGCGCGAGGGGTCATCTGGTAATACCCCTTCTTCCCCAAACCCGAATGTCACAAGTTCTTCTTCTAAAGTATCTCCTTCTAAAGGTAAAGGGCTTTTTGATCCTTCATTCAGAACCTTCGGTTGAGGACATTGTTCCCTGTGACTTATCCTTCTCGAGTGATAAAGCGTCACTCTTGAAGCAAGTAGAAAAGTTGGATAAACTTGATGCTTATGTTTCTCTTGTAACCGAACTCTCAATCCCAACCATTAGGAAGGAGTGTTATTGGAGAGAAAATCTTTGAGTGTCCATTCCTACTATTCAGCAAAGGATCTCTTCTTCTAGGAATGGATATTCATTTGTTTACACCTATCCTTTCACTTGGGGACTGAAACCTGCTGTAGATCCGGTCATCCTCGATTTTTGCCGTTTTTTCAATGTTTGCCTAGGTCAAGTCGGCCCATTAGTATGGAAGGCAGTGGCTTGTTTGAGGTTTTTGTCTACAAAGGCCAAGGTTGATTTCACCTTTGCTCACCTCATTCACTTGTACCATCCGAACCTGATGCGTCACGGTTTCTTTACCTTAACTGCAAGGAGTAAAAAGGTTTTGGTAAACCTGGATGACATTAATGACCGTGGATGGTATCTTCTTTATATTGCTGTTCGCACGGTGGATTTGCTCGGTGAAACAAACATTCCCTTCCCGGAGATGTAGAACTTTGCACGTAAGTTTTCTGGTTATCGTTTATTTTTGTCTTTAGAGATTTTGATTTTCTCTTTGATTCCATTCATTTTGTGGATTTTGCAGCAACCATGGGGGACGTGGAACCTGTTCCCAACTTCCGTGGTTGGGTAGATTCGATTCTGAAAGTGGCTCATAGAGAAGAAAGAACTTGGAAGTCTATTTCTTCCCTTAACAACTGGAAAGTGAAAACACACGGTGCGTATGTTTTTATGATCACATGCGTGTAGTAGATTCAGTTTTCTACAACATTAACTTCATTTTTTTTATATATCCTTTTGTCTTAGGGTTCGTGAACAAAGAAATGCTACCCGACGTAGCTATGGCTATGCGAGTTGCTGCCAACGCTGCTCTTGATCTGGACAAGACCAAAGCTTTGATAGCAGCAAAGAGAAAGTTGTTGGCAGCTGATGCTAGCGCGGGGTAAGAGGAGAGGCCAAAAATAAAAAGACGTGGAAATGAGATTGAGGGTGCTCCCGCTCGTACCTCTTCAGCTGAGACTGCCTTGGTTGAGGAAGAAGCCGCTCCAGTAGACTTTAGTGAGCCTACACCCCATCTTTTTATTGAAGGTAGCAAGTCCGGCCCTTTTTTAAATGAAGTTCCTTTATCTTCCTTACTTCCCGTTTCTCCCAATTCGTTTTCTTCTTCTTTACCCGTAAGTGTTTTTTACCTTACATTGGGTTCCTCTTTATCACTTTTGGTGGGTATTTCTGCTCCCGTATCTATTCAAACTCCCGAGCCTATTCCTATTCAAGCTCCCGTACCTTCTACCATTCTTCCTTCTTCTTCCACTCTTTCTTCAATTCCCCCATCTTCCTCTTTAGTACACTCGGAAACCGGCCCGAGTAGCAGATGTATGATTATGGGAAAGGTCACACTTGAAGTACCTGCTACTCACAGCCTATTAAGGAAAACCGGTGGTGCTGATGTGTGGCTGGAGCCTTTGATAAGGGATTTGGAGAGAAGAAAGATGGAAGACCACAGCTGCTTGTTTCTGATGAACGACGTAGTTCATTCGACTTTGAAGGTAATTTCTTTTTGAATATTAATTTCCCCTTCCTCGTAGGTATTTATTTTTGTACCTTTATATTTGCAGGCTAACTTAATCAGCACGGAGCTTATGGGGAGGATCTCTTCCTTGGAGAGAAAGGCTCGTGAATCTTCTAAAGTTTCTGAAGAGATTCAATTTGAAGCTCAGAATTGGAAGGAGCAATATGAAAGTGCTTTGATGGATGTGGAGGAACTTCGAGATAAGAAAGCCCGTTTGGAGCAAGAGAATCGTGCTTTATCAGCCGACCTAGGAGTGTCCCATGCCATCTTGAGTCAAGTTAAGAAGGACAAGGATATTTTGAATAACTCGTTGTTAAAGGCGAATGAAGAGATCAAAGGGCTCGAAGAACTCATGAAGAGGAAGGAAGATTACGCCAAGGAGTTAGAGCAAAGCTTGAGGCTACCCCGGGTCGATTTGAAAACTTCCTCGGACAAGATCCATGCCTTAGAAGATTCCAACATTACTCTCAAGACGTCTCTTGATTCCCAACTAACTGAACAAGAAGCAATGAGAAATTCTCTTGCTACGCGGGAGAAGGATTACGAGACTCTGGAGAAGGAATATAACTCTCTTGCAGAGAATTTAAACTATGAAGTCAACTGGGCTTTTCTTACATCACGCCGGGATGCATTATTGGAGGTTACTCAAGAGGGTTTTAATTTACAATCTGAAATAGCCAAGATTGTAGATGTGATTGAGAAAAGTAACCAAACTGAAGGTACTCCCGAGCAGCCTATCAGTATTCCTTCTCCCGTATGTGGGACTTCTGAGGTAGTGACTCCGGTGGATGGCGAAGCTATTACTGAAGATACCAGAGTTCTTGAAAGTAAAGCTATCCCTGCTCCTGCTACATCCTCTGACACTCCTTCCTTTCCAGTGATCAACTAATGGAAAAGATTTTTTGTTTTGTTATGTTTTCCTTTGGTGGTTTAATCCTTGTAAAAGGATTTTTTGTAATGAAGTCCCCAGTTCCTAAAATGGGGTGAACTTATTTAAATATAAATGTAATTTGAATGATCAAATTTGCTGTGCCGTTTTAGGGGTTTACTTAATACCTCCTTTTGTTCCTGCCTATCCGCGTATTTAGGACTTTAAAGAATAATTTTTGCATTTTTATCCTTTTAGAAAATGCTTTATGATTCTACTCGTGGACTTGTCAACACGAGGATTATAAAAGAGGGCCCTTTTATATATTGGCACTTAACGAAGAAGACGTCTCAACTTCATAAAATGGTGCTATACAATGGAAGAGATAGGAAACACATGTTTTTCTTTTTCTCTGTACGAAATAACTTTGCCAAGCTTTTTATTCATGAGCTTTGGGTAATGTTTTTGAATGATACATGTGTTATAGTACGTCTATGACTTCTTCGCAACTGTTTTTTGTGCAACAAATTTTTTATAAAAAATAAACAAGGTTTTCCTTTACAACCTGTTTTAGCATGTAACCATAGTCCTATCTTTATGTATTTAGAAAGGACTTGGAGAGTATTTACAATATTGAGATTTTGCAAAATAGTGTAACTGAATCTTAGTTAGCTGGAGAAGCCTATTCCCAAAGGTATTGTGTGCGGTAAGCCCACCATCCAAGGCGTTACCCACGTACAAGTATTTTAAGGTTATCCTGGTTGACCAAGCTCATGCTTCCATCCGTAATGATCCAAGGATTAACTGGATCTGCAACCCAGTGCATAAGCATAGAGGACTTCGTGGTCTTATTTCAGCTGGTAAGAAATACAGGGATCTCTGCTGCTGCCATTAATTTGCTTGGTAGTTTAGAGCCATTGTTGTTTCCTATTTTTTCCTTTAGAGTTGTAATCCTGCAAGTCCTGCTTACTTTGAATTCCCAAATCTCTTTTACAGTCCCGCGTCTGCTATCTTGCACGAAGCTACACATAGTCCCCAAGTGTTCAAGCGTGGTAGGAATGAGGTCTTGAGCATTTGGTTGTTACTTTTAAGCCGACCCTTTCCCTGAAACAAAAAGTGAACGGGACTGGAAGATACGGTTTTTAGATGTAAACTGCCTACCCGTATTCATTTCCATCAGATCTGTGTAACCTTAGGCTCAAAATTTATGAGTATTCTATTTTGCCATGCAGGTTGTATCTCATCATCTGTTACGGGTTAGGATTTGTGCCTGGACATATTTACTTTCTTAAAAGTAGTAGTTTTTCAGGTGTACAGCATTCCAATGTGAAGGAAGAATTTCACCGTCCATGGTTTCTAACTCATATGCTCATTTGCCTGCCACGCTACGGATTTTGTACGGTCCTTCCCATGTTGGACTTAACTTCCCCGAATTAGTAGCCTTCGTGGATTGAAACACCTTTTTGAGCATGAAGTCCCCAGTTTTAAAGAACCTGAGACGTGCTTTTCGATTATAGTATCGTTCAATTATTTGTTTTTGGGCTGCCATCCTTATCAATGCTGCCTCCCTTCTTCCTTCTACCAGATCTAAGTTAACTCATAACTCCTCATTGTTTGCATCTTCCCTTGCTTGTTCGTACCTTATACTTGGTTCCCCTATTTCAACGGGAATTAAGGCTTCTGCACCATAAACCATGGAGAATGGGGTTTCGCCCGTACTTATTTTTGTAGTTGTCCGATAATCCCACAATACAGCTGGAAGCACTTCAGGCCAATTATTGATGATTATTGATGATTATCTTGTTCGTGGATTCTGCTTGCCCATTACCGACTGGATGATATGGAGTCGATGTTATTCTCTTGATTTGCCAGCTTTGAAAGAACTTTGTAATTTGTGCTCCTATGAATTGCGGACTGTTGTCGCACACGATTTCCTTTGGAACCCCAAAGCGGCATATTATATTTCTCCAGATAGAGTCTTTGACTTCTTTCTCTCGTACCTGTTTGAATGCTCCTACTTCTACCCATTTGATGAAATAGTCAGTAAGCATGAATAGAAATTTTACCTAACCTTTTGCTTGTGGTAGTGGACCCACAATATCCATCCCCCACTTCATGAAGAGCCATGGGGCTATGACTGGATGTAACAACTCAGCTGGCCTATGCATGTTGTTACCGTACCTTTGGCATTTATCACATTTAGATATGAAGTCGTTTGCTTCTTCTTCCATTTTGGGCCAACAGTACCCGGCCTGTATCAATGTTTTTACCAAAGATCGGCCTCCCTCATGATTTCCACAGTGTCCTTCATGTATTTCCCTCATTACATACTCCGTTTGCGAGGGACCGAAATACCTTGCTAGAGGACCTCCGAACATCTTTCGATAAATATTTCCTTGGTGTAAATAGTAACGGGCAGCTTTCTTTCGTAATGCATGAGCCTTTCTTTTATCATTAGGTACGGTTCCATACTGCAAAAAAGCAATAATTTCATTTCTCCAATCCCATGTCTGATTAAAATTTACCTCGTTCTTATCGGGCTCGAGAATGGAATGAAATAAATGTATAATTGGAGCATTTGCGTCGTTTGCTATATCTGCCACAGATGCAAGATTGGATAAAGTGCCAGCTTCTGCATTCTCATCCCTTAGAATCTGTGTTATCTTCCAAGTCTCGAATTGTCTCACTAATTCTCGCACCTTCTCAAGATATTCCTGCATTCTGGTTTCTCTGGCTACAAAAGTCCCCAGCACTTGATTTACTATTAGCTGCGAATCACTTTTCATTATGACTTACTTGATGCCGAGTTCGAGTGCCAACTCCAAACCTGTAAGCACAGCTTCATACTCTACTTCATTGTTAGTGATAGAAGGACATTTTATAGCTTGTCTAATTGTTTCTCCTGTTGGTGGGATTAAAATAATTCCTAAACCTGCCCCTTTTACATTAGATGAGCCATCAGCAAATAAAGTCCAAATCCCTGGGTTTGCACCGTTAAAAACCTGTAATTCTTTTTCTGCCTCTAGGTGCATCCCCTGAGTAAAATCAGCTACGAAATCTGCGAGTACTTGGGATTTGATAGCAGTTCTAGGTTGGTAAATTATTTCATATTCACTTAATTCTATAGCCCATTTTGCTAATCTACCTGACAATTCATGTTTATGCAAAATGTTTCTTAGGGGAAAAGCCGTAACTACAACGATAGGGTGACATTGGAAATAAGGTCTTAGCTTCCTAGATGCCATAATTAGTGCTAATGCTAGCTTTTCCAACTGTGGATACCTGGTTTCCGCATCTAATAAAGTTTTACTTACGTAATAAACATGCGATTGCTTACCTTGGTCTTCACGAACTAGAACAACACTTCCCGCTACTTCTGAGACTGCCAGATATATAAGCAACTTCTCACATTCTCTTGGTTTTGCCAATAGGGGCGGGTTTGATAGGTAGGTTTTCAAATCCTTAAGAGCTTGTTGACAATCTTCTTTCCACTCGAAATGATCTTGTTTCTTCAGTGCCAAGAAGAATTTAAAGCATTATTCAAAGGATTCAGAAATAAATCTCCCTAGAGCTGCGGTTCTTCCAGTCAACCTTTGAACCTCCTTTTTATTTGTAAGGATATCGGGTATTTCTTCTATTGCTTTAATTTATGAAGGGTTCACCTCAATGCCACAGTTAGAAACAAGAAAACCCAAAAATTTACCTGACGCTACTCCAAATGCACATTTCTCTGGGTTAAGTTTCATATTATACTTACGCAAAATTTGAAACGTGACAGATAAATGAGAGATTTGATCATCAGAGTGTTGAGTTTTAACAAGCATATCATCTATATATACTTCCATGGTTTTCCCTAAATGTTCTTGAAACATTTTGGTGACTAATCTTTGATAGGTTGCACCAGCATTTTTAAGACCAAAGGGCATTACTTCATAGCAGTAAGTCCCCCAGTCAGTGACGAAGGAAGTCTTTTCCTCATCGTCGGGGTGCATTTTAATTTGATTGTACCCCGAATATGCATCTAAAAAACTTATAAGTTCATGACCTGCCGTGGCGTCTATCATTTGATCTATATGAGGTAAGGGAAAAGAATCTTTTGGACAAGCCTTATTGAGATTAGTATAATCTACACAAACTCGCCACTTACCATTTTTCTTAGGTACGACCACCGTATTGGCTAACAAATCAGGATACTTTACCTCGCGAATTGAGCCAATTTGTAATAATTTCTGGACTTTATCTTGAATTACTTCATTCTTGAAGGCTCCTTGCTTTCTTTTCTTCTGTTTGATTTGAATGTAGGTTGGATCCACGTTGAGTTTATGAGTCATTACTTCCGGTGGTATACCTATCATATCAGCATGGGACCATGCAAAACAGTCCCCGTTAGTGTTCAAAAATTCAATTAATGTACCTCGCGTATCAGACCTTAGGTTGACCCCTACATAAACTTTTCTCTCGGGCCATTGTTCAGATAAGACCACTGCTTCGAGCTCTTCAATTGTTGTTTTGATATTTTCATATTCCTCGGGTTCCTGAATAACATCGGGCCTCGAGTCTAAATCCATATCATGAATCCATGGCCTCCCCAAGATTAGGTTATAAGCCATTTCTATATTTACTACCTGAAATTTGGTTTCTTTAACAACTCCCGCAGCGTAAGTTGTTAAGACTACTTCTCCCATCGTTATCACATTCGTATTATCAAAGCCTGATAATATATGCGCCTTAGGTATCATCATATTTTCAGCTTGTATTTCTTGTAGTACTTTTAGTAAGATGATGTTGACAGAGCTTCTCGGATCGATTAAGACTCGCCTCACATCAGTATCGTGCACGAGTAAAGAAATAACAAGTGCGTCGTTGTGAGGGGTGATCATTCCTTCGGTGTCTGCATCATCAAAAATCATGCTTTCATCCTCCTAGGTTTGGCGTACTCGCTTCCCGTGAGTAATAACCACCTTAGAAATTTTCTATGAAGCTGTATACGTTATTCCATAGATATCCTCTCCGCCGCTGATAACGTTCAATGTATCGTGTGACATGATGTTAACAACAAATGAAACTAAAAAGAATCTATTATCAGATTCCCGGTAATGGAACCAATTTTTCTAACCAAAATATTGAACTTCGATTAAAGCTAGATAATAATAGAGAAATCAGGTTACTGATAATCAAGAGACCGAAAAAAATGTAGCAGGCATTCAATAATCAGAATAGACATTAAAAAAGGTTGTATTCCGGTGACTGTTGTGTGTTACAATGGATATAACTTCCTCTTTTTATAGCCTACTCTAGATGGAGGGATAAAACGTAAGTTTTAATGGGTAATAAATTGCATTAAGTAAGTCTTTACACAATCATTTTCATTAAATGCCAATTCTTCAATGTATTGGGCGTTTAATGACTGAATCAGGAATTCTTTCTGCCTTCAGATCCATGCTTTAAATGCATTTTTGGCTCATTACCGTTGGATGTCTTGAACAGATACGAATCTCGTGTCTATTTGCTGTTGATGTCCTTCATCTCCGTAGTTACGTTCTCACCTGTTCTAAATAGGCACGGGACTTCTTAATCGAATTTCACCCTGTGCCTAATTTACTTCTTCGTATCTTCTCCTCAAAATGATAACTTTTTTTGTTTGATATTCCACGTGTCTTGCCACGTCATAAAAGGTTTTTTCCCAATACAATATAGTTAAACGATCAAATAAATATGTTATCATAACAGATGCGTCCTAGTGTAACGATCCGACTCGTCGTTAGGGGAGTTATCACCCCGTTTTCATCATTTAATACTTCAATATACTAATTTATATGTGTTCGGAAAGTTAAAAGCAAATCGGATGGAATTTAGATAGAAATGAGGCCATAAACCTCTTAATGAGAAGGATAGTTTGGAAAAGTCAACCGAATGATGACCGATGGGTTAGAAAGCTTGCAATTTAATTCTGATGATTCGACTAGTTTTGGGGGATCATTTATGACTTAGGAGAGCAATCGGAATCAAATTCGGAGGTTCGGTGTAGTTTTAGGCTTGAATTGGCTAAGGTTGAATTTTGGCGAAATCCGAACGGTAGGTGAGATTTTGATCCGGGGCTCGGAATGAAATTTCGAGAGTTCAGTAGCTCCGTTAGGTAATTTTGGTTATGCGTGCAAAATTTCATGTCATTCGGAGGTGTTTAGGTCGGGTTTTAGATCGAATGTTTGTTTCGGAAGTTTTAAAGAAACTTAGGCTTGAATCCGTGTGAAATTGGTGATTTTGATGTTTACGATGGTGTTTTTTTGTTGCGAGCAAGTTTGAATGAAGTAATGTGATGTGTTTTTGCATTTGGTTGAGGTCCCGAGGTGTCACGACCCGGATTTTCCCCCAACATCGGGATCGTGATGGCGCCTACTCGTGGTAGCTAGGCAAGCCACTGTATTCATACTATCCTGTTTTTAACACAATTTTAATTAAATAAATGCGAAATACTTTATCGAAATAGAAATAACTAATTACAAAGTGAAAATCATACTGAAATCCTCTACCCAAGATGTGGAGTCACCAACTCACGAACTACTATGGAATACTACACATAAAAGTCTGAAGGAAATATAACATAATTCTGTTTGTCTCGGAACAAAGAGACTACAGCTAATAACATAAATAAAGAGAGAGACGCCGGGCCTGCGGACGTCCGCAAGCTACCTCGGTCTCAAATATGATCAACTCCCACGAAATCGATTTACTGCTGCTGCTGCTCCTGATCGTAACCTGGACCTGTGCAAAAACGCACAGAAGTGTAGTATCAGCACAACCGACCCCATGAGCTGGTAAGTGCCTGGCCTATCCCGGCGAAGTAGTGACAAGCCTAGGACCAGACACCCACATAAACCTGTGCAAGTCAATATATATGTATACCACATAATAACAAGAAATAACCAGGTAATAACACAATAAGGAATATCTCAAAGAATTCAACAATTAACAACAGTTTAATAAATTCACAAGGAAAAACAAAGTATAATGGAAACACAAGTAATATCAAGTCAAGGAATAACAAGCAGTTGCACGGCATTACCCTTCGTGCTTTTAATCTCATCCTCACCAAATAATCAAATAAAGTACACGGCATCACCCTTCGTGCTTTTACTCTCATCCTCACCAAATAATCAAATAAAGTACACGACATCACCCTTCGTGCTTTTACTCTCATCCTCACATCCATAGTACGGCATGATCCTTCGTACATGGTTCAATAACGGGGCACGGCATGATCCTTCGTGCATAATCAATAAATAAACATGGCACGGCATTAACCTTCGTGCATAAATAAATAAACATGGCACGGCATCACCCTTCGTGCATTATCACTCTTCCTCACCCAAATAACAATCACGGTTAAGGGCAAAGAAAGAAACAGTAATTCATAAACCGTCCCATCAAGGGCAATCAATAATTATCTTCACAACAAGTCCCAACAAGGGAGAACAATAACAATTCATCTGTAATATATCTCAAAATAATCATTTTTCAACGACTCACGGTCATACTAGACGCCCGTGGATGGATGCTCGTCACCACAGCCCATACACCGCACTCGATCACATAACACATAGCACATAATCCTATTCCCTCAAGCTAGGATAGAACAAACACTTACCTCGAGTGTTTATGAACAATTCAATCCGTGGAAATGTCTTTTTCTTTCAACTTTGGCTCCAATGCAATCGTATCTATACACAATTGATTTAATATCATCAATACTACTCAACAAACTAATTCTTAAGACCAAATACATCTTTTACAACATTCCGCCCGAAATAGTGAATTTCAACCCCGGGCCCACATGGTCGGAACTCGGGGTTAGGACCAAAATCCGGTTACCCATCCCCCCACGAGTTCATGTATATGATTTGTTTCAAAATCGGACCTCAATTCGAGGTCCAATTCCCAATTTTTGAAAAACCCTATTTTCTAACAAAAACAAGAATTCTACCATGAAAACCTTTGATTTCTAATGAAAAACATGTTTAATGATGTTAGGAATTGAAAGAATTAAGTAAAAAGTGACTTACAATGAAGGAATCCGTGAAGAATCGCAAATGGGTGTTTTTGTTTTGTAAAAAGTGAAGAAATGAACTTAAAATCGTGTTTTACAGGTCTCTGTGTTCGCATTTGCGAACATGGGTTCGCAATTGCGAACCCCGACCAATTTCTGGAGTTTGAAAAATAAGCTAAGGCTGGGAAGTTCGCATTTGCGAACATTTGTTCGCATTTGCGAACACTGGCAGACAAAGGGGGTGTTCGCATTTGCGAACTAATGTTCGCATTTGCGAACATAGGCTGTATAGGGCAGTGTTCACATTTGCGAACCAAGGCAATATGGGGCAGTGTTCGCATTTGCGAACTGTGTTCGCATTTGCGAACATAGGCATGCCTGGGGACGTTCGCATTTGCGATCAGGGTTCGCATTTGCGAGCCCTGCCTTGATCATCCCCCTTCGCAATTGCGAGAAATGTTTCGCAATTGCGAAGCCAACAGCTGGGTGAAAAACCAGCAGTGCAACATTTCAGAATTTAATCCAACGGCCTATTAAATCTTTACCCGAGCCCCCGGCTCCAAACCAAACATGTACACAACCTCAAAAACACATTATGAACTTGTTCGTGCGATCACATGGCCAATATCACCTCATTTTCATCAAATCAAGCCTCAACTTCAAGATTTTCATACCTTTGGTTTTCAAAACTTTTCAAACTTGGGACTCAAGGTCCAAAACATCTCAAACGACATCCGAATGTCACCAAACTTTACAGAAATCACATATATAATATTCAAGACTTGTACCGGGCGTCGGAACCAAAATACGAGCCCGATACCAAGGTCAATTAATTCATTTTCCTTTAACAATTACATCAAAAACAATTTCACATAAAAATTCATAATTTGGGCTCTAGCCCTCAGAATTCGACTCCGGACGCATGTCCAAGTCCCATATTTTCCTACGGACCTCTCGGGACCATCCAATCTCGGGTCCGGATCCGTTTACCAAAAATGTTGACCAAAGTCAACCATATCAATATTAATATCATTTTTATCCAAATTTCTCATAGAATTCATATTTTCTACCACAAAATCTTTTCGGCTACATGCTTGGATTATGCACGTAAATCGAGGCAACATAGAATGAGGTTTTCAAGGCCTCAAAAGCTCGAAATGATTGATTGAATAAGTGATGACCCTTTGGGTCGTCACACGAGGGTCTCGGGGTGAATTCGGATGGCCAACGGGCAAATTTTGAACATGAAATTGCAGCAGAAAATTGCAGACAACTATTGTTCTATGCGATCGCATAGACAAGACTGCGATCGCATAGAAGTATCTGAAGGGGCAAAAATTTTACTCTATGCTATCGCGTGAAAGGTATTGAGATCGCATAGGTTGCTGAGAGTGTGCAGTGCGATCGCAGTAAGGTGTTATGCGATCGCATAGTATAAGAGGGCCAAGGTATGCGATCGCATGGCTAGTCCTGCGATCGCAGAAAAGGGATTTTAGGACCTGGAAAATTTGCTCTATGTGATCGCAAGAGTGGCACTGCGATCGCATAGAAGGAGGCGTCTGAGCATAATAGTTTTAATTAATTTCAGACGCGACCCTAATCATATTTTCACTATTTTCACTTCGTTTAGAGAGGGTTTTGGGAGATTTAAGAGAGAAATCAACGGGAAAACATTGGAGGTAAGTTTCTTGACTCAAAAACACGATTATATGCTAGAATTAACATCAAAACTCATGAATTTGGGTAGAAATTGTGAAGAATTAGGGCCTAGATTATGAAAACCAAATTTTGACTTTTGAAAGGCCATTCGAACTCCGATTTCGATAAATTTTATATGCACGGACTCGTGGCGAGACGAGGAATCCGTTGGTATGAATTTTGAAATTTTTCGAGAAGCAGGCCTAGGGCCCGGGTTTTACCAACTTGGTGCATTATTGCGTATTTCAAGTAAATTAGATTGGGTTATGTTTCTTTGACCCGTATTGATATAATTGTTGTGGTTTTGACTATATTCGACGTACGAAGTGGCAAATGCATAGGGAAAAGGCATCATGGACGAGTCTACGGCCGGCTAGAGGTGAGTAGTTAGTGTATATGGTAGCCTGAGGGTTTGAAACCCCGGCTTTGTGATGACCCGGCCCGTCATCATGTGAGTTATCACCCTGTTTTCCCCGTTATCTGCTTATTGATGTTTCAATATATGTGTTTGGTGAGTTTGAGTCAATTCGGATTGAGTTTAATTGGAAATGAGACAAATAGTCTCTTAGAAGAAGGAATAGTTGGGAAAAGTCAACCGGATGTTGACTTGTGAGTTAGAGAGCAGAATCGAATTATGATGATTTGGTCAGCTTCGAGAGGTCATTTGTGACTTAGGAGAGCGATCGGAATTTAATTTGGAGGTCCGGTGTAGTTTTAGGCTTGAATTGGCTAAGGTTGAGTTTTGGCGAAATCCGAACGGTAGGTGAGATTTTGATACGGGAGTCCGAATGGAATTCTGACAGTTGCAGTAGCTCCATTAGGTTACTTTGGATATGCCTGCAAATTTTCAGGCCATTCGAACATCGTTTGGTCGGGTTTTCGATAGAAAGTGAATTTTGAAAATTATAGTTAAACTTAAGCTTGAATTTGTTGAAAATGGATGATTTCGGTGATTTCGATCATGAGTTTATGGTTCAAATTAGTTTGAATGATGTAATAGATCGTATCTGTATTTTTAGTTGAGGTCCCGGGGGCCTCGGGGTGATTTCGGACGGCTAACGGGAATTTTTGAGTTGAAAAATACAGCAGAAAAATTGCAGAGAAATTTTGTTCTATGCGATCGGAACGCTCTAATGTGATCGCATAGTGTTAGCTACAGCACCCAAGATTTTATTCTATGCAATCGCATAGACATAGCTACATTGCCCGGAAATTTTGTTCTATGCGATTGCATTGCTCTAATGCGATCGTATAGTGTTAGCTATAGTACCCGGACAGAATGTTAAAAACATTTCAGTCGCGAAATAAACCCATTTTTCCACCATTTTTGGTCATTCTTGAGAGCTTTTGGACGGGAACTGAAGGGATTTCGATGGGGAATCATTGAAGGTAAGTTTTATGCATTAAATACATGTTTTTATACAGGAATCATCCATGGAATTCTCTGATTTTGGGTAAGAAATCAAGAAAACTAGGGCTTTGAGCAAAAATCGTAAAATGGGGATTTAAAGGACCGTTTGTAGTCTGAATTGGGAGTTCTTAGTATGTGCGGACTCGTGATGAGACGAGGATTTCAAAAATGTGAGTTTCATAATTTTTTGAGAAGCGTACCGAAAGTCAAATTTTGACAACTTCGTGGGTTTTGGTGTAAATCGAGTTATTTCGATTGGGTTATGTCTATTTAGCCTATTTTGCTGTATTCTTATTGATTTTCATCAGATTTGGCATCCGAGGAGATTGAATTGCGAGACAAGCACAAGGCGAGCTAGGACTTCCGCTGATTCGAGGTGAGTGGTGGTAGTAAATGATGTACTGAGGGTTTGAAACCACGTACATGCACTATACAGTGCTATGCTGAGATGAAACACGCGTCATGTGACGAGCGTGGTGGCATTGTAACTTGGGATTTGGACTTGGTCCTTCCCGATTGATAGTCTTACTGTGTATTATGACTGAGACAAAGCTTATAACTGCGTAATTGGGCTAGTAGCCATGTTGGGGCCTTGTGCCGATCTATAGAGTATTAGGGAAGCCTGTAAAGCTAAGTGACCCTCATATCATGTAGGCATAACATATTGAATGAATATGATTTCATTCATATACTAGGACACATCGGCCTACGACAACCATATAACTCTATTGGACTAATACGATTGTAGTAATAGGACCTTCCGTTTATATATCATGGTTTTTATTTAGTATATGAATGAAATCATATTCATTCATGGTCAATTACAAAATAACAACCATGATATATAAACGGAAGTTCCTATGACTACAATCGTATTAGTTCAATGGACTTATGTGGTTGTCGTAGGCCGATGCGTCTTAGTATATGAATGAAATAATATTCATAGATTGTCAATTACTAAATAACAACCACAATATATAAACGGAAGTTCCTATGACTACAATCGTATTAGTCAAATGGACTTATGTGGTTGTTGTAGGCCAATGCGCCCTAGTATATGAATGAAATAATATTCATAGACGGTCAATTACTAAATAACAACCACGATATATAAACGGAAGTTCCTATGACTCAATCGTATTAGTCCAATGGACTTATGTGGTAGTCATAGGCCGATGCGTCCTAGTATATGAATGAAATAATATTCATAGATGGTCAATTACTAAATAACAACCACGATATATAAACGGAAGGTCCTATTACTACAATCGTTTTAGTCAAATGGACTTATGTGGTTGTCGTAGGCCGATGCGTCCTACTACAATCGTATTACATTACTCCCAATCTGTTAAGACTAAATTGTATTAGTCAAATGGACTAATGTGATTTTCGTAGGCCGATGCGTCCTACTACAATCGTATTACATTACTCCCAAACTATTATGACTACAATCGTATTAGTCAAATGGACGACAACCCAAGCGCAATAGTACTGCGGCGTGCAGTCCGGTCCACATGTATATTACTGCGGCGTGCAGTCCGGTCCACATGTATATTACTGCGGCGTGCAGTCCGATCCACATATATACTACTGCGGCATACAGTCCGATCCAATATATATTTATATAATGCTACGGCGTGCAGCACGATCTAACATATATATATATATATATATATATATACATATATATTAGATCGTGCTGCACGCCGTAGCATTATATAAATATATATTGGATCGGACTGTATGCCGCAGTAGTATATATGTGGATCGGACTGCACGCCGCAGTAATATACATGTGGACCGGACTGCACGCCGCAGTAATATACATGTGGACCGGACTGCACGCCGCAGTACTATTGCGCTTGGGTTGTCGTCCATTTGACTAATACGATTGTAGTTATAATAGTTTGGGAGTAATGTAATACGATTGTAGTAGGACGCATCGGCCTACGAAAATCACATTAGTCCATTTGACTAATACAATTTAGTCTTAACAGATTGGGAGTAATGTAATACGATTGTAGTAGGACGCATCGGCCTACGACAACCACATAAGTCCATTTGACTAAAACGATTGTAGTAATAGGACCTTCCGTTTATATATCGTGGTTGTTATTTAGTAATTGACCATCTATGAATATTATTTCATTCATATACTAGGACGCATCGGCCTATGACTACCACATAAGTCCATTGGACTAATACGATTGAGTCATAGGAACTTCCGTTTATATATCGTGGTTGTTATTTAGTAATTGACCGTCTATGAATATTATTTCATTCATATACTAGGGCGCATTGGCCTACAACAACCACATAAGTCCATTTGACTAATACGATTGTAGTCATAGGAACTTCCGTTTATATATTGTGGTTGTTATTTAGTAATTGACAATCTATGAATATTATTTCATTCATATACTAAGACGCATCGGCCTACGACAACCACATAAGTCCATTGAACTAATACGATTGTAGTCATAGGAACTTCCGTTTATATATCATGGTTGTTATTTTGTAATTGACCATGAATGAATATGATTTCATTCATATACTAAATAAAAACCATGATATATAAACGGAAGGTCCTATTACTACAATCGTATTAGTCCAATAGAGTTATATGGTTGTCGTAGGCCGATGTGTCCTAGTATATGAATGAAATCATATTCATTCAATATGTTATGCCTACAATCGTATTAGTCAAATGGACTTATATGATTGTTGTAGGCCGATGCGTCCTAGTATGAACGTACGATATTACTCCCAATACGATATATAAACAGAAGGTCCTATGACTAAAATCGTATTTCATTACTCCCAATCTGTTATGACTACAATTGTATTAGTCCAATGGACTTATGTGGTTTTCATAGGCCGATGCGTCCTAGTATATGAATGAAATAATATTCATAGATGGTCAATTACTAAATAACAACCACGATATATAAACGGAAGGTCCTATTACTACAATCGTATTAGTCAAATGGACTTATGTGGTTGTCGTAGGCCGATGCGTCCTACAACAATCGTATTACATTACTCCCAATCTGTTATGACTACAATCGTATTAGTCAAAAGGATTTATGTAATTGTCGTGGGCCGATGCATATGAATGAAATCATATTCATCCACGGTCAATTACTAAATAACAACCACGATATATAAACGGAAGTTCCTATGACTACAATCGTATTAGTCCAATGGACTTATGTGGTTGTCGTAGGCCGACGCGTCCTAGTATATGAATGAAATAATATTCATAGATGGTCAATTACCAAATAACAACCACGATATATAAACGGAAGGTCCTATTAGTACAATCATATTAGTCAAATGGACTTATGTGGTTGTCGTAGGCCGATGCGTCCTGCTACAATCGTATTACATTACTCCCAATCTGTTATGACTACAATCGTATGAGTCAAATGGACTTATGTGGTAGTCGTAGGCTGATGCGTCCTAGTATGTGGCTGTCGTAGGCCGATGCGTCCTATTACAATCGTATTATCCCAATCTGTTATGACTACAATCGTATTAGTCCAATGGACTTATGTGGTTGTCGTAGGCCGATGCGTCCTAGTATATGAATGAAATAATATTCATAATGTAATACGATTGTAGTCATAGGACCTTCCATTTATATATCGTATTGGGAGTAATGTCATACGTTTATACTAGGACGCATCAGCCTACGACAACCACATAAGACCATTTGACTAATACGATTGTAATCATAACTGATTGGGAGTACTGTAATACGATTATATTCATAGGATCTTCCATTTATATATCGTATTGGGAGTAATGTCATACGTTCATACTGGGACGCATCGGCCTACGACAACCACATAAGTCCATTTGACTAATACAATTGTAGTCATAGGAACTTCCGTTTACATATCGTATTGGGAGTAATGTCATACGTTCATACTAGGATGCATCGTCTTACGACAATCATATAAGTGTTTAACTAATACGATTGTAGTCATAAAAGATTGGGAGTAATTAAATACGATTATATGATTGTAGTCATAAGAGATTGCCGATGCTTCCTACTACAATCGTATTACATTACTCCCAATCTGTTATGACTACAATCGTATTAGTCAAATGGACTTATATGGTTGTCGTAGGTCGATGCGTCCTAGTATATGAATGAAATCATATTCATTCACGGTCAATTACTAAATAACAACCACGATATATAAACGGAAGGTCCTATTACTACAATCGTATTAGTCAAATGGACTTATGTGGTTGTCGTAGGCCGATGCTTCCTACTATAATCGTATTGAATTACTCCCAAACTGTTATGACTACAATCATATTAGTCAAATGGACTTTTTTGGTTGTCAGAGGCCGATGCATCCTAGTATATGAATGAAATAATATTCATAATGTAATACGATTGTAGTAGGACGCATCAGCCTACGACAACCACATAAGTCCATTTGACTAATACGATTGTAGTCATAACAGATTGGGAGTAATGTAATACGATTGTAGTAGGACGCATCGGCCTACGACAACCACATACTAGGATGCATCGGCCTACGACAACCACATAAGTCCATTTGATTAATACGATTGTAGTAATAGGACCTTCTGTTTATATATCGTGGTTTTTATTTAGTAATTGACCATCTATGAATATTATTTCATTCATATACTAGGACGCATCGGCCCACGACAACCACATAAGTCCATTGGACTAATACGATGTAGTCATAGGAACTTCCATTTATTTATCGTGGTTGTTATTTTGTAATTGACCATGAATGAATATGATTTCATTCACATACTAGGACGCATCGGCCTACGACAACAACATAAGTCCATTTGACTAATACGATTGTAGTCATAACAGATTGGGAGTAATGTAACACGATTGTAGTCACAGGACCTTCCGTTTATATATCGTATTGGGAGTAATCTCATACGTTCATACTAGGACGCATCGGCCTACAAGAACCCCATAAGTCCATTTGACTAATACGATTGTAGTATATGACCTTCTGTTTTATATATCGTGGTTGTTATTTAGTAATTGACCGTGAATGAATATGATTTCATTGATATACTAGGATGCATCGGCTTACGACAAACACATAAGTCCATTGGACTAATACGATTGTAGTATATCGTGGTTGTTATTTAGTAATTGACCATGAATGAATATGATTTCATTCATATACTAGGACGCATCGGCCTACGACAATCACATAAGTCCATTTGACTAATACGATTGTAGTCATAACAGATTGTGAGTAATGTAATATGATTGTAGTAGGACGCATCGGCCTACGAAAAACACATAAGTCCATTTGACTAATACGATTGTAGTAATAGGACCTTCCGTTTATATATCGTGGTTGTTATTTAGTAATTGACCGTGAATGAATATGATTTCATTCATATACTAGGACGCATCGGCATACGACAACCACATAAGTCCATTCGACTAATACGATTGTAGTCATAACAGATTGGGAGTAATGTAACACGATTGTAGTCACAGGACCTTCCGTTTATATATCGTATTGGGAGTAATCTCATACGTTCATACTAGGACGCATCGGCCTACAAGAACCCCATAAGTCCATTTGACTAATACGATTGTAGTATAGGACCTTCTATTTTATATATCGTGGTTGTTATTTAGTAATTGACCGTGAATGAATATGATTTCATTGATATACTAGGATGCATCGGCTTACGACAAACACATAAGTCCATTGGACTAATACGATTGTAGTATATCGTGGTTGTTATTTAGTAATTGACCATGAATGAATATGATTTCATTCATATACTAGGACGCATCGGCCTACGACAATCACATAAGTCCATTTGACTAATACGATTGTAGTCATAACAGATTGTGAGTAATGTAATATGATTGTAGTAGGACGCATCGGCCTACGACAACCACATAAGTCCATTTGTCTAATACGATTGTAGTAATAGGACTTTCCATTTATATATCATGGTTGATATTTAGTAATTGACCATGAATGAATATGATTTCATTCATATACCAGGACGCATTGGCCTACGACAATCACATAAGTCAATTTGTCTAATACGATTGTAGTCATAATAGATTGGAGAAATGTAATACGATTGTAGTAGGACGCATCGGGCTACGACAACCAATACTAGGATGCATCGGCCTACGACAACCACATAAGTCCACTTGACTAAAAGGACTGTAGTCATAACAGATTGGGAGTAATGTAATACGATTGTAGTAGGACTCATCGGCCTCCGACAACCACATAAGTCCATTTGACTAATACGATTGTAGTAATAGGACCTTCTGTTTATATATCATGGTTGTTATTTAGTATTTGACCATCTATGAATATTATTTCATTCATATACTAGGACGCATCAGCCCACGACAACCACATAAGTCCATTGGACTAATACGATTGTAGTCATAGGAACTTCCATTTATTTATTGTGGTTGTTATTTAGTAATTGACCATGAATGAATATGATTTCATTCACATACTAGGACGCATCGGCCTATGACAACAACATAAGTCCATTTGACAAATACGATTGTAGTCATAACATATTGGAAGTAATGTAATACGATTGTAGTAGGAAGCATCAGCCTACGACAACCACATAAGTCCATTTGACTAATACGATTGTAGTAATAGGACCTTGTGTTTATATATCGTGGTTCTTATTTAGAAATTGACCATCTATGAATATTAATTCATTCATATACTAGGACGCATCGGCCTACGACAACCACATAAGTATATTTGACTAATACGATTGTAGTCATAACAGATTGGGAGTAATGTAATACGATTATAGTAGGACGCTGAGAACTGGAATTAAGAAAAATGAACTGTTTTGTGACTTAATTGCTTATTGTGGACTGAGCATGGGATCGGGCTGCACGCCGCAGTGGTTGATATGAGGATCGGGCTGCACGCCGCAGCAGTATTGCGCTTGGGCTGTAGGAGCCCCTCCGGAGTCTGTACACACCCCCAGTGAGCGCCGTCGACGTTAAATCGGATCGGGCTACACGCCGTAGCGGTTATGTGCATTGCATTGCATCTATATTTGTTGAATTACTCTGTGGTAGCTGTATTGTATTGTTGCTGCTAGTTCGTAGGAGATTCGGACTGTAGTGTAGCTTCATATTGTGGTATTTTGTGGATTTCTTACTGTCAGCTACTTATATATATTTGTTACTCACTGAGTACTTAGTACTCACCCCTACTCCCCGCACCTTTTGTGTGCAGACTCAGGTACTCAGGAGCAGTAGACGGGAAATTCCAGCGGTTGCGGTGTTATATCGGGTTGCTGAGGTAGCTGCCTACGTTCGCAGAACCTAGCTTCTCCTCTCATTTCCAGTTGTTATTTTGTATTTTGTATTTAGACTTGAGTACTTCTATATCGTACTCTCTATTCCTGTTGGGTTTGTTAGAGGCTCTAGACTTGTGACTCCGGATCTTTGGGAGTGTCAGTATTTTGTTCTTTACTATTATTATTGGAGTTCTTAAACTCATATATTCTTCTTGGGTTGTCCTTTTGGGACTGATATCTTTGTGTTAATTAAATTGTTGGTCTGGCTGGCCTAGCTTGATTGTTGGGCACCATCACGACCGGATTTGGGTCGTGACAAGTTGGTATCAGAGCTCTAGGTTATTAGGACTCGCGAGTCATAAGCCGGTTTAGTAGGCTTTCGCAGATCGGTACGTAGACGTCCGTATCTATCTTCGAAGGGCTACAGAAACTTTAGGAAAAACCTTATTTTCTTGGATTCATATCGTGCGATTTGTGTTATCATGAAATTAAATCTTTCCATATTCTATTCTCTCGCAGATGGAGAGAACACGAGCTGACGGACGTGGCGGACGACCACCATTGGCACCCAGAGGCCGTGGTCGTGGTAGAGGTAGGGCAGCAGCGCCAGCACCTGCTGACCCACCGGCTGACCAGAGTCAGGACCAGATTCCAGCGGCAGACGCTCCGGCAACTCAGGTTCAGGCACCGGCAGTGCCTATTGTGATACCGGGTCTTCAGGAGACCTTGGCTCAGATCTTATCACTGTGCACAGGCTTGGCACAGGTAGTTAGACCCCCGTGGCTCGCACACCCGAGCCGGTGATACATGGTATTCAGGCGCCTGGAGCAGCACCAGTTCAGCCAGTTGCGCCCGTTGCACCAGCTCCTGCTTATATGGTTCCAGTTATGCCAGACGATGAGCAGCGTCGTTTGGAGAGATTTGAGAGGCTACAGCCTCCGACATTCAGTGGTGCTGAGGGCGAGGACGCCCAGGGTTTTCTTGACAGATGCCAGCGCATGCTTCGCTCCGCGAGTATTCTAGAGTCCAGCGGTGTTTCATTCACCACTTTTTAGTTCACAGGTGCAGAATTTCAGTGGTTGGAGGATTTCGAGAGGCGTAGGCCCTCTGGGGCACCGCCCCTCACCTGGCAGCAGTTCTCCACGGTATTTTTGGAGAAGTACGTGCCTCAGTCTCAGAGAGAGGAGCTGCGACGTCAGTTTGAATGGCTGAAGTAGGGAGATATGACGGTTAATCAGTATGAGATGATATTCACATAGCTGGCCCGTCATGCCATGTGGATGGTTCCTACGGATAGAGAGAGGATTCAGAGATTTATTGATGGCCTTATTTATCCCATCCGCATATCGATGACCAGTGAGAGAGCTTCGGCAGTTACCTTTGAGGAGGTGGTTGATGCTGCCCGTCACATCGAGACGGATCGCCGCAGAGAGCGGGAGGGGAGAGAGGCCAAGAAGCCTCGTGGTACTGGCAGCTACATTGGTGCTCCGTCTAGGGGCCAACCTCAGCATAGCAGGGGTTGTTCTTTCAGGTCTCATCAGTCTGGACGTGCAGAGTCCAGTGGGGTTTCATCAGATCATGGTCGTCAGGGCCATCAGGGTTATCAGGGTCAGCAGAGCCGTCAGCAGAGTCAGCCTGCACTGAGTGCTCTTCCAGCTCATAGCTCTGCTCCTGCTTCCTCAGCACAGGGTTCATCGGTAGCGAGGGGTCCTCAGCAGCCCCTTCTTCCATCTTCAGGCCGTTGTTTTGAGTGCGGTGATTTGGGCCATATCGGGAGAGAGTGTCCTCAGTGGCTTCGTAAGCGGTCTCAGCGGAGGGATCAACCTTCGTCTTCTACTCCTGTTTCTTCAGCGCCGCTCAGTCGGCTAGGACCGGTGGCCAGGTATCCACAGGTCGCCCTAGGGGTGAGGATCATACTGGTGGAGGCCAGGCTCGTTTCTATGCTCTTCCAGATAGGAAGGATGCTAGTGCTTCAGATGCGGTCATTTCAGGTATTATCTCAGTCTGCCACCGGGATGCTTCTGTCTTATTTGATCCCGGATCCACCTATTCTTATGTCTCTACTTATTTTGCACATCATTTGGGTATGACCCGTGGTATCCTTGCTTTGCCCGTACATGTGTCTACCCTAGTAGGGGATACTGTTGTTGTGGATCAGGTATATCGATCCTGTATTATTACTATTGGGGGTCTGGAGACCCGAGTTGATCTATTACTAATGGGCATGGTAGATTTCGATGTTATCCTAGGCATGGATTGGCTATCTCCTTATCATGCGATTCTGGACTGTCATGCCAAAACAGTCACACTAGCTATTCCGGGTAATCCGAGGATCGAGTGGCGTGGCTTGACTAATTATGTGTCCGACAGGGTGATTTCTTATATAAAGGCTCAACGAATGATTGGCAAGGGTTGTTTATCTTATTTTGCCTTCATTAGAAATGTTGAGGCTGAGACACCCAGTCTTGATTCAGTCCCCATTATGAGGGAGTTTCCGGATGTATTTCCAGCAGACCTACCAGGCATGCCGCCTGACAGAGATATTGACTTTGGTATTGACTTTGTGCCGGGCACTCAGCCCATTTCTATTCCTCCCTATCGCATGGCACCAGCAGAGTTAAAAGAATTGAAAGAACAGCTTCAGGAACTCTTAGATAAGGGTTTCATTCGTCCGAGTGTGTCACCTTAGGGTGCACCGGTGTTGTTCGTGAAGAAGAAAGATGGCACAATGAGAATGTGCATTGATTACGGGCAGCTGAACAAGGTAACAGTGAAGAATAAGTACCCATTACCTCGTATTGAGGACCTATTTGATCAGCTACAGGGAGCTAGTGTATTTTCTAAGATTGATCTTCGATCGGGCTATCATAAGTTGAAGATCAGGGACTCAGATATTATGAAGACAGCATTCAGGACGCGATATGGGCACTACGCGTTCCTGGTGATGTCTTTTGGGTTGACTAATGCCCCAGCAGCATTCATGCACTTGATGAATAGTGTATTTCGGCCGTACCTTGATTCTTTTGTGATTGTGTTTATTGATGATATCCTGGTATATTCACGCAGCCAGGAGGAGCATGCACAGCATTTGAGAGTGGCATTGCAGAGGTTGAGGGAAGAGAAGCTTTATGCAAAATTCACTAAGTGTGAATTCTGGCTTGATACTGTGGGTTTTCTGGGACATATAGTGTCCAGTGATGGTATTCGGGTTGATCCTCAGAAGGTTGAGGCAGTGCAGAATTGGCCCAGACCTTCCTCAGCCTACAGAGATTCGGAGTTTTCTCGGCTTGGCAGGCTATTATCGTCGGTTTGTTCAGGATTTCTCATCTATTGCTTCACCGTTGACTAAACTGACACAGAAGAATGCTCCATTTGTGTGGTCTGATGAATGTGAGGAGAGCTTTCAGAAGCTCAAGGAGGCTTTGACCACGGCTCCAGTACTTGTGTTACCATCGGCCTCGGGGTCATATACGGTGTATTGTGATGCTTCCAGAGTTGGACTCGGTTGTGTGTTGATGCAGGAGGGTAGAGTTATTGCATATGCTTCTCGTCAGCTAAAGCCCCACGAGAAGAACTACCCTGTTCATGATTTGGAGTTAGTTGCTATTGTTCATGCCTTGAAGATTTAGAGGCATTACCTATATGGTGTATCTTGTGATACAGACCACTGCAGCCGCAGCCTTCAGCATTTGTTTAAGCAGAAAGATCTAAATTTGAGGCAGCGAAGATGGCTTGAGTTGCTTAAAGACTATGATATTACTATCTTGTACCATCCCGAGAAAGCCAATGTAGTGGCTGATGCATTGAGCCGGAAGGCTATTAGTATGGGCAGTTTGGCGTATATTCCAGTTGGGGAGAGACCCCTAGCAGTTGATGTTCAGGCGTTAGCTAATCAGATGGTAAGGCTGGATATTTCTGAGCCCAGCCGGGTGATGGCTTGTGTAGTAGCTCGTTCTTCTTTATATGATCATATTCGAGAGCGCCGGTATGATGATCCACACTTACTTGTCCTTAAGGACAGAGTTCAGCATGATGATGCCAGAGATGTCACTGTTGATAGTGATGGTGTATTGCGGATGCAGGGCCGGATATGCGTGCCCAATGTTGATGGCCTTCGTGAGTTGATATTGGAGGAGGCTCACAGCTCGCGGTATTCTATTCATCCAGGAGCCGCGAAGATGTACCAGGATTTGAAGCGGCATTACTGGTGGAGAAAGATGAAGAAAGATATTGTGAGCCATGTGGCTCGGTGTCTAAACTGTCAGCAGGTCAAGTATGAGCATCAGAGACCTGGTGGTGTATTCCAGCGTATTGATATTCCCGAGTGGAAGTGGGAAAGGATTACTATGGACTTTGTTAGTGGACTCCCTCGGACAGCAAGGAAGTTTGATTCGGTCTGGGTGGTGGTGGATAGGTTGACCAAGTCAGCTCACTTCATCCCAATGTGTACTACTTATTCCTCAGAGCGGTTGGCAGAGATATTCATCCGTGAGATAGTGAGATTGCATGGAGTTCCCATTTCCATTATATCGGACAGAGGTACCCAGTTCACATCTCAGTTCTGGAGGACATTTCAGCGAGAGTTGGGTTCACAGGTAGAGTTGAGCACAGCATTTCATCCACAGACGGATGGGCAGTCTGAGCGTACTATTCAGATATTGGAGGACATGTTGCGTGCTTGTGTCATTGATTTTGGTGGTTCATGGGCTGATTATTTGCCTTTGGCGGAGTTTGCTTATAATAATAGCTATCAGTCCAGCATTCAGATGGCACCGTATGAAGCTTTATATGGGAGGCGGTGTAGGTCTCCAGTTGGTTGGTTCGAACACGGCAAGGCTAGGTTGTTAGGGACAGAGTTAGTCCAAGATGCCTTAGATAAGGTGAAGGTGATTCAGGAGAGACTTCGCACAGCTCAGTCGCGTCAGAAGAGTTATGCAGACCGAAAGGTCCGAGATGTGTCTTATTCAGTAGGTGAGAAGGTATTGCTGAAAGTTTTGCCTATGAAGGGTGTTATGAGGTTTGGAAAGAAAGGAAAGTTGAGCCCAAGGTTCATTGGACCTTTTGAGGTGCTTAGGAAAGTTGGGGAGGTGGCTTATATGCTTGCTTTGCCACCCGGTTTGTCGGGAGTTCACCCGGTGTTCCATGTATCTATGCTCCGGAAGTATGTCGGAGACCCGTCTCATGTGTTGGACTTCAGCACGATACAGCTAGATGAGGATTTGACTTATGATGTGGAACCGGTAGCCATTTTGGGTCGACGGGTTCGTAAACTGAGATCTAAGGACATAGCTTCAGTAAAAGTGCAGTGGAGAGGTCGTCCCGTGGAAGAAGCAACTTGGGAGACCGAGCAGGAAAATACGGAGCAGATATCCACACTTGTTTGATGCTCCAGGTATGTTTCTTAACCCGCTCGCGGACGAGCATTTGTTTAAGTTGGGGAGAATGTAACGACCCGGCCCGTCGTTACGGGAATTTACCACCCCGTTACCTTGCATTTACATATATTATGCTTTTAAATCAGTATTAGAATATATCGGGTGAGTTAGGAGTGATTTGGATTGAAAATGAAACAAATAGCATGTTTAAAGAAAGCTTGAATATGGAAAGTCAACCAAGAGTTGACTATTGAGTTAGAGTGCTCGGAACCGGATTCTGATGATTCGACTAGTTCCGGGGGATCATTTATGACTTAGGAGAACAATCGGAATTGAATTCGGAGGTCCGGTGTAGTTTTAGGCTTGAATTGGCGAAGGGTGATTTTTGGCGAAAACCGGATGGTAGGTGATATTTTGATCCGGGGGTCGGAATGGAATTCCGACAATTTCTGTAGCTTCGTTATGTGATTTTGGATATGTCCGCAAATTTTCAGGTCATTCGGACATCGTTTGATCGGGTTTTGGATTGAATGTTAGTTTTGAAAGTTTTGAAGAAACTTAGGCTTAAATCCGTGAGTAAATGGAGATTTTGATGTTTAGTATGGTGTTTTTATGATTGGAACAAGTCCGTATCATGTTTTGGAGTGCGTTGGTGGTTTTCGTTGGGGTCCCAGGGGCCTCGGGATGATTTCGGACCATCAACCGGGCTTGTGGGACTTGGCAAAATCTGCAGAAAACTGCAGGTTTCTGCCCAGTCATTTTGACCTTCGCGTTCGCGTGGCATGGGCCGCGTTCGCGAAGGCCAGGAAGATCAATGCATCGCGTTCGCGGTCGGGGTGTCGCGTTCGCGTAGGCCAGGGGTGTTGAACATCGCGAACGCGTTGCTTGGGTCGCATTCGCGTAGGGTCGTGGGTGTTGTGCTTCGCGTTCGCGGGAGGTGTATCGCGAACGCGTAGAAGAAATCTGGGCGGCTAGGAGCTTGAACATCGCGAACGCGTGGGAGGCGTCGCGTTCGCGAAGGGTAACAGAAATTGAGCATCGCGAACGCGTGGTAAGCGTCGCGATCGTGAAGAGTAAGGAGGAGCTGTTCTTCACGAACGCGTGGGAGCTCACGCGAACGCGAAGAACAAAAGTCTCTGGCAGTGAATTAAATTGCAGAACAGAGAGCTTACGGGTTTACACCGCCGAAACTCAATTTTGAGCCCTAGAGAGAAGAAAACTCGAGGAAATCACTGAGAAGTCATCGGGTATTCATCGGAGGTAAGATTCTTGACTCAAAAACATCATTTTATGGTAGTATTAACATCAATCTTCATGAAATTGGGTTGAAATCTTGAAGAAATGTGACCCAAATATTGAAAACGGGATTTTTGGATTTGGGAGGCCATTTGAACTCCGATTTCGATAAATTTTATATGCACGGACTCGTGGCGAGATGAGGGTCGCGTTGGTACTCATTTCGGAATTTTCCGAGCAGTGGGGCCGGGGTCGGGTTTTACCAACTTAGTGTAATTATGCGAATTTCATATAAATTGAAGTGGGTTATGATTCTTTGACCCGTATTTGATATAATTATTGTTATTTGACTAGATTCTACACACGAGGCAACGAAATTCAAAGGAAAAGGCATCGCGGACGAGTCTACGACCGGCTAGAGGTGAGTAGTTTGTATATATGGTAGCATGCGGGTTCGAAACCCCGGCTTAGCACATTGTGACACTAATAGGGCGTGGCTCGCACACCGTGGCAGGTGCGGGATTGATTGTGATTGGGGATTGAGACTTGGTCCATCCCGAAGGTGAATAATATGTTGTTAGTGTTGGAAATACACTGTATTTGCTATATTTGTGGGCTGTAAGCCTTGTTTGGGGCCTTGTGCCGATCTGTAGCGTCCTTAGAGGACAATATTTATGTGATAGCTATAATTGCTTAAATCACTGATCTCAGTCCTGGAAATTGAAATCACACTTTCGAAATGCTAAGTCACCGGCTTTTACAAATTTAATAAAGTTAAAGTATTTTTTTTCATAAATTATGAATTGAGAACTGGAATTAAGAAAAATGAACTGTTTTGTGACTTAATTGCTTATTGTGGACTGAGCATGGGATCGGGCTGCACGCCGCAGTGGTTGATATGAGGATCGGGCTGCACGCCGCAGCAGTATTGCGCTTGGGCTGTAGGAGCCCCTCCGGAGTCCGTACACACCCCCAGTGAGCGCCGTCGACGTTAAATTGGATCGGGCTACACGCCGTAGCGGTTATGTGCATTGCATTGCATCTGTATTTGTTGAATTACTCTGTGGTAGCTGTATTGTATTGTTGCTGCTAGTTCGTAGGAGATTCGGACTGTAGTGTAGCTTCATATTGTGGTATTTTGTGGATTTCTTACTGTCAGCTACTTATATATATTTGTTACTCACTGAGTACTTAGTACTCACCCCTACTCCCTGCACCTTTTGTGTGCAGACTCAGGTACTCAGGAGTAGTAGACGGGAAATTCCAGCGGTTGTAGTGTTATATCGGGTTGCTGAGGTAGCTGCCTACGTTCGCAGAACCTAGCTTCTCCTCTCATTTCCAATTGTTATTTTGTATTTTGTATTCAGACTTGAGTACTTCTTTATCGTACTCTCTATTCCTGTTGTGTTTGTTAGAGGCTCTAGACTTGTGACTCCGGATCTTTGGGAGTGTCAGTATTTTGTTCCTTACTATTATTATTGGAGTTCTTAAACTCATATATTCTTCTTGGGTTGTCCATTTGGGACTGATATCTTTGTGTTAATTAAATTGTTGGTCTGGTTGGCCTAGCTTGATTGTTGGGCGCCATCACGACCGGATTTGGGTCGTGACAGTTTGAGTTAGTGGTCGTGATGTGAGAATGTTTAGGCATTTCTTATTAGAGCCTGTGTGGTGCTCTTCGTGGCTTAGGCCGGTGTTGAGGTGTCATATCACCAGTGCGGTGTGTTATAATCTGAAACGACCATTGGAGCCATTAATGAGTGCGGGCATATGTGATTTCAGTTGGTTAGAAATGTAATATTGAGGTTTGGCTCCGAAATCTATTATGGTATCAGTTAAAAGGGAAATGGAATCAAAGGGAAATGGAATCATGCATGGATGACCTGAGAAATGGAGTCGATATATCGCATGTTTCAGCTGCCGTGGGCAGTATATGAAGATATTGGAACAAGACTTTAGCTAACGAGAAAGGTTTTCAGTAATATTTGGTTATCGTGGGAAATTGTTGCGCTTAGAGGCCATCGTCTTGAGTGATTAGGTTGTTTGGTACACCATAAGATCTCACCCGGAGTGGCGAGTATGGGCTATTACAGTTGGTTTGGGTGTATTATGAGTATAGACGTGGGAGTCAGATTTGGTATATGATTTCGGAAAGTGAATGAGGTCTATGGTTCAGATGTACTGCGGAAGTTCACCTATATTGTGTTATCGGACTTATGATAGATAGGGTGACGTGGTACCACCCTGAATATATGCTTGGCAAGGTCATTCAGCTATTGGGTTGCTTCCAGTACAACTCTGGGTACGCTCGAGGACGAGCGTTTATTTAAGTTGGGGAGAATGTAACGACCCGACCCGTCATTACGGGAGTTATCACCCCGTTTTCTTTTTTTAACACTTCAATATGCTAATTTATATGTGTTCGTAAAGTTAGAAGCAAATCGGAAGAAATTTAGATAAAAATGAGGCCATAAACCTCTTTATGAGAATAATAGGTAGGAAAAGTCAACCGAAGGTTGACCGATGATTTAGACAGCTCGAAATTGAATTCTGATGATTCAACCAGTTTCGGGGATCATGTATGACTTAGGAGAGCAATCGGAATCGAATTCGGATGTCTGGTGTAGTTTGAGCCTTGAATTGGCTAAGGTTGAATTTTGGTGAATTCCGGATGGTAGGTGAGATTTTCATCCGAGGGTCGGAACGGAATTTTGAGAGTTGCAGTAGCTCCATTAGGTGATTTTTGATATGCGTGCAAAGTTTCAAGTCATTCAGAGGTGTTTAGGTCGGGTTTTAGATCAAATGCAAGTTTCGGAAGTTTTAGAAGAACTTAGGCTTGAATCCGATGTAAATTTGGTGTTTTAATGTTAGTTTGTGTGTTTTGAGAGTGAAACTAAGTTTGCATGATCATATGTGGCATGTTAGTATGTTCGTATGCCCGAGGAGCTCGGGTGAGTTTCAGCTAGGTTTGGGTTGCGTTATGCTCGTTTTTCTTATGCTTCGACATCGTTTCTTCAAGCATAAATGATATCATACTGAACACATGAGCTCTGATTACCGTTTTTAATGAAGCATTAGATCCGTATCGTAATTACGGACCCGTAGCAAAAAGAATAATCGAATTTGGACATCGTATGAGAATTTTATGGCCATTTTACTAAAGTTGCCCAGATTTTTAGGTTAATGACGAAACTGCCCCTGACGGCGTATTAAAAACCTGCACTATTTGCAAATCTTAAAACCTACAGATCTCCTTAATTATAAGATCAAATTGAGTGATTCAAAAGCTTAATTCATTAGAATTTTACAAGGAATCCATTGGGAGCAGTAAAACGCGTGAACAATATACCTATAATGAGCAGGTCGAGTTTTCTTCCAATTTTGGAACGGGAAGAAGCTTCTGAGGCGATTATTAAGAGAGAAATCAATGGGTAATCGCTGGAGGTAAGTTTCTTGAATCAAAAACATGATTTTATGCTAGAATCAACACCAAAATTCCTGAAATTGGGTAGAATTTGAGAAGAACTAGGGCCTAAATCGTGAAAACGAATTGTTGGGTTTTGAAAGGCCATTCGAACTCTGATTTTGATAAATTTTATATGCACCGACTAGTGGCGAGACGAGGAATCCGTTGGTATGAAATTAGGAATTTTTGAGAAGTGGGCCCAGGGCTCGGGTTTTACCAACTGGTGTGTTATTGCGTATTTCGTATTAATTGAATTGGGTTATGTTTATTTGACCCGTATTTGATATAATTGTTGTGGTTTGACTAGATTCTATGCACGAGGCAGCAAATTTGAAGGGAAAAGGTATCGCGGATGAGTCCACGGCCGGCTAGATATGAGTAATTTGTATATATGTTAGCCTGAGAGTTCGAAACCCCGACTTAGCACATTGTGATGCTAGTAGGGCGTGGCTCGCACCCCGTGGCAGGTGCGGGATTGATTGTGACTGGGGATTGAGACTTAGTCCATCCCCTATGTGAATAATATGTTATATGCGGTTGAAACGCACATTGTGTTAGATATATTTTGTGGGCTGTAAGCCATGTTTGGGGCGTTGTGCCGACCTGTAGTATCCCTAGGGGATAGTTATATATGTGATAGCTCTAATTGATTAATCACTTATCTCAGTCTTGGTTTGAAAGCGCCGTATTGAAATGCTAAGTCATCTGTTTTGGAAAATTAAATAAGCATTAATGTATTTTCACAATTAAATGAATTGGAACCTGGAAATAAATAAGTTGAGATGTTGTGTGACTCATATGCATGTTGTGGACTGAGGATGGATCAGGCTGCATGCCGAAGCGGTTGATATGAGGATCGGGCTGCACACCACAGCAGTTGATATGAGGATCGGGCTGCACGCTGCAGCAGTATTGCGCTTGGGCTGTAGGAGCCCCTCCGGAGTTTGTACACACCCCCACTGAGCGTCGTCGACGTTAAATGGATCGGGCTACACGCCGTAGCGGTTATGTGCATTGCATTGCATGTTTATCTGTTGAATTATTCTGTGGTAGCTGTTTTGTACTGTTGATCCTAGTTCGTAGGAGATTCGGACTGTAGTTTAGCTTCATATTGTGGTATTCTGTGGATTTCCTACTTTCAGCTGCTTTTATATATTTATTACTCACCGAGTACTTAGTACTCACCCCTACTCCGTGCACCTTTTGTGTGCAGACTCAGGTACTCAGGAGCAGTAGACAGGCGTTTCCAGCTTTTATCAGTATTTATCCGAGTTGCTGAGATAGCTGCTGGCGTTCGCAGGACCTGGCTTCTCTTCTTATTCCAGTTTTCCTTTGTATATACATTATCCATACTTGAGTATTTGGTTTAGATATTGTTATCCGATCATGTTTAGAGGCTCTAGACTCGTGACCCTAGATCTTTGGGGTGGTTATACAGTTTAGCTTTATTGTTGATATAAATGTTCAGGTAATTGATTTGGGCTTCATGCTTGGGATGAGAGTGTGAATGGTCGGGCTTGCCTAGCAGTTTTGTTGGGCGCCATCACGACGGGGATTGGGGCCGTGACAGTCGTAGGCCGATGCATCCTACTACAATCGTAGTACATTACTTAGAATTTGTTATGACTACAATCGTATTTGTCAAATGGACTTATGTGGTTGTCGTAGGCCGATGCGTCCTAGTATATGAATGAAATCATATTCATTCACGGTCAATTACTAAATAACAACCATTTGACTACAATCGTATTACATTATATATCGTATTGGGAGTAATGTCATTCATTCATACTAGGATGCATCGGCCTAGTATGAACGTATATACTAATTATATTACTAAATACGATTTAGTAACTAACAAACGGAAGGTCCTATTACTACAAACGTATTAGTCCAATGTACTTATAAACGGAAGTTCCTATTACTACAATGGTCTATGAATACCACAATTCATTCGTATTAGTCAAATGAACGTATGACATTACTCCCAATCTGTTATGACTATAATTGTATTAGTCAAATGGACTTATGTGGTTGTCGTAGGCCGATGCGTCCTAGTATGAATGTATGACATTACTCCAAATACGATATATAATGTAATACGATTGTAGTCAAATGGTTGCTATTTAGTAATTGACGGTGAATGAATATGATTTCATTCATATACTAGGACATTGACTACAATCGTATTACATTTCTAGGACGCATCGGCCTACGACAACCACATAAGTCCATTTGACTAATATGATTGTAGTCATAGGAACTTCCGTTTATATATCGTGGTTGTTATTTAGTAATTGACTGTCTATGAACTTCAATATAAGTTAAACGTCCTAGTATAAACAGAAGGTCCTATTACTACAATCGTATTAGTCAAATGGACTTATGTGGTTGTCATATTAGTCTGATGCGTCCTAGTATATGAATGAAATAATATTCATTCACTGTCAATAACAGATTGGGAGTAATGTAATACGATTGTAGTAGGACGCATCGGCCTACGACAACCATATAAGTCCATTTGACTAATAAAATTGTAGTCTAATGAACTTCCGTTTATATATCGTGGTTGTTATTTATTAATTGACCATAATCATATTACATTACTCCCAATCTGCTATGACTACAACCGTATTAGTCAAATGGACTTATGTGGTTGTCATAGGCTGATGCATCCTACTACATTCGTATTACATTTCTCCCAATACGATATATATTGGTCCCAATATTTTATGACTAAAATCATATTAGTCAAATGGACTTGTGTGGTTGTCATAGGAAGATGCGTCCTAGTATGAATGTAGGACATTACTCCCAATACGATATATAAACGAAAGGTCCTATGACTACAATCGTATTACATTACTCCCAATCTGTTATGACTACAATCATATTAGTCAAATGGACTTATGTGATTGTCGTAGCCCGATGAGTCCTTGTATATGAATAAAATCATATTCATTCACGGTCAATTACTAAATAACAACCACTATATATAAACGGAAGGTCCTATGACTACAATCTTATTAGTCCAATGGACTTTTGTGATTGTCGTAGGCTGATGCATCCTAGTATATGAATGAAATAATATTCATACATGGTCAATTACTAAATAACAACCACGATATATAAACGGAATTTCCTATGACTACAATCCTATTAGTCAAATGGACTTATGTGGTTGTCGTAGGCCGATGCGTCCTACTACAATCGTATTACATTACTCCCAATCTGTTATGACTAAAATCGTATTAGTCAAATGGACTTATGTGGTTGTCGTAGGCCGATGCGTCATAGTATTTGAAAGAAATAATATTCATTCACGGTTAATTAATAAATACAATCGTATTAGTCAAATGGACTTATGTGGTTGTCATAGGCCCATTCGTCCTACTACAATCATATTACAGTACTCCCAATCTGTTATGACTACCATCGTATTAGTCAAATGGACTAATACGGTTGTCCTTGGCCGATGCATCAATTACTAAATGACAACCACGATATATAAACAGAAGTTCCTATGACTACAATCGTATTACATTACTAGGACGCATCGGCTCACGACAACCACATAAGTCCATTTGACTAATACGATTGTAGTCATAACAGATTGGGAGTAATGTAATACGATTGCGGTAGGATGCATCGGCCTACGACAACCACATAAGTCCTAGTATGAACGTATGACATTACTCCCAATACGATATATAAACGGAAGCTCCTATGACTACAATCGTACTACATTATTCCCAATCTGTTATGACTACAATCGTACTAGTCAAATGGACTTATGTGGTTGTCGTAGGCCGATGCGTCCTAGTATATGAATGAAATAATATTCATAGATGGTCAATTACTAAATAATAACCATGATATATTAACGGAAGGTCCTATAACTACAATCGTGTTAGTCAAATGGACTTATGTGGTTGTCGTAGGCAGATGCGTCCTACTACAATCGTATTACATTACTCCCAATCTGTTATGAATACAATCGTATTAGTCAAATGGACTTATGTGGTTGACCACGATATATATCTACAATTGTATTACATTACTCCCAATACGATTTTAGTAATTGACCATATATAAATGAATATATCGTATTCATACTAATACGATTGTAGTAATAGGACCTTCCATTTATATATCGTGGTTGTTATTTAGAAATTTACCGTGAATGAATATGATTGTAGTCATAGGGACCTTCCGCTTATATATCGTGGTTGTTATTTAGTAATTGACCATCTATGAATATTATTTCATTCATATACTAGGACGCATCGGCCAACGACAACCACATAAGTCCATTTGACTAATACGATTGTAGTCATAGGACCTTCCGTTTATATATCGTGTTTGTTGTTTAGTCATTGACCATGAATGAATATGGTTTCATTCATATACCAGGATGCATAGGCCTACGAAAACCACATAAGTCCATTTGACTAATACGATTTTAGTCATAATAGATAAGGAGTAATGTAATACGATTTTAGTAGGACGCATCGACCTACGACAACCACATATGTCCATTTGACTAATACGATTGTAGTCATAACAAATTGGGAGTAGTGTATTACGATTGTGGTAGGACGCATCGGCCTACGACAACCACATATGTCCATTTGACTAATACGATTGTAGTCATAACAAATTGGGAGTAATGTATTACGATTGTAGTAGGACGCATTGGCCTACGACAACCACATAAGTCCATTGGACTAACACGATTGTAGTTATAGGACCTTCCGTTAATATATCATGGTTGTTATTTAGTAATTGACCATCTATGAATATTATTTCATTCATATACTAGGACGCATCGGCCTACGACAACCACATAAGTCCATTTGACTAGTACGATTGTAGTCATAACAGATTGGGAATAATGTAGTACGATTGTAGTAGGACGCATCGGCCTACGACAACCACATAAGTTCATTTGACTAATATGATTGTTGTCATAACAAATTGGGAGTAATGTAATTTGATTGTAGTAGGACGCATCGGCCTACGACAACCACATATGTCCATTGGACTAATACGATTGTAGTCTTAATAGATTGGGAGTAATGTAATACGATTATAGTCATAGGACCTTCCGTTTATATATCGTATTGGGAGTAATGTCTTACGTTCATACTAGGACGCATCGTCCTACGACAATCACATACGTCCATTTGACAAATACGATTGTAGTCATAACAATGTAATATGATTATAGTAGGACGCATCGGCCTACGACAATCACATTAGTCCATTTGAACAATACGATTGTAGTAATAGGACTTTCCGTTTATATATCGTAGTTGTTATTTAGTAATTGACCGTGAATGAATATGATATCATTCATATACTAGGACGCATCGGCCTACGACAACCACATAAGTCCATTTGACTAATACGATTGTAGTCATAATAGATTGGAAGAAATGTAATATGATTGTAGTAGGACACATCGGCCTAGGACAACCACATAAGTCCATTTGACTAATACGATTGTAGTCATAACAGATTGGGAGCAATGCAATACGATTGTAGTAGGATGCATTAGTCAAATGGACTTATGTCGGTGTCGTGGGCCGATGCGTCCTAGTATATGAATGAAATAATATTCACTGAGGGTCAATTACTAAATAACAACCATGATATATAAACGGAAGGTCCTATTACTACAATCGTATAAGTCAAATGGACCCTCGGTGAATATTATTTCATTCATATACTAGGATGCATCGGCCCACGACACCCACAAAAGTCCATGTGACTAATGCATCCTACTACAATCGTATTGCATTACTCCCAATCTGTTATGACTACAATCGTATAAGTCAAATGGACTTATTTGGTTGTCGTAGGCCGATGTGTCCTACAACAATCATATTACATTTCTCCCAATCTGTTATGACTACAATCGTTAGTCAAGTGGACTCAAGTGATTGTCGTAGGCTGATGCGTCCTAGTATATGAATGAAATCATATTAATTCACGGTCAATTACTAAATAACAACCACGATATATAAACGGAAGGTCCTATTACTACAATCGTATTAGTCTAATGGACTTATGTGGTTGTCGTAGGTCGATGCATCCTAGTACAATCGTATTACATTACACACAATCTATTATGACTACAATCGTATTAGTCAAATGGACTTATGTGATTGTTGTAGGCCGATGCGTCCTAGTATATGAATGAAATCATATTCATTCACGGTCAATTACTAAATAACAACCACGATATATAAACAGAATTTCCTATGACTACAATCGTATTAGTCCAATGGACTTGTGTGTTTGTCGTAGGCCGATGCGTCCAAGTATATGAATGAAATAATATCCATAGACGGTCAATTACTTAATAACAACCACGTATATAAACGGAAGGTTCGATACTATAATCGTATTAGTCAAATGGACTTATGTGGTTCTTGTAGGCCGATGCGTCCTAGTATGAACGTATGACATTACTCCTAATACGATATATAAACGGAAGGTCCTATGACTACAATCGTATTAGTCAAATGGACTTATATGGTTGTCGTACATCCAACTATAATCGCATTACATTACTCCCAATCTGTTATGACTACAATCGTATAAGTCAAGTGGACTTATCTGGTTGTCGTAGGCCGATGTATCCTAGTATATGAATGAAATAATATTCATAGATGGTCAATTACTAAATCACAACCACGATATATCAACGGAAGGTCCTATTACTACAATCGTATTAGTAAAATGGACTAATGTGGTTGTCGTAGGCCGATGCGTCCTACTACAATCGTATTACATTACTCTCAATCTGTTATGACTACAATCGTAATGGTCAAATGGACTTATGTGGTTGTAGTAGGCCAATGCGTCCTACGACAATCGTATTACATTACTCCCAATCTGTTATGACTACAATCATATTAGTCAAATGGACTTATATGGTTGTCATAGGCCGATGCGTCCTAGTATATGAATGAAATCATATTCATTCACGGTCAATTATTAAATAACAACCACGATATATAAATGAAAGGTCCTATTACTACAATCGTATTAGTCAAATGGACTTATGTGTTTGTCGTAGGCCGATGCGTCGTACTACAATTGTATTACATTACTCCCAATCTGTTATGACTACAATCGTATTAGTCAAATGGACTTATGTGGTTGTCGTCGGCCGATGCATCCTAGTATGTGGTTGTCGTAGGCCGATGCGTCCTACTACAATCGTATTACATTACTCCCAATCTGTTATGACTACAATCATATTAGTCAAATGGAGTTATGTGGTTGTCGTAGGCCGATGCGTCCTACTACAATCATATTACATTATGAATATTTTTTCATTCATATACTAGGACGCATCGGCCTACGATAACCACATAAGTTCATTTGACTAATACGATTGTAGTCATAGAAATTTTCGTTTATATATCGTATTGGGAGTAATGTCATACGTTCATACTAGGACACATCGTCCTACGACAATCAAATAAGTCCATTTTACTAATACGATTGTAGTCATAACAGATTGGGAGTAATGTAATACGATTGTAGTTGGACGCATCGGCCTACGAAAACCACATAAGTCCATTTGACTCATACGATTGTAGTAATAGGACCTTCCGTTTATATATCGTGGTTGTTATTTAGTAATTGATCGTGAATCCATTTGACTCATACGATTGTAGTAATAGGACCTTCCGTTTATATATCGTGGTTATTATTTAGTAATTGACCGTGAATGAATATGATTTCGTTGATATACTAGGACACATCGGCTAACGACAATCACATAAGTCCATTTGACTTATAAGATTGTAGTAATAGGACCTTCTGTGTATGTATCGTGGTTGTTATTTAGTAATTGACCATCTATGAATATTATTTCATTCGTATACTAGGACGCATCGGCCTACGACATCCACATAAATCCATAGGACTAATACGATTGTAGTCATAGGAACTTCCGTTTATATATCATGGTTGTTATTTAGTAATTGACCGTGAATGAATATGATTTCATTCATATACTAGGACGCTTCGGCCTACGACAATAACATAAGTCCATTTGACTAATACGATTGTAGTCATAACAGATTGGGAGTAATGTAATACGATTGTAGTAGGACGCATCGGCCTACGACAACCATATACTAGGATGCATCTGCCTACGACAACAACATAAGTCCATTTTACTAATACGATTGTAGTAATAGGAACTTCCGTTTATATATCGTGGTTGTTACTTAGTAATTGACCGTGAATGAATATGATTTAATTCATATACTAGGATGCATCAGCATACAATAACCACAAAAGTCCATTGGACTAATACGATTGTAGTCATAGGAACTTCCGTTTATATATCGTGGTTGTTATTTAGTAATTGACTGTGAATGAATATGATTTCATTCATATACTAGGACGCATCGGCCTATGACAACCACATAAGTCCATTTGACTAATACGATTGTAGTCATAACAGATTGGGAGTAATATAATACGATTGTAGTAGGACGCATCGTCCTACGACAACCATATACTAGGAAGCATCAACCTACGACAAACACAAAAGTCCATTTGACTAATAAGATTGTAGTAATAAGAACTTCGTTTATATATCGTGGTTGTTATTTAGTAATTGACCGTGAATGAATATGATTTCATTCATATACTAGGACGCATCGGCCTACGACAACCACATAAGTCCATTTGACTAATACGATTGTAGTCATAATAGATTGGGAGTAATGTAATACGATTCTAATAGGACGCATCGGCCTACGACAACCACATAAGTCCATTGTACTAATACGATTGTAGTCATAGGAACTTCCGTTTATATATCGTGGTTGTTATTTAGCAATTAACCATCTATGAGTATTATTTCATTCATATACTAGGACGCACAGGCCTACGACAACCCCATAAGTCCATTGGACTAATACGATTGTAGTCATAGAAATTTCCGTTTATTTATCGTGGTTGTTATTTAGTAATTGACCGTCTATGAATATTGTTTCATTCATATACAAGGACGCATCAGCCTACGACAATCACATAAGTCCATTTGACTAATGCGTCCTACTACAATCGTATTGCATTACTCCCAATCTATTATGACTACAATCGTATTAGTCAAATATACTTATGTGGTTGTCGTAGGCCGATGCGTCCTACTAAAATCGTATTACATTTCTCCCAATCTGTTATGACTACAATTGTATTAGTCAAATTGACTTATGTGATTGTCGTAGGCCGATGTGTCCTAGTATATGAATTAAATCATATTCATTCACAGTCAATTACTAAATAACAACCATGATATATAAATGGAAGGTCCTATTACTACAATCGTATTAGTCAAATTGACTTATGTGGTTGTCGTAGGCCGATGCGTCCTAATACAATCATATTACATTACTCATAATCTGTTATGGCTACAATCGTATTAGTCAAATGGACTTATGTGATTGTCGTAGGCTGATGCGTCCTAGTATATGAATGAAATCATATTCATTCACGGTCAATTACTAAATAACAACCACGATATACTACAATCGTATTAGTCCAATGGACTTATGTGTTTGTCGTAGGCCGATACGTCCTAGTATATGAATGAAATAATATCCATAGACGGTCAATTACTAAATAACAACCACGATATATAAACGGAAGGTCCTATACTACAATCGTATTAGTCAAATGGACTTATGGGGTTCTTGTAGGCCGATGCGTCCTAGTATGAACGTATGACATTACTCCCAATACGATATATAAACGGAAGGTCCTGTGACTACAATCGTATTACATTACCCCCAATCTGTTATGACTACAATTGTATTAGTCAAATGGACTTATGTGGTTGTCGTATGCCGATGCGTCCTAGTATATGAATGAAATCATATTCATTCACGGTCAATTACTAAATAACAACCACGATATATAAACGGAAGGTCCTATTACTACAATCGTATTAGTCAAATGGACTTATGTGGTTTTTGTAGGACGATGTGTCCTAGTATATGAATGAAATAATATTCATAGATGGTCAATTACTAAATAACAACCACGATATATAAACGGAAGGTCTTATTACTACAATCGTATTAGTCAAACGGACTTATATGGTTGTCGTAGGCCGATTCATAATTTATGGAAAAAAAAACTTTAACTTTATTAAATTTGTAAAAGCCGGTGACTTAGCATTTCAAAAGTGTGATTTCAATTTCCAGGACTGAGATCAGTGATTTAAGCAATTATAGCTATCACATAAATATTGTCCTCTAAGGACGCTACAGATCGGCACAAGGCCCCAAACAAGGCTTACAGCCCACAAATATATCACATACAGTGTATTTCCAACACTAACAACATATCATTTACTTCCGGGATGGACCAAGTCTCAATCCCCAATCACAATAAATCTCGCACCTGCCACGGTGTGCGAGCCACGCCCTATTAGCGTCACAATGTGCTAAGCCGGGGTTTCGAACCCTCAGAGCTACCATATACACAAACTACTCACCTCTAGCCGGTCGTAGACTCGTCCGCGATGCCTTTTCCTTTGAATTTCGTTGCCTCGTGTGTAGAATCTAGTCAAATAACAATAATTATATCAAATACGGGTCAAAGAATCATAACCCACTTCAATTTATATGAAATTCGCATAATTACACTAAGTTGGTAAAACCCGACCCCGGCCCCACTTGCTCGAAAAATTCCGAAATTAGTACCAACGCGACCCTCATCTCGCCACGAGTCCGTGCATATAAAATTTATCGAAATCGGAGTTCAAATGGCCTCCCAAATCCAAATATTCCGTTTTCAATATTTGGGTCACATTTCTTCAAGATTTCAACCCAATTTCATGAAGATTGATGTTAATACTACCATAAAATGATGTTTTTCAGTCAAGAATCTTACCTCCGACGAATACCCGATGACTTCTCAGTGATTTCCTCGAGTTTTCTTCTCTCTAGGGCTCAAAATTGAGTTTTGGGGGTGTAAACCCGTAAGCTCTCTGTTCTGCAATTTAGTTCACTGCCAGAGACTTTTGTTCTTCGCGTTCGCGTGAGCTCCCATGCGTTCGCGAAGAACAGCTCCTCCTTACTCTTCGCGATCGCGACGCTTACCATGCGTTCGCGATGCTCAATTTCTGTTACCCTTCGCGAACGCGACGCCTCCCACGCGTTCGCGATGTTCAAGCTCCTAGCCGCCCAGATTTCTTCTATGCGTTCGCGATACACCTCCCGCGAACGCGAAGCACAACACCCACGACCCTATGCGAACGCGACCCAAGCAACGCGTTCGCAATGTTCAACACCCCTGAACTACGCGAACGCGACACCCCGACTGCGAACGCGATGCATTGATCTTCCTAGCCTTCGCGAACGCGGCCCATGCCACGCGAACGCGAAGGTCAAAATGACTAGGCAGAAACCTGCTGTTTTCTGCAGATTTTGCCAAGTCCCACAAGCCCGGTTGATGGTCCGAAATCATCCCGAGGCCCCCGGGACCCCAACGAAAACCACCAACGCACTCCAAAACATGATACGGACTTGTTCCAATCATAAAAACACCATACTAAACATCAAAATCTCCATTTACTCACGGATTCAAGCCTAAGTTTCTTCAAAACTTTCAAAACTAACATTCAATCCAAAACCCGATCAAACGATGTCCGAATGACCTGAAAATTTGCGGACATATCCAAAATCACATAACGAAGCTACAGAAATTGTTGGAATTCCATTCCGACCCCCAGATCAAAATATCACCTACCATCCGATTTTCGCCAAAAATCACCCTTCGCCAATTCAAGCCTAAAACTATACCGAACCTCCGAATTCAATTCCGATTGTTCTCCTAAGTCATAAATGATCCCCCGGAACTAGTCGAATCATCAGAATCCGGTTCCGAGCACTCTAACTCAATAGTCAACTCTTGGTTGACTTTCCATATTCAAGTGTTCTTTAAACATGCTATTTGTTTCATTTTCAATCCAAATCACTCCTAACTCACCCGATATATTCTAATACTGATTTAAAAGCATAATATATGTAAATGCAAGGTAACTGTCACGCCCCAAATCGAGGGACATGACCGGCGCCTGACTAGGTAGCCCCAGTCAAGCGGACCTGGGTGCCTTTCATTCCCACGTGTTACCCCCGTGTTGATTATTTCTCATTAACCAAATACCTTACCAATTATAACTGATTTCACAATATACAAACATAACCATGCGAGTGATTCATTAACAAGTTTACAGTTTTTTTACAACGCCCAACATAATATATACATGAGCCTCGAATCCCACGGTTTACATGTCTACGGAACCTCTAGGATACAAAGGACGATACAATACTTGCCGGTAACAAGGCTCCGGCTATACCTTACACAAAATCAAAATAAAGTCTAAACAAGAGTGGCATGAGCCACGTAGGGCCCCGAAAGGAAAGGGGCTCACCAAAACGGGCGATGAAGGATGCTACTGCCGATGAGCTGAAGTACCTGCTACTGATTCACCTACAATCATAATACGAATTTAGCGTCCCCGGCAAAAGGGACGTCAGTACACTTGAATTGTATTGGTATGTATGGACAAACTTTGTCCCAAGTAAACTCAAGCCATTAAATTACATTAAAACTAATCAAGCCAGCCAACCATGTTTTCCACCTTTTTCTCATTTCAGATAAGCCTCAACATAAGCACATTCAAGGTAAACAAATAGAACAACAACCAATCAACAACATAAATTGCAAGTAGTCAAACATAGGGGCAATCAGTGCCCCCAGGTTGCAAACTCTCCTCTTGTCTCCTTTCACAATTTCACATCATTGATTTTTGTATCAATTTTCAATAGCGATTTCGATCGCTTTCCATCCTTATTGCCCCTGACCACCCTTATTACCTCGGCCACCCTTATCACCCCAACCCACACCTTATTTCCTCACGTTGCGGAGCGCAACACGACCCCGCCTTACAGTTTAAAACACAACAATTTCAAACAGCAGATAAGGTACTACACACAATTTCAACAAGTTCAAATAAGCAACTTGCACATTGTTCCATGTTCTCAATTACTTATCAAGCCAATATCACAACGAAGTTACAATATTTCCATAATCAAAAATATTCACACAAGTATGTTCAACAATTTTCCACAATTCAAGTGCTTCGTCTCTTTCCACAATAAACCAATTCTCAAGTGTTTCGTTTCTTTTCCACAAGGTGCCATAAAGGCCATCATAACCATTATTCACAATTCTTCACCAATTCCAATTCCCTTGTTATCTTTCAATTCATATATCATACCACACCACATGTAGTTTAACATCAATTAGATACCCAACAACAAAATCAACAAATTACACACAATCTCTCAAATTAACACATGCCAAACGAATTGCACACATAAGGGCGATTTCACAAGAATCAAAGTTAGCCATACATACCTCGATTGAGCTTTCCTTAAGTTACTACAACACTCCAAAAACTCTAGCAATTCCAATCTACTATGAAACATAACAAATTTAAACACATATTTTTCAGATATTCATGAAACTAGCTCATTTGAACAATTTATCAAACACTAGTTGAGCATCTTGATTTCGAATCCCTTTTTAAGACTTCCTTCATTCCCTAACCCAATCTTTAGTTATTTAAGTTAAACAATCTTCCCATAAACCTAAGTTGTACATGTATGTATACACAATACTAATAAACCCAAGAATCATACCTCAATAACTCATCTTATACACCAAACTCGAAATTAAACCCTAGGGTATAGAATCTTACCTCTTAGATGAAGAACTTGCTATTGGGTTCTTGATTCTTGAAGATTGATGCAAGATTTGGATGATTTAGATGTTGGGTTCCTCCTTCTCTCTCTAAAATACTCTCACCTCTCTCTAAAATCAGTAAGAAATGACCCCAAAATGAACCCCAAAGCCTATATTGAAATGGGGTCGGGTTATAAAAATAAAACAAATAACCCTGCGATGTCAATTCTGCTATCGCAGAATGCACCGCAGAATGGACATGCATCGCAAAATCGGCAGCCAAAAATGAGCTACACTGGTTCAATCTGCGGTCAAAATGCGGACCGCAGAATGAACATGCGGACCGCGGAATGAACATGCGGATCGCAGATTTGACCTGACACACGATCGCATTTTCCAGCCTTTGGTAATTTGATCATAACTTTGTGTAGGAATGTCCAAATGACGAACGGTTTGAAGCGTTGGAAACTAAACTCAAAGGGCTTTCATTGGATATGCTATTTACCACATAAAACTTTATACATAATTATCTATGGTCGTTTAAAGTGGAGCCTTGTGCGAATCCATTTGGAATTTTGGCCTATTTCGAAAATTTTCCCATTTGGCTTACACTTGGGCTTCCCTTTGGACCTCATATCACTTACCATAAGACTCATACTCATATTTATCAAGTCTAATTGATGTCCATCATGTTCATAGCACATAAAATATAATAATTAGCCTACGTGGCACCACAGAATCCTATATTACTTAGCGAAATTTTCTGGGGCCTTACATTCTCCCCCCTTAGGATCATTCGTCCTCGAATGAGGTGTATAGTCTTTCCCAAACACTTTAACATCATACATCTCTTTTCTAACCTACCTTCAGTGTCAAAATTTTCACTAACTCCTAAATTTTTCAGAAATTTCGTCAGAGTTTCCTTTGTAACTAGGCCTATCCTCCTGCCAGGGAATCACCAAATTCGTCTCAACAACACATCCACAATTATACATAGCACCACAATGTATATATCCACAATCCTAATCCCAGTATTACAAGCACTACATTATCATAAGGATACTAGAACATGGACTGCATAAGTTTTACATCAAAATACCTATATGGTACATTCCAAGTCAAAACTAACTGGTATTCAATCAAACTAAAGTAATTTCCTTCCACGACACATTTATCCTTCCACACGACATTATTGACTTACAAGCATTGTCATAACACCTTCTCAGAAGTAATATCAACTCCCAAAACATACATAACAAGGATGAGAGATAAACATCTTGCATGAGATAACTATCCATTGACTTTACCTTTTGATAACTTCCACTGTACAATTTACACTCCACTGGATATTGCAATTCATGATAACAACAATAACCCACAATTCCATAACTTGGCATCATACCATCAAGGATGTCAGTTCATAGTAAACAAACAATCATGTGTTCATAATAGTCCTTACCAGCCATTAATGTAATCGCAAAGGTGTTCATCAACAAGAATATAATTTCATTTCAATCAACGGTCCATATGAAGTCAAGCCATCATGAGTCTTGCTAGTAGTTCATCATATAGGATATTAACATGATCATATAGTTCAATAAAGTCAATTCATACCCACATTTTTTTTCACTATCTTCTTAGACATAAGCATATGGAAACACAAAGTACATGAGGAACAATTATGGGGAATATCATACACCTATTGCAACCTAATGTGTAATACAGTCATGTTACCTTTATTATCAACTCACATAATATTTTTAGGGGTACACTCACACTAAACCCTTGATGACCCTTAATAGTTACCCTAAGATGTGATACCATAAACTGACCATTAAATTATCTATCAATATATATGTGACCACACTATGAAGCTTTATCTTTGACTTGTCTAAACTTACAATACCCAATGATCTAATACAACGAGGAACAACAAAGTTCAAGATCAGGCTGGAGTTCTTCAGGAATCCATTAATGCACTGGGTAGAGCACTTTATGAGGTCGTATACTAAAAGACATGAAATGTTACTACTAACAAAACTGACATGGTTAATCACTGTGACTATCTTAATTAATACACAAATGAGGCATAGGAGTAAGTAGTACATGGGAAATAGGAATCATTAAGGAGGAATACTCAAGTACGTGAACCACTCATTTTCTAAAGGGTAGGGAAAATCCGTCGACCCCGAATAGGAATACTCTAGCACTTTGAATGTGATATGGGATTCAAAATACACGAAGCTGAATTACACTCTTAACATTACTTGACGCACAAAATCTATGCCACAACCCTATAAGGATGAAAAGAATTGAACGCTTATGAGATTACCATATTCTAGAAAACTTAACACTTCTTGGTAATTGATCTTATATGAGGAAACTAAAAAATTACGACCATTTTTTTTCATTCAAATCAACATGTTCATGATATGTACAAAAATCCGAAGTCATTTAATCTCAACCTTTCACGAGTGAAACTCAATAGCTAGGAAATCTTGATATTGGGACAAAATCATGAATTGGTTAGATGGTTCTAATAGTTAACACGACGCTCCAGGGGGAAGGCAAATAACACTCATATCTAGCCAAGAAGGTGAGATACCAAGGGTAGTAAAACTCTCCACACATGACAATGACATAGTCCATGATTCTAGAAGTTGAGGGTGTGAAGAAAACCAAACACAATGAGACAATGCACAATAATCGCTGAAGGTTTGCAAATGTTCATGAAGAGATCTCCATAGGTTTTGACTCGAAAAAGGAAATGTCATAGTGATACATAGAAGGGCATGTTCTCTTATGGTTGTCGTACAAGTGTAAGGAACTAACACAATAAATTCACTAAATAAGGAATAAATTTAACACATTGTGGAGACATAAAGAGAAAATAATCATTGGTTATAAGCTGGACACACTTCTACTATATTAACTCCCCACTGCAATACACGACCATGCCACGAGCATCCACAATACTAGGACAGAGTGAGCTACTTACTGCGAGATGTACCAACTGGGCACGAAAACAATGGCGACACAAGATATCTATGATGGGGATGTAAGGATCTCATTTTTTTAGAGAGACCTTATGCAAACGGTGACCATTTCAATTGATATTCACTCATATAATAGGCACTGAGATGTGCATATATATTACTAGATAGTGAAAAGGTTTCATAATGTTACTCGTAAGAGAGTAGATTGAATGATCAAGCCATATAAGACACACACAACTAAGTAAAAGAGTGACTCGAGAAGGATCACAAATATTGGATTCTTTGCATGGAACTTGACACCACATGTACTAACTTTACGATGGTGCATGTATAGACACAAGTGAGCAGATGTTGTCAATTTAAATGAGGCGTTTCTAAAAGAAATTCATCGGGAATAGTCCTTTGTTAAGAATTTAGAAAAAGCAAGTAGGAAGTATCAATAGTGCTATAACTCAATTCTGGAACATAATTATACAACTCAATTCCATAGGAGGTTGTAAACAATAGAACTCTGATAGGGAGACTTTGTAAACAATACGTCTCATTTAAAGAGTAGGTGCATGTGCATGAACTGTTTTGTAATTTAGATTCTTTTTAAGAACATATCTATGCAAGGGCAAAGAAATCATAAGGGTTTAACAAAAAGTTTAAACAATCGCCACATTACCAAATAAAATGGATCACATAGTTTTTTTTTCTTTACATAATTTCCATACCTCTAGGTTGCATTTCGTAGCCCTTCCATAGGGTTCACATATAAAATTATTCACCTATACGCTTCATACAATAATAAGGAAATCACAATTACGAATCAAACACTTTAAATGATCACCACATTATCAAATAAAAGAATCATGTCATTTTCTCGTATATTTGTCCGTCGGCTCTTGGGGCCATAATTATCATATCAGTCTTGGCACTAGGCCACATTCCATAACACAGTCTCTTCTTCCCCACATTTCACATCATTTCCGCATATTTCACATCAACATCATAATCCGTTTCATATTCTCTCATGTCACAAATATTGCCAGGTACAATTTCATTTCGAGTTCTTGACACATTGTCTATACTCTATTTCTCAAAAACATTTGACTTATTTCAACATCTCTATGCAAATAGGACTTCACACAGTTTTATTTAATATATGCTGCTTCAATTTCAATTTAAGGCCTTCACATTTCAATACGTGATTCATACCCCTTGCACCCATTTTAAGTTGTCAATAATAGCACATTGATCATATTGGAATGCATCTTTCACAAAATCGGGTCACAACACCAATTCATGTAAAGTATCAAACACAACTAGAGTCCAACATCTAGTCTTACCACATTTCCACAGTCACTTACTTCATTTCCAAACATCTTTATACATTACCAACGACTAGATGCAATCAAACAAATACCTTTGGTACACATAACAACATTTTGGAAGAATCAACCATAACAAGTTTTCTCACAAAATTTTGCATCAAAATATCAATTCAAACTTGACTTGAAGTCAAGACATTTTAGCACATAGTTCACATTCTTTACATATCCTCATCTACCAAGAATAATATATTAAACAAATGAAGAAGTACCTCCCACATATATTTTCACAGCAATAATTCGCTTAACATAACAAAACGGGTACTACATAAATTATATTTTAAACCTACAACATTTACGCGGACACCATGGAAGCTTAATTTCTAAGAGACGGGGTTTTCGCCGTACATACTGATGATATACTACATGATCTGGTGGTGCAGTGACATTAGTGGGAACAAGGGTACTCTCCTTAACAACAAGTTCTACCAATCACTCCATGGCTCAACACATTCTTCTAAAAAGTTCTTGGATGATCCACTTGGACTTAATGGTGAGATAAATCTCACCTTACATGCTTCAAATTCACAGATTATGGTATCAAAATTACCAATATTGAGGTTAATACTTAGAGAGGAAATTAGCTCCATATCTTGAGCCATATCGCACGATCCGGAATATCAAAGAAATGGGTAAATTCCTAAATGCCCGTGCAGCCCCCAACTTATATGATGTGGTCGACAACACACCGATAAGAAGGGCACTACTAGACACGGCTCCGAGACATCCTAGGACACTTAAAAACCTTAGGCTCTGATACCAAGTTTGTCACGCCCCAAATCGAGGGACATGACCGGCGCCTGACTAGGTAGCCCCAGTCAAGCGGACCTGGGTGCCTTTCATTCCCACGTGTTACCCCTGTGTTGATTATTTCTCATTAACCAAATACCTTACCAATTATAACCGATTTCACAATATACAAACATAACCATGCGAGTGATTCATTAACAAGTTTACAGTTTTTACAACGCCCAACATAATATATACATGAGCCTCGAATCCCACGGTTTACATGTCTACGGAACCTCTAGGATACAAAGGACGATACAATACTTGCCGGTAACAAGGCTCCGGCTATACCTTACACAAAATCAAAATAAAGTCTAAACAAGAGTGGCATGAGCCACGTAGGGCCCCGAAAGGAAAGGGCTCACCAAAACGGGCAGTGGAAGATGAAGGATGCTACTGCCGATGAGCTGAAGTACCTGCTACTGATTCACCTACAATCATAATACGAATGTAGCGTCCCCGGCAAAAGGGACGTCGGTACACTTGAATTGTACTGGTATGTATGGACAAACTTTGTCCCAAGTAAACTCAAGCCATTAAATTACATCAAAACTAATCAAGCCGGCCAACCATGTTTTCCACCTTTTACTCATTTCAGATAAGCCTCAACACAAACACGTTCAAGGTAAACAAATAGAACAACAACCAATCAACCACACAAATTGCAAGTAGTCAAACATAGGGGCAATCAGTGCCCCCCGGGTTGCAAACTCTCCTGCCGTCTCCTTTCACAATTTCACATCATTGATTTTTGTATCAATTTTCAATAGCGATTTCGATCGCTTTCCATCCTTATTGCCCCTGACCACCCTTATTACCTCGGCCACCCTTATCACCCCAACCCACACCTTATTTCCTCACGTTGCGGCGCGCAACACGACCCCGCCTTACAGTTTAAAACACAACAATTTCAAACAGCAGATAATGTACTACACACAATTTCAACAAGTTCAAATAAGCAACTTGCACATTGTTCCATGTTCTCAATTACTTATCAAGCCAATATCACAACCAAGTTACAATATTTCCATAATCAAAAATATTCACACAAGTATGTTCAACAATTTTCCACAATTCAAGTGCTTCGTCTCTTTCCACAATAAACCAATTCTCAAGTGTTTCGTTTCTTTTCCACAAGGTGCCATAAAGGCCATCATAACCATTATTCACAATTCTTCACCAATTCCAATTCCCTTGTTATCTTTCAATTCATATATCATACCACACCACATGTAGTTTAACATCAATTAGATACCCAACAACAAAATCAACAAATTACACACAATCTCTCAAATTAACACATGCCAAACGAATTGCACACATAAGGGCGATTTCACAAGAATCAAAGTTAGCCATACATACCTCGATTGAGCTTTCCTTAAGTTACTACAACACTCAAAAAACTCTAGCAATTCCAATCTACTATGAAACATAACAAATTTAAACACATATTAGAAAGATATTCATGAAACTAGCTCATTTGAACAATTTATCAAACACTAGTTGAGCATCTTGATTTCGAATCCCCTTTTTAAGACTTCCTTCATTCCCTAACCCAATCTTTAGTTATTTAAGTTAAACAATATTCCCATAAACCTAAGTTGTACATGTATGTATACACAATACTAATAAACCCAAGAATCATACCTCAATAACTCATCTTATACACCAAACTCGAAATTAAACCCTAGGGTATAGAATCTTACCTCTTAGATGAAGAACTTGCTATTGGGTTCTTGATTCTTGAAGATTGATGCAAGATTTGGATGATTTAGATGTTGGGTTCCTCCTTCTCTCTCTAAAATACTCTCACCTCTCTCTAAAATCAGTAAGAAATGACCCCAAAATGAACCCCAAAGCCTATATATTGAAATGGGGTCGGGTTATAAAAATAAAACAAATAACCCTGCGATGTCAATTCTGCTATCGCAGAATGCACCGCAGAATGGACATGCGGGCCGCAAAATGCACCGCAAAATCGGCAGCCAAAAATGAGCTACACTGGTTCAATCTGCGGTCAAAATGCGGACCGCAGAATGAACATGCGGACCGCAGAATGAACATGCGGATCGCAGATTTGACTTGACACACGATCGCATTTTCCAGCCTTTGGTAATTTGATCATAACTTTGTGTAGGAATGTCCAAATGACGAACGGTTTGAAGTGTTGGAAACTAGACTCAAAGGGCTTTCATTGGATATGCTATTTACCACATAAAACTTTATACATAATTATCTATGGTCGTTTAAAGTGGAGCCTTGTGCGAATCCATTTGGAATTTTGGCCTATTTCGAAAATTTTCCCATTTGGCTTAAACTTGGGCTTCCCTTTGGACCTCATATCACTTACCATAAGACTCATACTCATATTTATCAAGTCTAATTGATGTCCATCATGTTCATAGCACATAAAATATAATAATTAGCCTACGTGGCACCACAGAATCCTATATTACTTAGCGAAATTTTCTGGGGCCTTACAGTAACGGGGTGGTAAATTCCCGTAACGACGGGCCGGATCGTTACACAAACAAAAGAGCTGTAGTTCAATTCCTCCATACCATCATAGCATAGAACTGAGATCCCGTCTCACATCATAGAAATAGAGTCCCTGAATTCTCCTCGAAAGGTCATAACATCATATGGCCTTGCCACAACTTATGGTTCCATCCAAACACTATTACCCATGAAGCACCTCAAGTCATCTCATCATGCTCAAAACAGTCAGCCACGCAGAGATCAAGGTATGAACTCAAGCAATCAATCTCACCCACGGTGAAACAATTAATATACGCCATCAAATATTGTAAGGACACAACCGATGCGCCATATGCCGAGCGACATCCACCACTGACTTTCCTCAGAGACTAGGAAGTATAGTACACAAGGTAACCTATAGAAAAAAACTATGCTCCATATTACACGGTTACGGCGTGCAACCTGCTCAAAATGACATACCCGTGGTGGCGTGCCACACGATCCAGATACCATACCTGTGGCGGCGTGCCACCCGATCCAAATAACCCGTGGCGGCGTGCCACCCGATCCACGCAAAACTCTCACAAAAAGAAATGCACACCGAGTCAGATTGCTCATTACAACAAATATATCTAGCCTCAAGCTCGGCCACAAGATATGCATCCAACAAAGTTCCCCAATACCGGAACTGAATTAATGGTAGAAACTCTGCACTGATATCCGCCATGAAGGCCCAACCGACAAAACCATACCTACCTGCCGCCCGCTGGTCCTGGGTACAACTACGCTGCTGGAGCATACTCTGATGCACTCTGCAAAACAATTTGTGCCATTCCCGACAGTCCATATCATATTAGTTTATACGACCAGACTTATGACAACCAATCCGAAATCAAGTATCATAACCCAAATTCATCATATCAAGCTAAGAGAGAGCCACTAAGACTTCCAATTTCCAATGATCGCTAAAAGGTGCTGATACACACGATATACAACCACTGCATAGGCGAATTACGAGAACTTCTAGTCTCCATCACCTATATAGCACCTGAATCACTATGCCTGATTCCACACTCCACTGTGTGAATACATAACACAGATTAAGTATCCATTCATACCACAACAGTCATTTAGAAATTTTCCTATGCCATCAACAATTCAATCATCACAATCGATTCAACAAGAGAATACCACCATACCACTAGATATTATCAGTTTACATTATCTTGTCCTTCTTGACCATATATCCTGCCAAATCACTAGAATAGCAGAACCATATTTCCTTAATCACCAGAAAGATCGATTCTTAGATCACCTGCAGCTGCCCACGCTGCTCAATAATTTTTAATGACTTCCCATATATTATGAACTGATCCCAAAACCTCGAACATGCCATTATCAACTTCCCATGACACATCGTATATACCATACCACACTAAGATAACATGGAAACTTCTATCCCTTTCCTACGCCGCAAACATCGACGCACTCAGCTAGTCAAGGACCTTCAGGATCCCATATAGAAGAAAGGTCATTACATATTCCTTGCTTCGCATACCGACAGGAATATACTCACTTTCAAACCACGGTAGAATACATCACAAACTCTTTCTTTCAATTCATTGCATAAGTTTAACTGTCAGGACTGTGTCCTTCTACCCACATCGAGCTACGCAACTGCCAGCACTCAAGAGCTTGGTTGCACCATGGCTGCAAGACTCATTACTTCGAACACATACCAGGAATTAACCGTATCCTTATCATACCATTTCAGTTTATTAACAAGTTGTTCCATTTACCCTATTTCCTTCCTGATTCATCTTTAATTTAATATTAGCCTTTACTGTAGCACCACAATATCTTAACTCATGTTACCACACAAGACTCGTACATAAGACTACACGGTCTAAGGCTCACAGGCCGCTAAATACTCTCTCAATGTTTCCCAGAAGTACCACATTCTATAATGCTTTATTTTGAAGAACTTCCTGCGATTTTGAATTCGTTATCATTACCTCCCCATATGGATACATAGAATCCCATCATTCACATAACATAACACAAGTCTTGATTTCTTCTAACGAAACCACCGTCTTTAGCCATATACACAATCTTAATACACCTGACTGTTACAAGCAAAAATCTTGAACACCGCAAAACCATTATCGGGCGTCATTCACTCTTATTCAATTATAATTCAAATGTCTTATTGAACAGAACCACTCGTGCCTTGTTAGAACTCTGGCACCACAGAACATGATTACATACAGATGCATTTAGCTATCTTTATTTCCTATACACCGAACATTCTTTACCAGCAGCAGTTCAAACCATCCTATTATTTCTTCATATCTATGAAGCACCATAACCTTTATCAGGATTTTCCCAACATACTTAGAGACAGAACCATCATAGCACACCACAGTACAACTAGTTAATCAATAACAACCTCCCCAACTTGGCTCGTAACCATACATCAAAGCACTTTTAGCCGCTCATAGCATTCTTTACTCAAATGATGACACAATGTTATGGTGAGATTAAACTCAAGTCATTTACAAGCTTGACAAAGACTCGAATCATCAGAGACCTTAACCCTTCTGGAATTCTTGCATTTATACACACACCACACTTAAGCCTACTCTCTTTAGGTGACAGAAATCTTTTCTAAGTCCCAAATTTTTCAAAAATTTCGGCAGAGTTTCCTTTGTAAATTGGCCTATCCACCTGCCAGAGAATCACCAAACCATTCTAACAATACATCCACAACTCAACAAGACATCACAATGCATTTCAACAACATTAAATCTCAATACTATACGAATCATATTATCACGATTTATATCTGAACTTGAGCTACACCTACTTGCATCATAACACATATCAAATACCCTTCAATAACACATCCGAATCCACCCACCTACTTTGCATCAATATAGTATTTCAGTACAACACCTTCCACCAGGATATACATAACATAATCACTGTAGTCTTCCTGAGTCTAAACTCGATTTACTACATGTAAGGCACTTTACCTTCCAACTAAGAGATATGATAAATATTCACCATGCCCATAGCTCGAGGCTACACAACATATTACAATAAGGATCTAACACCTGACAGATCGTACATTATTAAGCTGCCATTTCCACAATTAGGAACAATACCGATCACACAAAATTTCATAATACCAGTTTGTAAAATCAGTACTTTGGTGCTCATGGCATAGACAAAGATCTGGCCTCAAGTCCTCCCGACTGGCCCAACATGAACTCGCAGGGATTATATCTCACCCGTCGACCAGGGAATCACAAGCCATCAAGGCAATTATATTACTGAGCGCTCGATGCGTACACAGGCGTGTGGAAGGATTTCAAAGATTATATCTCAAGCTGAATCAAGTACACGCGATAAGAATTCCAAGAAATGTGAAGTGTTTCCTAAAGGTTTGCAGCCTCCCGAGGATAAGTACATGCGTCCCTGTACCGATCCATGAGACTCTACCAACCGGATCAAGACTCATGGGCCTAGTAACCTAGGCTCTGATACCAACTTGTCACAGCCCCAATCCCGGTCGTGATGGCGCCCAACATAACTACTAGGCAAGCCCGACCATTCACACTCTCATCCCGAGCATGAAGCTCAAATCAATTACCTGAACATTTATATCAACAATAAAGCTAAACTGTATAACCACCCCAAAGATCTAGGGTCACAAGTCTAGAGCCTCTAAACATGATCGGATAACAATATCTAAACAAAATACTCAAGTACGAATAATCTATATACAAAGGAAAACTGGAATAAGAAGAGAAGCCAGGTCCTGCGAACGCCAACAGTTACCTCAGCAACTTGGATAAATATAGATAAAAGCTGGAGTGCTCGTCTATCCCTCCTGTGTACCTGAATCAGCACACAAAGGTGTAGGTAGTAGGTCGATGCATCCTACTACAATCGGATTACATTACTCCCAATCTGTTATGACTACAATCGTATAAGTCAAATGGACTTATGTGATTGTCGTAGGCCGATGCGTGCTAGTATATGAATGAAATCATATTCATTCACAGACAATTAGCAAATAACAACCACAATATATAAACGAAAGGTCCTATTACTACAATCATATTAGTCAAATGGACTTATGTGGTTGTCGTAGGCCGATGCGTCCTAGTATGTGGTTGTCGTAGGCCGATGCGTCCTACTACAATCGTATTACATTACTCCCAATCTGTTATTACTACAATCATATTAGTCAAATGGACTTATGTGGTTATCGTAGGGCGATGCGTCCTACTACAATCGTATTAAATTACTCTCAGTCTTTTATAACTACAATCATATTATTCAAATGGACTTATGTGGTTGTCGTAGGCCAATGCGTCCTAGTATATGAACAAAATCATATTCATTCACGATCACTTACTAAATAACAACCACGATGTATAAACGGAAGGTCCTATTACTACAATCGTATTAGTCAAATGGACTTATGTCGTTGTCGTAGGCCGACGCGTCCTACTACAAGCGTATTACATTACTCCCAAACTGTTATGACTATATGAATGAAATCATATTCATTCACGGTCAATTACTAAATAACAACAACGATATATAAACGGAGGCTCCTATGACTACAATCGTATTAGTCAAATGGACTTATGTGGTTGTCGTAGGCCGATGCGTCCTACTAGAATCGTATTACATTACTCCCGATCTTTTATGACTACAATCATATTAGTCAAACTGACTGATGTGGTTGTCGTAGGCCGATGCGTCCTAGTATATTAATCAAATAATATTCATTTACGGTCAATTACTAAATAACAACCACGATATATAAACGGAAGGTCCTATGACTATAATCATATTTCTCCAATGGACTTATGTAGTTGTCGTAGGCCGATGCGTCCTACTACAATCATATTGTATTACTCCCAATCTGTTACGACTACAATCGTATTAGTCAAATGGACTTATGTGGTTGTCATAGGCTGATGCATCCTACTACATTCGTATTACATTTCTCCCAATTTGTTATGACTACAATCGTATTAGTCAAATGGACTTATGTGGTTGTCGGAGGCTGATGCGTCCTTGTATGAACGTATGACATTACTCCCAATATGATATATCAACGGAAGGTCCTATGACTACAATCATATTACATTACTCCCAATTTATTATGACTACAATCGTATTAGTCAAATGGACTTATGTGGTTGTCATAGGCCGATGCATCCTAGTATGTGGTTGACGTAGTCCGATGTGTCCTACAGTAATCGTATTACATTATTCCCAATCTGTTATGACTACAATCGTATTAGTCCAATGGACTTATGTGGTCGACGTAGGCCGATTCGTCCTAGTATATGAATGAAATCATATTCATTCACGGTCAATTACTAAATAACAACAACGATATATAAACGGAAGTTCCTATGACTACAATCGTATCAGTCAAATGGACTTATGTGCTTGTCGTCGGCCGATGCGTCCTAGTATATGAATGAAATCATATTCATTCACGGTCAATTACTAAATAACAACAACGATATATAAACGGAAGGTCCTATTACTACAATCGTATTAGTCAAATGGACTTATGTGGTTGTCGTAGGCCGATGCATAGTATATGAATGAAATAATATTCATAGATGGTCAATTACTAAATAACAACTATGATATATAAACGGAAGGTCCTATTACTACAATCGTATTAGTCAAATGGACTTATGTGGTTTTCGTAGGCCGATGCGTCCTACTACAAGAATATTACATTACTCCCAATCTGTTATGACTACAATCGTATTAGTCAAATGGACTTACATAGATTGTCGTAGGCCGATGCATCCTAGTATATGAATGAAATCATATTTATTCACGGTCAATTACTAAATAACAACCACGATATATAAACGGAAGTTCCTATGACTACAATCGAATTAGTCAAATGGACTTATGTGGTTGTCGTAGGCCAATGCGTCCTAGTATATGATTGAAATAATATTCATAGATGGTCAATTACTAAATAACAACCACGATTATATAAATGGAAGGTCCTATTACTACAATCGTATTAGTCAAATGGACTTATGTGGTTGTCGTAGGCCGATGCGTCCTACTACAAGCATATTACATTACTCCCAATTTGTTACTACAATCGTATTAGTCAAATGGACTTTTGTGATTGTCGTAGGCCGATGCATCCTAGTATATGAATGAAATCATATTCATTCACGGTGAATTACTAAATAACAACCACGATATATAAACGGAAGTTCTTATGACTACAATCGTATTAGTCAAATGGACTTATGTGGTTGTCGTAGGCCGATACGTCCCACTACAATCGTATTACATTACTCCCAATCTGTTATTACTACAATCGTATTAGTCAAATGGACATATGTGGTTGTCATAGGTCGATGCGTCCTACTACAATCGTATTACGTTACTCCCAATCTGTTATGACTACAAGCGTATTAGTCAAATGGACTTATGCGGTTGTCGTAGGCCGATGCGTTACTACAATCGTATTACATTACTCCCAATCTGTTGTGACTACAATAGTATTAGTCAAATGGACATATGTGGTTGTCGTAGGCCGATGCGTCCTAGTATGTGGTTATCGTAGGCCGATGCGTCTTAGTATATGAATGAAATAATATTCATAGACGGTCAATTACTAAATAACAACCATGATATATAAACCTAAGGTCCTATGTCTACAATCGTATTAGTCAAATGGACTTATGTGGTTGTCGTAGGCCGATGCGTCCTAGTATGTGGTTATCGTAGGCCGATGCGTCTTAGTATATGAATGAAATAATATTCATAGACGGTCAATTACTAAATAACAACCACGATATATAAACCTAAGGTCCTATGTCTACAATCGTATTAGTCAAATGGACTTATGTGTTTGCCGTAGGCCAATGCGTCTTAGTATATGAATGAAATAATATTCATTCACGGTCAATTACTAAATAACAACCACGATATATAAACGGTAGGTCCTATTACTACAATCGTATTAGTCAAATGAACTTATGTGGTTGTCGTAGGATGATGCGTCCTAGTATACGAATGAAATCATATTCATTCACGGTCAATTACTAAATAACAACCACAATATATAAACGGAAGGTCCTATTACTACAATCATATTAGTCAAATGGACTTATGTGGTTGTCGTAGGCCGATGCGTTCTAGTATTTGAATAAAATAATATTCATAGATGGTCTATTACTAAATAACAACCATGATATATAAACGGAAGGTCCTATTACTACAATCGTATTAGTCAAATGGACTTATGTAGTTGTCGTAGGCCGATGCGTCCTACTACAATCGTATTACATTACTCCCAATCTGTTATGACTACAATTGTATTAGTCAAATGGACTTATGTGATTGTCGTAGGCCGATGCGTCCTAGTATATGAATGAAATCATATTCATTCACGGTCAATTACTAAATAACAACCACGATATATAAACGGAAGTTCCTATGACTACAATCGTATTAGTTAAATGGAATTATGTGGTTGTCGTAGGCCGATGCGTCCTAGTATATGAATGAAATAATATTCATAGATGGTCAATTAGTAAATAAAAACCACGATATATAAATGGAAGGTCCTATTATGTCACGACCCGGATTTTCCCCCAACATCGGGATCGTGATGGCACCTACTCGTGGTAGCTAGGCAAGCCATTGTATTCATACTATCCTGTTTTTAATAATGTTTCATGATTAATTTATCAAGAAACCATAACTTTGATTAAATAAGTGCGGAAGACTTTATCGAAATAGAAATAACCAGTTTCAAGGAAAAATCATACTGAAATCCTCTACCCAAGACGTGGAGTCACCAACTCACGAACTACTACTGAATACTACACATAAAAGTCTGAAAGAAATATAACATAATCTATTTGTCTCGGAACAAAGAGACTACAACTAATAACATAAGTAAAGAGAGAGACGCCGGGCCTGCGAACGTCTGCAAGCTACCTCGGTCTCAAGTATGATCAACTCCCACGCAAAATATTTACTGCTGCTGCTCCTGGTCGTAACCTGGACCTGTGCAAAAACGCACAGAAGTGTAGTATCAGCACAACCGACCCCATGTGCTTGGTAAGTGCCTGGCCTATCCCGGCGAAGTAGTGACAAGCCTAGGACCAGACACCCACATAAACCTGTACAGTTCAATATATATATATATACCACAGAATAACGAGAAATAACCAAGTAATAACACAATAAGGAATATCTCAAAGAATTCAACAATTAACAACAATTAATAAGTTCACAAGGAAAACAAAGTATAATGGAAACACATGTAATATCCAGTCAAGGAATAGCAAACAGGTTGCACGGCATCACCCTTCGTGCTTTTACTCTCATCCTCACCAAATAAGCAAATAAAGTACACGGCATCACCCTTCGTGCTTTTACTCTCATCCTCACATCCATAGTACGGCATGATCCTTCGTACATGGTTCAATAACAGGGCACGGCATGATCCTTCGTGCATAATCAATAAAACATGGCACGGCATTAACCTTCGTGCATAAATAATAAATCAAGGCATGGCATCACCCTTCGTGCATTATCACTCTTCCTCACCCAAATAACAATCACAGTTAAGGGCAAAGAAAGAAACAGTAATTCATAAACTGTCCCAACAAGGGCAATCAATAATTATCTTCACAAACAAGTCCCGACAAGGGAGAACAATAACAATTCTACAACCTGGCAAAGGTTCAACAATTCATCTGCAAATATATCTCACAATAAGAATTATCAACGACTCACGGTCATACTAGATGCCAGTGTATGGATGCTCGTCACCACAGCCCATACACCGCACTCGATCACATAACACATAGTACATAATCCTATTCCCTCAAGCTAGGATAGAACAAACACTTACCTCGAATGTTTATGAACAATTCAATCCGTGGAAATGTCTTTTTCTTTCAAATTTGGCTCCAATCCAATCGTATCTATACACAATTGATTTAATATCATCAGTACTACTCAACAAACTAATTCCTAAGACCAATTACAACTTTTACAACATTCTGCCCGGAATAGTGAATTTCGACCCCGGGCCCACATGGTCGGAACTCGGGGTTCGGACCAAAATCCGGTTACCCATCCCCCCACGAGTTCATGTATATGATTTGTTTCAAAATCGGACCTCAATTCGAGGTCCAATTTCCCAATTTATGAAAAACCCTATATTCTAACAAAAACAAGAAATTCTACCATGAAAACCTTTGATTTCTATTGAAAAACATGTTTAATGATGTTAGGAATTGAAAGAATTAAGTAAAAAGTGACTTACAATTGTTTTGAAGAAGAAGGAATCCGTGAAGAATCGCAAATTGGTGTTTTTGGTTTGTAAAAAGTGAAGAAATGAACTGAAAATCGTGTTTTACAGGTCTCTGTGTTCGCATTTGCGAACATGGGTTCGCAATTGCGAACCTCGACCAATTTCTGGAGTTTGAAAAATAGGCTAAGGCTAGGAAGTTCGCATTTGCGAACATTTGTTCGCATTTGCGAAGTCTAGGCAGTTACTGGGGGTTTCGCATTTGCGAAATAAAGTTCGCATTTTTGAACCAGCAGGCTTCTGGGCTTTGTCGCAATTGCGACACATTCTTCGCAATTGCGAAGACATGCAATTACTGAAGGCCTCGCATTTGCGAGGTTAAGTTTGCAATTGCGAACTATGGTCCAGGTGTGCCAGTGTCCCATTTGCGACACTTTGTTCGCATTTGCGAACTTGGCTGGTTCTGGCAGGCGTCGCATTTGCGATAATGGGTTCGCATTTGCGAACCCAGCCTTGAACTGCCTTCTTTGCATTTGCGAGAAATTCTTCGCAAATGCGAAGCCAACAGCTGGGTGAAAAACCAGCAGTGCATAAATTCAGAAATTGATCCTACGTCCTATCAAATCTTTACCCGAGCCCCCCCGGGCTCCAAACCAAACATGTACACAACCTCAAAAACACATTATGAACTTGTTCGTGCGATCACATCGCCAATATCACATCGTTTTCATCAAATCAAGTCTCAAATTCATGATTTTCATACTTTTGGTTTTCAAAACTTTCAAACTTGGAACTCAAGGTCCAAAACATCTCAAACGACATCCGAATGTCACCAAACTTTACAGAAATCACATATATAATATTTAAGACTTGTACCGGGCGTCAGAACCAAAATACGAGCCCGATACCAAGGTCAATTAATTCATTTCCTTTAACAATTACATCAAAAACAATTTCATAGAAAAATTCATAACTTGGGCTCTAGGCCTCGGAATTCGACTCCGGACGCATGTCCAAGTCCCATATTTTCCTACGGACCTCTCGGGACCATCCAATCTGGGGTCCAGATCCGTTTACCAAAAATATTGACCGAAGTCAACCATATCAATATTAATATCATTTTTATCCAAATTTCTCACAGAATTCATATTTTCTATCACAAAATCTTTCCGGCTACATGCTCGGATTGTGCACGTAAATCGAGGCATCATGGAATGAGGTTTTCAAGGCCTCAGAAGCTCGAAATAATTAATAAAATAAGTGATGACCCTTTGGGTCGTCACAATCTCCACCTCTAAAACTATCGTTCGTCCTCGAACGAACAAAAGAAAGAAGTACCTGAGTCAGGAAACAAGTGTTCAGTTGTAAGGCCCCGTAAAATTTTTGTGCATAAAACCTAGTAGATGTGGTGTCATGGTCCGAATAATGTGTTAGGAATGCGTAGAATTCTTCGCGGCGAGCTTGCTCGCCGCGGTTCGGACCCTTGGTAATGATTTAAGTTTCAAAAATGTAGAGAAATAATTTTTCCGAAAAAGTGTCAAATATGCGGTCAAGAATGCGACCGCAGGAATCAACATGCGGACCGCATTCTGACCGCAAATCGTTCCAGAGAGTTTCTCAAAAATCCGTCAAATGTGCGGTCGATATGCGATCGCATGTCAAATCTGCGGTGCATTTTGCGACCGCAGATCAAACATGCGGACCGCATTCCGGCCGCATTCCTTAACAGGAAACTTGTAATTTTTGAGGCCATTTTGCGGTCACTTTGCGGACCGCATGTGTGTTCTGCGGTCGCATAGTGACCGCATATTTGAGCCCGGCCCAGTTTTTGTAACATTTTGACCCGATCTCTTCTTTAATATAACACCTTTCTTCTTCATTTTTATCATATCACCTCACCAAAATTAGAGAGAGAAGAGAGGGTTTTTAGAGAGAGAAATCTTTCATCTTCAAAGATTTGTTTCAACTACTTAATTCCAAGGATTCTAGGGCAAAGATTCAACATCCCCAATCTTTTCAAGGTAAAAACCCTAACTATTTTCTTTGATTTTCCGTTTTAAATTGGGTAAAGAGAGGTTTGCATATAATAGCTTTTGAAAATAGAATTTTTACACTCATGCATGATTATTGATCTTGATTTCTAGTAAAACAAAAGAAGTAAGTAGAAGTAAGAGTCTTCAAGAACAAGGTTGGCAAGAGTAAGATAGCTTGGGTAAGCATAAAGTAGGAAGTTAATGGAAGAAAACTCATCACCAGGTATGTATGGCTAATTTTGATTCTTGTGAAATCGCCCTTATGTGTAAAATTGTTTGGCATGTGTTGATTTGAGAAATCGTATGTGATTATTTGATGTTGTTGGATATTCAAAGTTGTTGTTGAACTATGAGTGTTGTGGTATGAAATATGAGCCGAAAGGTAAATGAGAGTTGAATTGGGTAAAGAATTTGTGAATAATGATTATGATGGCCTATATGGCACCTTGTGGAAAAGAAATCGAAACACTTGAGAATTGGTTTATTGTGGAAAGAGATGAAACACTTGAATTATGGAAAATTGTTGAATATACATGTGTGAATATTATTGAATGTGGAAACATTGTAACTTGGTTGTGATATTGGCTTGAGAAGTAATTGAGAACATGAAACAATGTGCAAGTTGCTTATTTGAACTTGTTGAAATTGTGTGTAGTACCTTATCTGCTGTTTGAAATTGTTGTGTTTTCAAGTGTAAGGCGGGGTCGTGTCGCGCGCCGCGACGTGGTGAAATAAGGTTTGGGTTGGGGTGATAAGGGTGGCCGAGGTAATAAGGGTGGTCAGGGGCAATAAGGATGGAAAGCGATCGAAATCGCTATTGAAAATTGATACATAAATCAATAATGTGAAATTGTGAAAGGAGACAGCAGGAGAGTTTGCAACCTGTGGGGCACCGATTGCCCCTTTGTTTGACTACTTGTGCTTTACGTGATTGATTGGTTATTGTTAAATTGGTTGATTGTAGAAAGTGCTTTGTGTGAGAATTATTTGAAATGAGGAAAATGTGGAAACATGGTTGGTTGGCTTAATAAATTGTTGATGTAATTTAATGGCTTGAGTTTACTTGGGACAAAGTTGTCCATACATACCAGTACAATTCAAGTGTACTGACGTCCCTTTTGCCGGGGACGCTACATTCGTATCATGATTGTAGGTGGATCGGTAGCAGGCACTTCAGCTCATCGGCAGTAGTATCCTTCTCCTTCCACTGCCCGTTTTGGTGAGCCCCTTTCTTCCTCGGGGCACAGTGTGGCTCATGCCACTTTTATTTCAGACTTTCTTTTGGATTTTGTAAGGTATAGCCGGGGCCTTGTTACCGGCAAGTATTGTATTTCCTTTTTGTATCCTAGAGGCTCCGTAGACATGTAAACTGTGGGATTGTGGCCTATGTATATGTATGGGGCGTTGTAAATACAAATTATGAACTTGTTAGTAAATAAATCACATGGTTATGTTTATGCATTGTGAAATCAGTCATTGTTGGTAAGATATTTTGTTTAATGAGTAACAGTCAACACAGGGGTAACGCGTGGGAATGAAAGGCACCCAGGTCCGCTTGACTGGGGCAACCCGGTCAGGCGCCGGTCATGTCCCTCGATTTGGGGCGTGACAAACTTGGTATCAGAGCATATGGTTTTTAAAGTGTCCTAGGATGTCTCGGAGCCGTGTCTAGTAGTGCCCTTCTTATAGGTGTGTTGTCGACCACATCATATAAGTAGGGGGCTGCACGGACATTTAGGAATATTACCCTTCTTCATCACTCCAAATCGTGCGATAAAGCTTGACTATAAGATTGTTTTGTAACCCGTGCGTTGAGATTCAAGGTAAGTTTAAATGCTCTTTCGTCTATTTCATGTAGTGTTGTCATATGTCATGACCAATGGGAAAAGACATGGGTGTTATGGAGATTGCACATGTATCTTGTTGAATAAACTGTATGAATATATATAGTATAAGTACATAGTACTACAAGTATACTTTATTTGGGGAAAGGATTAGAAGTGATTACCCGCACGAAGAGGCATTGATTTGATAATTGATATGTAAGCTTAAATAGCAAGCATGGTTAGTGCAATAAGTATATAATTGATCGTAAGTGTGAAAGAATATTGGTTATATAAGCACGTGATATATGAGATAATGACTAAGAGATTAATGGGGAGAGTGTAAGTCTCTCATATGAGGTAAAAAGTTATGAAATAAGACTCAATTGGACCCTAGGTGAGAAGACCCTTGTCTTACGAACGTTATAAGGACCCAGAAATGTACGAAGTTGCGTTACACTCATAAAGGATATGCGTGGGGACTTGGAATCCCATACCTACGTGGCTGAATAGGAGAAGGGAACTTAGGAGATCAATACTATGGTGACTTAAATTTTCCTAATGGTCGAGTATATATATAAGAGGGATAGATATATGAGGCATATGTTCCTAAAGTTTCTACACTCAAGACTTGTGTCAAGATCCAGGATATTTTCCCCATGTGGGAGAGGGAGGACCATCGTGAGGCCACTTAAATACAATAAAACAAGAGCGAGACTATGTAGCTATGATATTTGAATATTTTGGTGAAGACATGTGTGGTCTAGAAAAGAGATTAAGGAATGTAAATTCTTCACGCATGGCAATGTGACTGATAGGGTCAACGATTCTAGAAAATAATAGTATGTTTGTAAAGAGACTTTTACTTGTCATAAGGTCAGGAGAAATGGGACCCAAGGAGGTACCATATGTCAAATGTGAAAGATTGTGAGTTCCTAGAATGGGCTAATCATAGATTTATGATTTAAACAAAGTTTCGGGATACTAAGAAAGCCAGAACGAGTGAGAGAAATGAATGTGTTGCCACGACAACCCAAGATGGTAATTGGGGCTTGATAGAGAGCCTCTAAAGAGCCTTACAAATAGATAAGTGTTAAGTGATGTTCAGACGAACACTCATTGCTACATATGTCCCAATAAGAGTTAAGAGGTGAGCCGGATGGAATGCCTAAGGTAAGAGACCACGTAATATATGGAAGAGTGCGTGGCTATTCACTAACTAGGAAGAATGAGGTGAGAAGAAATGGGGAGAAAACCTTTAAATTGAGATGGTCATGGTTATTTAAAATAATTTTTGCATCAGAATGGTGGACTCACTTAGGGCACAAGTGTTAATAAAAGTTATAAGGGATTAACCGCAATGCAACCGACTTGGATGACACCGAATATCAACTAAAGGGGTCTAGAGATAGTTCATGTCTACACACAATGGGAAGCGAGGTTATCGTTGGTGAGGTTGTGGTACTGTAAAATGATTAAACAAGACATAATGATTTTTCAAATTCACAGGAGACAGACAAATGTGTGGAACATTAAAGCTATTAATTATGCACTATCCGCAAAAAAAAAAAAAGATGGGAATGAAAGGTTCGGAATGGATTGAAAGAGGATGAAAACTCGTGACAGACTAGACGTGTTTGGCATGATAACTCTTAAGCGGCAATATCAGGGAACTTTATTGGTAACTATAACATGGGGAATAAGGCGAGTTACTCATCCGAGATAGAATCAAGTGGACTAAGCCTTACACTTAAGAGTGAAACCAAAAGTTGTTGTTGAAGTATTGAAGAGGATTTAAAGTTTCAGAGAATACCCTTCTCGGGATAGTGACCCTTCGTAAGTCATATGCATATAAAGGTTGTTGATATACGTTTTGAGAGGTGTTTAACCGTAATGAGGGATGGTAGGAAATTTCACAGGGGAAGTAGTGCAGTTTCTTAAAGTCTGTAATGCACATATGGGGAGAAGAGGTTGGTTAAGAAAAGTTAGAGCACAATGCTACTTTACATTCGATACAATGCCGTGCAAGTTAGTGTTATTCGGGGTATATGTGCAAAGTTAGCCAGTGCTATTCATTTGAGATAGGAGGTCATATGAGAAAACTCATTCAGCAATGCCTTGGGTTAAGAATTATGAAGATGTAGTAGCAATTGTTCACATGGGGTCGTAACCACATCAAGGAAATTATAGTGGAACTCAATTCGTGGAAGGTCTTATGTATGAGGAATATAGTAAGGATGTTCCGCTATCGATGTAAAGTATTAAGGTGAAAGTTATGCCTCCAAGGTTGGTTAGGGTGTGTGTTGATGCAGCACGGAAAGGTTATAGAGTATGCTTTGAGATAACTCAAAAATCACGAGAAGAATTACCCGACACATGATTTGGAGCTCGCGGCAGTTGTGTTTGCTTTGAAATATGGCGGTATTTTCTTTATAGGGTTCGTGTAGATATGTTTTCAGACCACAAGAGCCTCCAGTATTTGTTCAAATGGAAGGAACTGAATCTAAGATAGCGGCGGTGGTTAGAATTGCTCAAGGACTATGATATGAACATATTGTACCATCCAGGGAAGGCAAATGTGGTAGCCGATGCTCTTAGTCGAAAATCCATGGGTAGTTGGCTCATTTGGGTGTGGATCAGAGACCCCTGGCTCGAGAGGTTTACCAATTAGTCAGTTTGGGGGTTCGTATCTCGGCGTCAGACGAGGGGGATATCTTGGTGCATAATGGAGCAGAATCATCATTGGTCGCGGAAATCAAGGAAAAACAGTCCATGGATCCAGCATTAGTTCGGGTAAAGGAAGTAGTTATGAATGACAAGACCTCGGCATTTGTACTCAGCAGTGAAGATGGTGTAATGCGGTGTCAAGACAGACTATGTGTTCCGGACGTGAACGAACTTCGGGAAAGGGTAATGGCAGAGGCACATATTTCCAGATATTTTGTACAATTAGGTTCCACGAAAATGTATCATGACCTTAAGGAGATTTATTGGTGGAACGGTATGAAAAGGGATGTGGCAGGCTTTGTAGCTAAATGTCCGAATTGTCAACAAGTGAAGGCCGAGCATCAACGACCCGGTGGATTAACTCAGATTATAGAAATACCAAGGTGGAAATGGGAGATGATCAATATGGATTTCGTGGTGGGGTTACCTCACACTCGGCGTAAGTTCGATTCAATATGGGTGGTAGTAGATCGACTCACCAAATCAGCTCACTTCCTGCCTGTCAAGTCCACTGATACTGCAGAGCAATATGCAAGATTGTACATCAAGGAGATAGTAAAACTTCATGGCACTCCACTTTCTATTATCTCGGATCGTGGGGCTCAGTTCACAGCTAACTTTTGGAAGAAGTATCAGCAAGGTTTGGGAATCTAGGTGAATCTCAGCACAACTTTCCATCCACAGACCGATGGACAGGCCGAGCGGACCATTCAGACGCTTGAAGATATGTTGCGGGCTTGTGTCTTAGATTTTAAAGGTAATTGGGATGAACACTTGCCACTGATAGAATTTGCTTATAATAACAGCTATCATGCTAGCATTCAAATGGCCCCGTTTGAGGCATTGTACGGGAGAAGATGTAGATCGCCAATTGGGTGGTTTGAGGCAGGTGAAGCGGAATTGCTAGGGCCAGATATGGTGTACGAAGCTATGGGAAAGGTCAAGGTTATTCAGGAGAGAATGAAAATAGCACAGAGTCGTCAACAGTCCTATGCAGACGTTCGTCGAAGGGATTTGGAGTTTCAAGTCAATGATTGGGTGTTCTTGAGGGTATCTCCTATGAAGGGAGTCATGCGATTCGGAAAGAAAGGGAAATTGAGTCCTAGGTATGTTGGTCCACATCGGATCATTCAAAGGATTGGTCAAGTTGCTTATAGGCTAGAATTGCCTCTTGAGATGTCATCGGTGCACTCGGTATTCCATGTGTCCATGTTGAAGAAAGTGATTGGAAATCCATCCGCAATCATGTCAGTCGAGGCTATTGAGGTTAATGAAGATTTGTCATATGAAGAAGTTCCAGTTGCCATTCTTGATAGGCAAGTCCGTAAGTTAAGAAATAAGGAAGTTGCCTCTGTTAAAGCATTCTGGCGAAGTCAACAAGTTGAGGAGGCCACATGAGAAGCAGAGAAAGAGATGAAGGAAAAGTACCCCCATTTGTTCGATCAAGCCTAGAAGAAATTAGGTGACCCTCCTACTTCTAATAACTGTCATCTTGTCCAAGTTGTTTCCCTCTTAGTGTTAGTAAAAGCCTCCTCCATTTTGTAAAGAGTTATGTGTTAAGTAAGCGACTAATAGTAAGTGTAGATTGGTAGTGGTTTGTTTGTGTGTACATGTTGTGTTAAAATGGTTGAATAAGGAAAGGACTCATTGAAGTGACTAGTTATGTGCAATAGTAACAATGTGATAAAATGTGTGCATTTGTTGAGGCAAGAAAGTATATACAAGTTGTGAAAAGTGTTGTATTTGTGTATTGTTGTTTGGTAATATGTTTCGGGGGCCCTCTGACAGGTGGATATGTCCATAATACAAAGGAAACTCTGGCGAAATTTTTCTAAAATATAAGAGTTAGTCAAAATTTTGATAGCTTGCATATCATGTCTTTCAAAACTCATTTATTTCAAAATCCTCATTCGAGGACGAATGATCTTAAGGGGGGAGGATGTAAGGCCCCGTAAAATTTTTGTGCATAAAACCTAGTAGATGTGGTGTCATGGTCCGAATAATGTGTTAGGAATGCGTAGAATTCTTCGCGGCGAGCTTGCTCGCCGCGGTTCGGACCCTTGGTAATGATTTAAGTTTCAAAAATGTAGAGAAATAATTTTTCCGAAAAAGTGTCAAATATGCGGTCAAGAATGCGACCGCAGAATCAACATGCGGACCGCATTCTGACCGCAAATCGTTCCAGAGAGTTTCTCAAAAATCCGTCAAATGTGCGGTCGATATGCGATCGCATGTCAAATCTGCGGTGCATTTTGCGACCGCAGATCAAACATGCGGACCGCATTCCGGCCGCATTCCTTAACAGAAACTTGTAATTTTTGAGGCCATTTTGCGGTCACTTTGCGGACCGCATGTGTGTTCTGCGGTCGCATAGTGACCGCATATTTGACCCCGGCCCAGTTTTTGTAACATTTTGACCCGATCTCTTCTTTAATATAACACCTTTCTTCTTCATTTTTATCATATCACCTCACCAAAATTAGAGAGAGAAGAGAGGGTTTTTAGAGAGAGAAATCTTTCATCTTCAAAGATTTGTTTCAACTACTTAATTCCAAGGATTCTAGGGCAAAGATTCAACATCCCCAATCTTTTCAAGGTAAAAACCCTAACTATTTTCTTTGATTTTCCGTTTTAAATTGGGTAAAGAGAGGTTTGCATATAATAGCTTTTGAAAATAGAATTTTTACACTCATGCATGATTATTGATCTTGATTTCTAGTAAAACAAAAGAAGTAAGTAGAAGTAAGAGTCTTCAAGAACAAGGTTGGCAAGAGTAAGATAGCTTGGGTAAGCATAAAGTAGGAAGTTAATGGAAGAAAACTCATCACTAGGTATGTATGGCTAATTTTGATTCTTGTGAAATCGCCCTTATGTGTAAAATTGTTTGGCATGTGTTGATTTGAGAAATCGTATGTGATTATTTGATGTTGTTGGATATTCAAAGTTGTTGTTGAACTATGAGTGTTGTGGTATGAAATATGAGCCGAAAGGTAAATGAGAGTTGAATTGGGTAAAGAATTTGTGAATAATGATTGTGATGGCCTATATGGCACCTTGTGGAAAAGAAATCGAAACACTTGAGAATTGGTTTATTGTGGAAAGAGATGAAACACTTGAATTATGGAAAATTGTTGAATATACATGTGTGAATATTATTGAATGTGGAAACATTGTAACTTGGTTGTGATATTGGCTTGAGAAGTAATTGAGAACATGAAACAATGTGCAAGTTGCTTATTTGAACTTGTTGAAATTGTGTGTAGTACCTTATCTGCTGTTTGAAATTGTTGTGTTTTCAACTGCAAGGCGGGGTCGTGTTGCGCGCCGCAACGTGGTGAAATAAGGTGTGGGTTGGGGTGATAAGGGTGGCCGAGGTAATAAGGGTGGTCAGGGGCAATAAGGATGGAAAGCGATCGAAATCGCTATTAAAAAAAATTGATACATAAATCAATAATGTGAAATTGTGAAAGGAGACAGCAGGAGAGTTTGCAACCTGTGGGGCACTGATTGCCCCTTTGTTTGACTACTTGTGCTTTACGTGATTGATTGGTTATTGTTAAATTGGTTGGTTGTAGAAAGTGCTTTGTGTGAGAATTATTTGAAATGAGGAAAAATGTGGAAACATGGTTGGTTGGCTTAATTAATTGTTGATGTAATTTAATGGCTTGAGTTTACTTGGGACAAAGTTTGTCCATACATACCAGTACAATTCAAGTGTACTGACGTCCCTTTTGCCGGGGACGCTACATTCGTATCATGATTGTAGGTGGATCGGTAGCAGGCACTTCAGCTCATCGGCAGTAGTATCCTTCTCCTTCCACTGCCCGTTTTGGTGAGCCCCTTTCTTCCTCGGGGCACAGTGTGGCTCATGCCACTTTTATTTCAGACTTTCTTTTGGATTTTGTAAGGTATAGCCGGGGCCTTGTTACCGGCAAGTATTGTATTTCCTTTTTGTATCCTAGAGGCTCCGTAGACATGTAAACCGTGGGATTGTGGCCTATGTATATGTATGGGGCGTTGTAAATATAAATTATGAACTTGTTAGTAAATAAATCACATGGTTATGTTTATGCATTGTGAAATCAGTCATTGTTGGTAAGATATTTTGGTTAATGAGTAACAGTCAACACAGGGGTAACGCGTGGGAATGAAAGGCACCCAGGTCCGCTTGATTGGGGCAACCCGGTCAAGAGAAAGAAGTACCTGAATCAGAAAACAAATGTGGGTAGCGATTCCGCATATCAGACTCGGACTCCCAGGTTTATGCCTCAGGAGGCTGACCTCTCCACCGAACACGCATAGAAGGATAACTCTTCGACCTCAACTGTCGAACCTGCCGGTCTAGAATGGCCACTGGCTCCTCCTTGTAAGATAGATCATTGTCCAATTGGACAATACTGAAGTCTAACACATGTGTGGGATCGCCGTGGTATCTCCGAAGCATAGATACGTGAAAAACCGGATGCACGGCTGATAAGCTAGGCGGCAAAGCTAATCTGTAAGCCACCCCTCCCACTCTGTCTAGAATTTCAAATGGACCAATATACCTAGGGCTGAGCATGCCCTTCTTCCCGAACCTCATCACGCCCTTCATCGGCGACACCCGAAGCAATACACGCTCACCAACCATGAAATCTACATCTCGAACCTTACGATCCGCATAAGTCTTCTGCCCTGGACTGAGCTGAACGCAATCTCTCCTGAATAGTCTTGACCTTATCCAAGGCCTCCTGAACTAAGTCTGTACCCAACAACCGAGCCTCTCCCGGTTCAAACCATCCGACTGGAGATCGACATCGCCTACCATACAACGCCTCATACGGGGCCATCTGAATGCTAGACTGGTAGCTGTTGTTGTAGGCGAACTCTGCTAATGGCAAAAACTGGTCCCACGAGTCTCCAAAATCAATGTCACAGGCTCGAAGCATGTCCTCTAGAATCTGGATAGTCCTCTCGGACTGGCCATCCGTCTGAGGATGAAAAGCTGTACTCAGCTGAACCTGGGTGCCTAACTCCTGCTGGACCGCTCTCCAGAACCGCGAGGTAAACTGCGTACCCCGATCGGAGATAATAGATACCGGCACCCCATGAAGTCGAACAATCTCCCTGATGTAAATCTTTGCCAACCTCTCCGATGAGTAGGATACAGATACTGGAATAAAGTGTGCTGACTTGGTCAACCTATCAACAATGACCCAAATAGCATCATATTTCCTCCGAGTCAAAGGAACTCCAGTAACGAAGTCCATAGTGATCCGCTCCCATTTCCACTCGGGAATCTCAATCCTCCGGAATACACCACCGGGCCTCTGGTGCTTATATTTCACCTGCTGACAATTTAGACACCGAGCGACATATGCAACGATATCTTTCTTTATTCTGCGCCACCAATAGTGCTGTCGTAAGTCCCGGTACATCTTCGCGACACCCGGGTGTATAGAATACCGCGAACTGTGGGCCTCCGCTAAGATTTACTCTCGAATCCCTTCGACATTGGGCACCCAAACTCGACCCTGCAATTTCAATACCCCATCATCATCTAGATTTACCTGGGTGGCACCTCCCCGCTGTACTGTATCTCTCAACTCACGCAAATGAGGATCATCAAATTGCCTCTCACGGATACACTCTAATAAAGAAGAACGAGCGACCGTGCGGGCTAACACCCTGCTAGGTTGAGAAATATCTAATCTCACAAACCGGTTGGCTAAGGCCTGGACATCTAGTGCTAATGGTCTCTGACTGACCGGAATGAATGCAAGACTACCCATGCTGGCCGACTTTCTACTCAATGCATCGGCCACCACATTGGCCTTACCTGGGTGATATAAGATAGTAACATCATAGTCTTTTAGCAATTCTAACCATCTCCGCTGTCGTAGATTCAACTCCTTCTGTTTGAACAAGTACTGTAGGCTTTTGTGATCAGTGTACACCTCACATGTCACACCATATAGATAATGCCTCCAGATCTTTAAGGCATGAACCACTGCTGCTAACTCAAGATCATGAACTGGATAATTCTTCTCATGTATTTTTAACCGCCTCGAAGCATAAGCGATAACCTTACCATCCTGCATCAATACCGCTCCAAGCCCTGTACGAGATGCGTCACAATAAACTGTATAAGGCCCTGCACCTGTAGGTAGTATCAACACTGGTGCGGTGGTCAAGGCTGTCTTGAGCTTCTGAAAGCTCGCCTCACACTCCTCTGACCACTGGAACTGGACACCCTTCTGGGTCAACCTGGTCATCGGGGCTGCAATAGAAGAAAACCCCTCTACAAATCGACGGTAGTAACCTGCTAATCCCAAGAAACTCCGAATCTCAGTCACTGAAGCTGGTCGAGGCCAATTCTGGACTGCCTCAATCTTCTTTGGGTCTACCTGAATACCTTCCACTGATACAATGTGACCCAGAAATGCTACCGAACTCAGCCAGAACTCACATTTAGAAAATTTGGCATATAGCCGGTTATCTTTCAGAGTCTGAAGAACCACTCTGAGGTGCTGCTCGTGCTCTTCCTGGCTGCGGGAGTACACCAGGATGTCATCTATGAAGACTATCACGAACAGATCTAAGTAAGGCCTGAATACCGATTCATCAACTCCATGAATGCTGCTGGGGCATTGGTCAACCCGAAGGACATGACCAAGAACTCATAATGCCCATATCTAGAACGACAGGCTGTCTTAGGAATGTCAGCCGCCCTGATCTTCAGCTGATGGTAGCCTGACCTCAAGTCTATCTTAGAGAATACTCTCGCTCCCTGGAGCTGGTCAAACAAATCATCAATCCTCAGCAGTGGATACTTATTTTTGATAGTAACCTTGTTTAACTGCCGGTAATCAATACACATTCGCATCGAGCCATCTTTCTTCTTTACAAATAATACAGGTGCTCCCCGGGGGAAACACTGGGCCTGATAAAGCCCTTCTCAAGAAGGTCTTGCAACTGATCTTTCAACTCTTTTAATTCCGGCGGGGCCATACGATAGGGTGGAATAGAGATGGGCTGAGTGCCCAGTGCCAGATCAATACAGAAATCAATATCCCCGTCGGGTGGCATGCCCGGCAGGTCTGAAGGAAAAACCTCCGGAAACTCCCGTGCAATAGGGACCGACTCAATGGAAGGAACCTCTGCGCTGGAATCACGAACATAAGCCAAATAAGCTAGACACCCCTTCTCGACCATACGTCGAGCCTTAACATAGGAGATAACAGTGCGAACGGAGTGGCTTAAGGTACCTTTCCACTCTAGTCGGGGTGATTCTGGCAAGGCTAAGGTCACAGTCTTAGCATGACAATCTAGAATTGCATGGTATGGGGACAACCAGTCCATCCCCAATATGATATCAAAATCCACCATATCCAAAAGCAACAGATCAACACGGGTCTTAAGACCCCCAAATATAACTACGCACGAACGATGCACTCGGTCAACTATAATGGAGTCACCCACTGGTGTGGCTACATAAACTGGAATATCCAGAGCATAGCTGGGCACGGCCAAATACGGTGCAAAGTAGGAAGACACATAGGAATATGTAGATCCAGGGTCAAATAATACCGAAGCACCTCTGCCACACACAAGAATAGTACCTGTAATCACGGCATCTGATGCCTCCGCCTCTGGCCTGGTTGGTAAAGCATAGAATCGGGGATCAGCACCTCCCCTCTGAGCTGCATCTCTAGGACGACCATCAACTGGCTGACCTCTACCTCTGGCTGGACGGTCTCCACCTCTACGGTCTCGACCTCCACCTCTATAATCTCTACCCCCGCCTCTGGCTGGCTGGGCAGGCTGAGGGTCAGCTGGGGCCTGAATCATAGGACGAGGACCTCGCTGCTGAGAGTTGCCCGCTGCTAGAGGGCAATACCTGATAAAATGACCCGGGTCACCACAACCGTAGCAACTCTTAGACTGATAGGGCTGCTGGCCCTGACGACCTGAATGGCCTCCACGAACACTCTGAAGAGGCTGAGCATTAATAGGAGGCTGGTCTGAATAATGCCCACGAAAACCATGATCACCTGGTCCACCCTGTGAAGCCTGAAGGGCGGAATGAAAAGGCCTGGAAGACTGGCCTCTATCAAAGGATTCTCTGCTACCAGAGGAAGAAGCACCAAACCTACCCGAATGACGAGGCCTCTTATCCGAAGAATAACCGCCTCCTCTAGCGAGAGCCATCTCAACTCTGCGTGCTGCATTGGCTGCCTTCTGAAATGATATGTCACTCCCCACGCCCATAGCCATCTGGAGTCTAATTGGCTGATTAAGCCCATCTATAAACCTGCGGACCCTCTCCCGCTCTGTGGGAAGTATCATTACTGCATGACGAGCCAAATCGACAAATCTCGTCTCGTATTGTGTGACCGTCATAGTGCCCTGATGGAGGCGCTCAAACTGCCTCCGAAGTACATCCCGCTGAGTAGCAGGGAGAAACTTCTCCATAAATAGTTCCGCAAACTGATCCCATGATAAAGCTGGGGACCCCGCTGGTCGAGTCAAGCAATAATCTCTCCACCAAGTCTTGGCGGATCCTGCAAGCCTGAATGTACAGAAGTCAACTCCATTTGACTCCACGATCCCCATGGTCTTGAGAATCTCACGGCAACTGAATAAGAAGTCCTGAGGATCCTCTGATGTGGCACCGCTGAATGTAGTGGTAAATAGTTTGGAGAACTGATCAAGCCTCCATAACGAATCAGAAAGTCATGGCCGCTCCATCACCTGCATGAGCTGTGGTACCTGACTGAGTGGCCACAGCTGGTTGAACCACTGGTGCCTGAGGCTGAGGAGCTACTGGCTCCGGAGTACGAGCAATAGGAGTCTGGGCCCCTCCTCCAGCCTGAGAAGCGGCTGGTGCAACTGATAATAAACCCGCTCTGGCAATGCTGTCCATAAATCCCGCTATTCCGACCAAAGCATCCCGGAGATCCGGGGTAAATAAAGCCTCTCCTGGGACCTGAGCTGGGCCCACTGGAGCTGCTGGGACTGGAGCCTCCTCGTCAATCTCAATATGAGGCTCCACCTCTGGGGTAGCTGCCTGGGGCTGAGCTCTACCCCTACCACGGCCTCTGATACGACCTTGGCCCCTGCCCCTCACAGGGAGCTGCCTGGGGCTCGGGCTGCTGGTCAGCGGACGAAGAAGCGCGTGTCCTTACCATCTGCGAAAGGACAGAATAGAAATTCAATCAGTAATTGAGGAACAAGTCGCACGACAAGAAAGAACAAATGAGAGACTCTTTCCTAACTCAATAGACTCTGGAGGACAAGTACGGACGTCTCCGTACCTACCTCTCAAACTCTACTAAGCTTGTTCGTGAGTGGTGAGACCTATGTAACCTATAGCTCTGATACCAACTTGTCACGACCCGGATTTTCCCCCAACATCGGGATCGTGATGGCGCCTACTCGTGGTAGCTAGGCAAGCCACTGTATTCATACTATCCTGTTTTTAATAATGTTTCATGATTAATTTATCAAGAAACCATAACTTTGATTAAATAAGTGCGGAAGACTTTATTGAAATAGAAATAACCAGTTTCAAGGAAAAATCATACTGAAATCCTCTACCCAAGACGTGGAGTCACCAACTCACGAACTACTACTGAATACAACACATCAAAGTCTGAAAGAAATATAACATAATATGTTTGTCTCAGAACAAAGAGACTACAGTTAATAACATAAGTAAAGAGAGAGACGCCGGGCCTGCGAACGTCTGCAAGCTACCTCGGTCTCAAGTATGATCAACTCCCACACAAAATATTTACTGCTGCTGCTCCTGGTCGTAACCCGGACCTGTGCAAAAATGCACAGAAGTGTAGTATCAGCACAACCGACCCCATGTGCTGGTAAGTGCCTGGCCTATCCCGGCGAAGTAGTGACAAGCCTAGGACCAGACACCCACATAAACCTGTACAATTCAATATATATATATACAACAGAATAACGAGAAATAACCAAGTAATAACACAATAAGGAATATCTCAAAGAATTCAACAATTAACAACAATTAATAAGCTCACAAGGAAAACAAAGTATAATGGAAACACATGTAATATCCAATCAAGGAATAGCAAACAGATTGCACGGCATCACCCTTCGTGCTTTTACTCTCATCCTCACCAAATAAGCAAATAAAGTACACGGCATCACCCTTCGTGCTTTTACTCTCATCCTCACATCCATAGTACGGCATGATCCTTCGTACATGGTTCAATAACAGGGCACGGCATGATCCTTCGTGCATAATCAATAAAACATGGCACGGCATTAACCTTCGTGCATAAATAATAAATCAAGGCACGACATCACCCTTCGTGCATTATCACTCTTCCTCACCCAAATAACAATCACAGTTAAGGGCAAAGAAAGAAACAGTAATTCATAAACTGTCCCAACAAGGGCAATCAATAATTATCTTCACAAACAAGTCCCGACAAGGGAGAACAATAACAATTCTACAACCTGGCAAAGGTTCAACAATTCATCTGCAAATATATCTCACAATAAGCATTATCAACGACTCACGGTCATACTAGACGCCGGTGTATGGATGCTCGTCACCACAGCCCATACACCGCACTCGATCTCATAACACATAGCACATAATCCTATTCCCTCAAGCTAGGATTGAACAAACACTTACCTCGAATGTTTATGAACAATTCAATCCGTGGAAATGTCTTTTTCTTTCAAATTTGGCTCCAATCCAATCGTATCTATACACAATTGATTTAATATCATCAGTACTACTCAACAAACTAATTCCTAAGAACAATTACAACTTTTACAACATTCTGCCCGGAATAGTGAATTTCGACCCCGGGCCCACATGGTCGGAACTCGGGGTTCGGACCAAAATCCGGTTACCCATCCCCCCACGAGTTCATGTATATGATATGTTTCAAAATCGGACCTCAATTCGAGGTCCAATTTCCAAATTTATGAAAAACCCTATATTCTAACAAAAACAAGAAATTCTACCATGAAAACCTTTGATTTCTATTGAAAAACATTTTTAATGATGTTAGGAATTGAAAGAATTAAGTAAAAAGTGACTTACAATTGTTTTGAAGAAGAAGGAATCCGTGAAGAATCGCAAATGGGTGTTTTTGGTTTGTAAAACGTGAAGAAATGAACTGAAAATCGTGTTTTACAGGTCTCTGTGTTCGCATTTGCGAACATGGGTTCGCAATTGCGAACCCCGACCAATTTCTGGAGTTTGAAAAATATGCGAATATTTGTTCGCATTTGCGAAGTCTAGGCAGTTACTGGGGATTTCGCATTTGCGAAATAAGGTTCGCATTTGCGAACCAGCAGGCTTCCGGGCTTTGTCGCAATTGCGACACATTCTTCGCAATTGCGAAGACATGCAATTACTGATGGCCTCACAATTGCGAGGTTAAGTTCGCCATTGCGAACTCTGGTCCAGGTGTGCCAGTGTCGCATTTGCGACACTTTGTTCGCATTTGCGAAATTGGCTGGTTCTGGCAGGCGTCGCATTTGCGATAATGGGTTCGCATTTGCGAACCCAGCCTTGAACTGCCTTCTTCGCATTTGCGTGAAAATCTTCGCAAATGCGAAGCCAACAGCTGGGTGAAAAACCAGCAGTGCATAAATTCAGAAATTGATCCTACGTCCTATCAAATCTTTACCCGAGCCCCCCCCCCCCCGGGCTCCAAACCAAACATGTACACAACCTCAAAAACACATTATGAACTTGTTCGTGCGATCACATCGCCAATATCACATCGTTTTCATCAAATCAAGTCTCAAATTCAAGATTTTCATACTTTTGGTTTTCAAAACTTTCAAACTTGGAACTCAAGGTCCAAAACATCTCAAACGACATCCGAATGTCACCAAGCTTTACATAAATCACATATATAATATTTAAGACTTGTACCGGGCGTCGGAACCAAAATACGAGCCCGATACCAAGGTCAATTAATTTATTTCCTTTAACAATTACATCAAACACAATTTCATAGAAAAATTCATAACTTGGGCTCTAGGCCTCAGAATTCGACTCCGGACGCATGTCCAAGTCCCATATTTTCCTACGGACCTCTCGGGACCATCCAATCTCGGGTCCGGATCCGTTTACCAAAAATGTTGACCGAAGTCAACCAAATCAATATTAATAACATTTTTATCCAAATTTCTCGTAGAATTCATATTTTCTATCACAAAATCTTTCCGGCTACAAGCTCGGATTGTGCACGTAAATCGAGGCATCATGCAATGAGGTTTTCAAGGCCTTAGAAGCTCGAAATGATTAATAAAATAAGTGATGACCCTTTGGGTCGTCACATATTACTACAATCGTATTAGTCAAATGGACTTATGTAGTTGTCGTAGGCCGATGCGTCCTACTACAAGCATATTACATTACTCCCAATTTGTTATAACTACAATAGTATTAGTCAAATGGACTTATGTGATTGTCGTAGGCCGATGCGTCCTAGTATATGAATGAAATCATATTCATTCACCGTCAATTACTAAATAACAACCACGATATATAAAAGGAAGTTCCTTTGACTACAATCGTCTTAGTAAAATGGACTTATGTGGTTGTCGTAGGATGATGTGTCCTAGTACAATCGTATTACATTACTCCCAATTTGTTATGACTACAATCGTATTAGTGAAATGGACTTATGTGGTTGTCATAGGCCGATGCGTCCTACTACAATCGTATTACATTACTCCCAATCTGTTATGACTACAATCGTATTAGTCAAATGGACTTATGTGGTTGTCGTAGGCCGATGCGTTACTACAATCAGATTACGTTACTCCCAATCTGTTATGACTACAATCGTATTAGTCAAATGGACTTATGTGGTTGTCGTAGGCCGATGCGTCCTACTAAAATCATATTATTCAAATGGACTTATGTGGTTGTCGTAGGCCAATGCGTCTTAGTATATGAATGAAATAATATTCATTCACGGTCAATTACTAAATAACAACCACGACATATAAATGGAAGGTCCTATTACTACAATCGTATTAGTCAAATGAACTTATGTGGTTGTCGTAGGCGGATGCGTCCTAGTATACGAATGAAATCATATTCATACACGGTCAATAACTTAACAACAACAACGATATATAAACGGAAGCTCCTATTACTACAATCGTATTAGTCAATTGGACTTATGTGGTTGTCGTAGGCCGATGCGTTCTAGTATAGGAATGAAATAATATTCATAGATGGTCAATTACTAAATAACAACCACGATATATAAACGGAAGTCCTATTACTACAATCGTATTAGTCAAATGGACTTATATGGTTATCGTAGGCCGATGCGTCCTAAAACAATCGTATTACACTACTCCCAATCTGTTATGACTACAATTGTATTAGTCAAATGGACTTATATGATTGTCGTAGGCCGTTGCGTCCTAGTATATGAATGAAATCATATTCATTCACGGTCAATTATTAAATAACAACCACGATATATAAACGGAAGTTCCTATGACTACAATCGTATTAGTCAATGGACTTATGTGGTTGTCGTAGGCCAATGCGTCCTACTACAATCGTATTACATTACTCCCAATCTGTTATGACTACAATTGTATTAGTAAAATGGACTTACGTGGTTGTCGTAGGCCGATGCGTCCTACTATAATCGTATTACATTACTCCCAATCTGTTATGACTACAATCATATTAGTCAAATGGAGTTATGTGGTTGTCGTAGGCCGATGCGTCCTAGTATATGAATGAAATCATATTCATTCACGGTCAATTACTAAATAATAACCACGATATATAAATGGAAGTTCCTATGACTACAATCGTATTAGTCAATGGACCTATGTGGTTTTCGTAGGCCAATGCGTCCTACTACAATCGTATTACATTACTCCCAATCTGTTATGACTACAATTGTATTAGTAAAATGGACTTACGTGGTTGTCATAGGCCGATGCGTCCTACTACAATCGTATTACACTACTCCTAATCTGTTATGACTACAATCGTATTAGTCAAATGGACTTATGAGATTGTCGTAGGCCGTTGCGTCCTAGTATATGAATGAAATCATATTCATTCACGGTCAATTACTAAATAACAACCACGATATACAAACGGAAGTTCCTATGACTACAATCGTATTATTCAATGGACTTATGTGGTTGTCGTAGGCCAATGCGTCCTACTACAATCGTATTACATTACTCCCAATCTGTTATGACTACAATCGTATTAGTAAAATGGACTTACGTCGTTGTCGTAGGCCTATGCTTCCTACTATAATCGTATTACATTACTCCCAATCTGTTATGACTACAATCGTATTAGTCAAATGGACTTATGTGGTTGTCGTAGGCCGATGCGTCCTAGTATATGAATGAAATAATATTCATAGATGGTCAATTACTAAATAACAACCACGATATATAAACAGAAGGTCCTATTACTACAATCGTATTAGTCAAATGGACTTATGTAGTTGTCGTAGGCGGATGCGTCCTACTACAATCATATTACATTGCTCCCAATCTGTTATGACTACAATCATATTAGACAAATGGAGTTATGTGTTTCTCGTAGGCCGATGCGTCCTAGTATATGAATGAAATCATATTCATTCATGGTCAATTACTAAATAACAACCATGATATATAAACGGAAGTTCCTATGACTACAATCGTATTAGTCAAATGGACTTATGTGGTTGTCGTAGGCCGATGCGTCCTAGTATATGAATGAAATCATATTCATTCACGGTCAATTGGTAAATAACAACAACGATATATAAACGGAAGTTCCTATGACTTCAATCATATTACAATACTCCCAATCTGTTATGACTACAATCGTATTAGTCAAATGGACTTATGTTGTTGTCGTAGACCGATACATCCTATTATGAACCTATGACATTACTCCCAATACGATATATAAACGGAAGTTCCTATGACTTCAATCGTATTAGTCCAATGGACTTATGTGGTTGGCGTAGGCCAATGCGTCCTAGTATGTGGTTGTCGTAGGCAGATGCGTCCTACTACAATCGTATTACATTACTCTAATCTGTTATGACTATAATCGTATTAGTCAAATAGAATTATGTGGTTGTCATAGGCCGATGCGTCCTAGTATGTGATTGTCATCGGCCTACAATAATCACATAAGTCCATTTGACTAATACTATTGTAATCATAACAGATTGGGAGTAATGTAATACGATTGTAGTAGGACGCATCGGCCTACGACAACCACATAAGTCCATTTGACTAATACCATTGTAGTGAACATATTGGGAGTAATGTAATACGAGTCTAGTAGGACGCAGCGGCCTACGACAACCACATAAGTCCATTTGACTAATACGATTGTAGTAATAGGAACTTCCGTTTATATATCGTGGTTGTTAGTTAGTAATTGACAGTGAATGAATATTATATCATTCATATACTAGGACACATTGGCCTACGACAACCACATAAGTCCAATGGACTAATACGATTGTAGTCATAACAGATTGGGAGTAATGTAATACGACTGTAGTCGGACGCATCGGCCTACGACAACTACTTAAGTCCATTTGACTAATACAATTGTAGCAATAGGACCTTCCGCTTACATATCGTGGTTGTTATTTATTAATTGACCGTGAATGAATATGATTTCACTCATATACTAGGATGCATCGGCCTACGACAATCACATAAGTCCATTTGACTAATAAGATTGTAGTCATAACAGATTGGGAGTAATGTAATACGATTGTAGTCATAAGACCTTCCATTTATATATCGTATTGGGAGTAATGTAATACTAAATAACAACCACGATATATAAACGGAAGGTCCTATTACTACAATCGTATTAGTCAAATGGACTTTTGTGATTGTCATAGGCCAATGGACTTATGTAATAGGACCCTCCTTTGTATATCGTGGTTGTTATTTAGTTTTACATTACTCCCAATACGTTATAAAAACGGAAGGTCTTATGACTACAAATGTATTATATTACTCCCAATCTGTTATGACTACAATCGTACTAGTCAAATGGACTTATGTGATTATCGTAGGTCGATGTGTCCTAGTATATGAATTAAATCAAATTCATAGAGGGTCAATTACTAAATAACAACCACGATATGTAAACAGAAGGTCCTATTACTACAATCGTATTAGTCAAATGGACTTATGTGGTTGTCGTAGGCCGATGCGTCCTACTACAATCGTATTACATTACTCCCAATCTGTTATGACTACAATCGTATTAGTCTAATGGACTTATGTGGTTGTCGTAGGCAGAATGCGTCCTAGTATAATCATATTAGTCCAATGGACTTATGTGGTTGTCGTAGGCCGATGCATCCTAGTATATGAATGTAATGTCATACGTTCATACTATGATGCATCGGCCTACGACAATCACATAAGTCCATTTGACTAATACGATTGTAGTCATAACAGATTGGGAGTAATGTAATACGATTGTAGCCATAGGACCTTCCGTTTATATATCGTATTGGGAGTAATGTCATATGTTCATACTAGGACGCATCGGCCTACCACATTATACAAACCGAAGTTCCTATTAATACATTCGTAATAGTCCAATGGACTTATGTGGTTTTCGTAGGCCGATGCGTCCTAGTACAATCGTATTACATTACTCCCAATATGTTATTTAGTATTACATTACTCCCAATCTGTTATGACTACAATTGTATTAGTCAAATGAACTTATGTGGTTGTCGTAGGCGATGCGTCCTAGTATATGAATGATATCACATTCATTCACGGTCAATTACTAAATAACAACCACGATATATAAACGGAAGGTCCTATTACTACAATCGTATTAGTCAAATGGACTTATGTGGTTGTCGTAGGCCGATGCGTCCTACTACAATCGTATTACATTACTCCCAATCTGTTATGACTACAATCGTATTAGTCAAATGGACTTATGTGGTTGTCGTAGGCCGATGCGTCCTAGTATAACGTAAGACATTACTCCCAATACGATATATAAACGAAAGGTCCTATGACTACAATCATATTACATTACTCCCAATCTGTTATGACTACAATCGTATTAGTCAAATGGACTTATGTGATTGTCGTAGGCCGATGCGTCCTAGTATATGAATTAAATCATATTCATTCACAGTTAATTACTAAATAACAACCTCAAATATATACGGAAGGTCTTATTAGTACATTTGTATTAGTCAAATGGACTTATGTGGTTGTCGTACGCCGATGCGTCCTACTACAATCGTATTATATTACTCCCAATCTGTTATGACTGCAATCGTATTAGTCTAATGTACTTATGTGATTGTCATAGGCCGATGCGTCATAGTATATGAATGAAATCAGATTCATTCACGGTCAATTACTAACTAACAACCATGATATATAAACGGAAGTTCCTAGTACTACAATCGTATTAGTCCAATGGACTTATGTGGTTGTCATATTAGTTCGATGCGTCCTAGTATATGAATGAAATAATATTCATTCACGGTCAATTACTAACTAACAACCACAATATATAAATGGAAGGTCCTATTACTATAATTGTATTAGTCCAATGAACTTATGTAGTTATCGTAGGCCGATGCGTCCTATTATATGAATGAAATAATATCCATAGACGATCAACTACTAAATAACAACCAATATATATAAACGAAAGTTCCTATGACTACAATTGTATTAGTCCAATGGACTTATGTGTTTTTCGTAGGCTGATGGGTCCTAGTATATGAATGAAATCATATTCAAAGACGGTAAATTACTAAATAACAACCACGATCTATAAACGGAAGTTCCTATGACTACAATCGTATTACATTACAAGGACACATCGGCCTACGACAACCATATAAGTCCATTGGATTAATACGATTGTGGTCAATTACTAAATAACAACCACGATTTATAAACGAAAGTTCATTGGAATACAATCGTATTAGTCAAATGGACTTATGTGGTTGTCATAGGCCGATGCGTCCTACTACAATCCTATTACATTACTCCCAATCTGTTATTGACCGTGAATGAATATTATTTCATTTATATACTAGGACGTATCAGACTAATACGACAACCACATAAGTCGATTTGACTAATACGATTGTAGTAATAGGACCTTCCGTTTATACTAGGACGTTTAACTTATATTGAAGCTCATAGACGGTCAATTACTAAATAACAACCGTGATACATAAACGGAAGTTCCAATGGCTACAATCATATTAGTCAAATGGACTTATGTGGTTGTCGTAGGCCGATGCGTCCTAGAAATTTAATACGATTGTAGTCAACGTCCTAGTATATGAATGAAATCATATTCATTCACGGTTAATTACTAAATAAAAACGATTTAACTACAATCGTATTACATTATATATCGTATTGGGAGTAACGTCATTCATTCATACTACGACGCATCAGCCTACGACAACCACATAAGTCCATTCGACTAATACGATTGTAGTCATAACAGATTGAATACTATTGTAGTCATAACAGATTGGGAGTAATGTAATACGATTGTAGTCATAGGAGATTACTACAATCGTATTAGTCCAATGGACTTATGTGGTTGTCGTAGGCCGATGCGTCCTAGTATATGAATGTAATCATAGTCATTCACGATCAATTACTAAATAACAACCATGATATATAAACGGAAGTTCCTATTACTACAATCGTATTAGTCTAATGGACTTATGTGATTGTCGTAGGCTGATGCGTCCTAGTATGAACATATGACATTTCTCTCAATCTGTTATGACTACAATCGTATTAGTCAAATGGACTTATGTGGTTGTCGTAGGCCGATGCGTCCTAGTACATGAATGAAATAATATTCATTCACGGTCAATTACGAACTAACAACCACGATATATAAACGGAATGTTCTATTACAACAATCGTATTAGTCAAATGGACTTATGTGGTTGTCGTAGGCTGATGCGTCCTACTACAATCGTATTACATTACTCCCAATTTGTTATGACTACAATTGTATTAGTCAAATGGATTTATATGGTTGTCGCAGGCCGATGCGTCCTAGTAATGTAATACGATTATAGTCATAGGAACTTTCGTTTATATATCGTGGTTGTTATTTAGTAAATGACGCATTGGCCAACTACAACCGTATTAGTCCATTTGACTAATACGATGGTAGTCATAACAGATTGGGAGTAATGTAATACGATTGTAGTAGGACGCATGGGCCTACGACAACCGCATAAGTCCATTTGACTAATACTATTGTAGTTATTAATTGACCGTGAATGAATATTATCTCATTCATATACTAGGACACATCGGCCTACGACAACTACATAAGTCCATTTGACTAATATGATTTTGGTCATAATAGATTGGGAGTAATGTAATACGATTGTAGTAGGACGCATCGGTCTACGACAACCACATAAGTCCATTTGACTAATACGATTGTAGTCATAGGAACTTCCGTTTATATATCGTGGTTGTTATTTAGTAATTGACCGTGAATGAATATTATTTCATTCATATACTAGGACGCATCGGCCTACGACAATCACATAAGTCCATTGGACTAATACGATTATAGTCATAACAGATTGGGAGTAATATAATACGATTGTAGTCATAGGACCTTCCGTTTATATATCGTATTGGGAGTAATGTCGTACGTTCATACTAGGACGCATCGTCCTACGACAACCACATAAGTCCATTTGACTAATACGATTGTAGTCATAACAGATTGGGAGTAGTGTAATATGATTATGGTCAATTAATAAATAACAACCACGATATATAAACGGAAGTTCATTAGACTACAATTGTATTAGTCAAATGGACTTATGTGGTTGTCGTAGGCCGATGCGTCCTACTACAATCGTATTACATTACTCCCAATCTGTTATTGACCGTGAATGAATATTATTTCATTCATATACTAGGACGCATCGAACTAATATGACAACCACATAAGTCCATTTGACTAATACGATTGTAGTAATAGGACCTTCCGTTTATACTAGGACGTTTAACTTATATTGAAGTTCATAGACAGTCAATTACTAAATAACAACCATGATATATAAACGGAAGTTCCTATGACTACAATCATATTAGTCAAATGGACTTATGTGGTTGTCGTAGGCCGATGCGTCCTAGAAATGTAATACGATTGTAGTCAATGTCCTAGTATATGAATGATATCATATTCATTCACGGTCAATTACTAAATAGCAACCATTTGACTACAATCGTATTACATTATATATCGTATTTTGAGTAATGTCATACATTCATACTAGGACGCATCGGCCTACGACAACCACATAAGTCCATTTGACTAATCCAATTGTAGTCATAACAGATTGGGAGTAATGTCATACGTTCAATTGACTAATACGAATGAATTCTAGTATTCATAGACCATTGTAGTCATAGGAACTTCCGTTTATAAGTACGTTGGACTAATACGTTTGTAGTAATAGGACCTTACATTTATTAGTTACTAAATCGAATTTAGTAATACAATTACTATATACGTTCATACTAGGCCGATGCATCCTAGTATGAATGAATGACATTACTCCCAATACGATATACAATGTAATACGATTGTAGTCAAATGGTTGTTACTTAGTAATTGACCGTGAATGAATATTATTTCATTCATATACTAGGACGCATCGGCCTACGACAACCACATAAGTCCATTTGACTAATACGATTGTAGTCATAACAAAATCTAAGTAATGTACTACGATTTTAGTAGGATGCATCGGCCTACGACTGTCACGGCCCCAATCCCCGTCGTGATGGCGACCAACATAACTGCTTGGCAAGCCCGACCATTCACACTCTCATCCCAAGCATGAAGCCCAAATCAATTACCTGAACATTTATATCAACAATAAAGCTAAACTATATAACCACCCCAAAGATCTAGGGTCACGAGTCTAGAGCCTCTAAACATGATCGGATAACAATATCTAAACCAAATACTCAAGTATGAATAATGTATATACAAAGGAAAACTGGAATAAGAAGAGAAGCCAGGTCCTGCGAACGCCAGCAGCTATCTCACCAACTCGGATAAATACTGATAAAAGCTGGAGTGCTCGTCTATCCCTCCTGTGTACCTGAATCTGCCCACAAAAGGTGCAGGGAGTAGGGGTGAGTACTAAGTACTCAGTGAGTAATAAATATATAAAAGCAGCCGAAAGTAGGAAATCCACAGAATACCACAATATGAAGCTAAACTACAGTCCGAATCTCCTACGAACTAGCATCAACAGTACAAAACAGCTACCACAGAATAATTCAACAGATAAACATGCAATGCAATGCACATAACCGCTACGGCGTGTAGCCCGATCCATTTAACGTCGACGGCGCTCAGTGGGGGTGTGTTCAAACTCCGGAGGGGCTCCTACAGCCCAAGCACAATACTGCTGCAGTGTGCAGCCCGATCCTCATATCAACCGCTGCGGTGTGCAGCCCGATCCTCATATCAACCGCTGCGGCGTGCAGCTCGATCCATCCTCAGTCCACAACATGCATATGAGTCATACAACAACTCAACTTATTTATTTCCAGGTTCCAATTCATTTAATTGTGAAAATACATTAATGCTTATTTAATTTTCCAAAACAGATGACTTAGCATTTCAATACGGTGCTTTCAAACTAGGACTGAGATAAGTGATTAATCAATTAGAGCTATCACATATATAACTATCCCCTAGGGATACTACAGGTCGGCACAAGGCCCCAAACATGGCTTACAGCCCACAAAATATATCTAACACAATGTGCGTTTCAACCGCATATAACATATTATTCACATCGGGGATGGACTAAGTCTCAATCCCCAGTCACAATCAATCCCGCACCTGCCACGGGGTGCGAGCCACGCCCTACTAGCGTCACAATGTGCTAAGCCGGGGTTTCGAACTCTCAGGCTACCATATATACAAACTACTCACCTCTAGCCGGCCGTGGACTCGTCCGCAATACCTTTTCCCTTCAAATTTGCTGCCTCGTGCATATAATCTAGTCAAACCACAACAATTATATCAAATACGGGTCAAAGAAACATAACCCAATTCAATTAATACAAAATATGAAATAATACACCAGTTGGTAAAACCCGAGCCCCGGGCCCACTTCTCAAAAATTCCTAAATTCATACCAACGGATTCCTCATCTCGCCACGAGTCTGTGCATATAAAATTTATCAAAATCGGAGTTCGAATGGCCTTTCAAAACCCAACAATTCGTTTTCATGATTTAGGCCCTAGTTCTTCTCAAATTCTACCCAATTTCAGGAATTTTGGTGTTGATTCTAGCATAAAATCATGTTTTTGATTCAAGAAACTTACCTCCAGCGATTACCCATTGATTTCTCTCTTAATAATCGCCTCAGAAGCTTCTTCCCGTTCCAAAATTGGAAGAAAACTCGACCTGCTCATTATAGGTATACTGTTTACGCGTTTTACTGCTCTTAATGGATTCCTTGTAAGATTCTAATGACTTTAGGCTTTTGAATCACTCAATTTGATCTTATAATTAAGGAGATATGTAGGTTTTAAGATTTGCAAATAGTGCAGGTTTTTAATACGCCGTCAGGGGCAGTTTTGTTATTAACCTGAAAATCTGGGCAACTTTAGTAAAATGACCATAAAATTCTCATACGATGTCCAAATTCGATGATTCTTTTTGCTACGGGTCCGTAATTGCGATACGGATATAATGCTTCATTAAAAACAGTAATCGGAGCTCATGTGTTCAGTATGATATCATTTATGCTTGAAGAAACGATGTCGAAGCATAAGAAAAACGAGCATAACGCAACCCAAACCTAGCTGAAACTCACCCGAGCTCCTCGGGCATACGAACATACTAACATGCCACATATGATCATGCAAACTTAGTTTCACTCTCAAAACACACAAACTAACATTAAAACACCAAATTTATATCGGATTCAAGCCTAAGTTCTTCTAAAACTTCCGAAACTTGCATTTGATCTAAAACCCGACCTAAACACCTCCGAATGACTTGAAACTTTGCACGCATATCCAAAATCACCTAATGGAGCTACTGCAACTCTCAAAATTCCGTTCCGACCCTCGGATGAAAATCTCACCTACCATCCGGAATTCACCAAAATTCAACCTTAGCCAATTCAAGGCTCAAACTACACCAGACATCCGAATTCGATTCCGATTGCTCTCCTAAGTCATACATGATCCCCCGAAACTGGTCGAATCATCAGAATTCAATTTCGAGCTGTCTAAATTATCGGTCAACCTTCGGTTGATTTTTCCTACCTATTATTCTCATAAAGGTTTATGGCCTCATTTTTATCTAAATTTCTTTCGATTTGCTTCTAACTTTCCGAACACATATAAATTAGCATATTGAAGTGTTAAAAGAAGAAAACGGGGTGATAACTCCCGTAATGACGGGTCGGGTCGTTACATTCTCCCCAACATAAATAAACGCTCGTCCTCGAGCGTACCCAGAGTTGTACTGGAAGCAACCCAATAGCTGAATGACCTTGCCTAGCATATATTCAGGGTGGTACCACGTCACCCTATCTATCATAAGTCCGATAACACAATATAGCAGAACTTCCGCAGTACATCTGAACCATAGACCTCATTCACTTTTCGAAATCATATACCAAATCTGACTCCCACGTCTATACTCAGAATACACCCGAACCAACTGTAATAGCCCATACTCGCCACTCCGGGTGAGATCTTATGGTGTACCAAACAACCTAATCACTCAAGACGATGGCCTCTAAGCGCAAAAATTTCCCACGATAACCAAATATTACTGAAAACCTTTCTCGTTAGCTAAAGTCTTGTTCCAATATCTTCATATACTGCCCACGGCAGTTGAAACACGCGATATATCGACTCCATTTCTCAGGCCATCCATGCATGATTCCATTTCCCTTTGATTCCATTTCCCTTTTAACTGATACCATAATAGATTTCGGAGCCAAACCTCAATATTACATTTCTAACCAACTGAAATCACATATGCCCGCACTCATTAATGGCTCCAATGGTCGTTTCAGATTATAACACACCGCACTGGTGATATGACACCTCAACACCGGCCTAAGCCACGAAGAGCACCACACAGGCTCTAATAAGAAATGCCTAAACATTCTCACATCACGACCACTAACTCAAACAAAAGAGCTGTAGTTCAATTCCTCCATACCATCATAGCATAGAACTGAGATCCCGTCTCGCATCATAGAAATAGAGTCTCTGAATTCTCCTCGAAAGGTCATAACATCATATGGCCTTGCCACAACTTATGGTTCATCCAAACACTATTACCCATGAAGCACCTCAAGTCATCTCATCATGCTCAAAACAGTCAGCCACGCAGAGATCAAGGTCTGAACTCAAGCAATCACTCTCACCCATGGTGAAACAATTAATATACGCCATCAAATATTGTAAGGACACAACCGATGCGCCATATGCCGAGCGACATCCACCACTGACTTTCCTCAGAGACTAGGAAGTATAGTTCACAAGGTAACATATAGAAAAAAACTATGCTCCATATTACACGGTTGCGGCGTGCAACCTGCTCAAAATGACATACCCGTGGCGGCGTGCCACACGATCCAGATACCATACCTGTGGCGGCGTGCCACCCGATCCAAATAACCCGTGGCGGCGTGCCACCCGATCCACGCAAAACCCTCACAAAACAAAATGCACACCGAGTCAAATTGCTCATTACAACAAACATATCTAGCCTCAAGCTCGGCCACAAGATTCGTATCCAACAAAGTTCCCCAATACCGGAACTTAATTAATGGTAGAAACTCTGCACTGATATCCGCCATGAAGGCCCAACTGACAAATTCATACCTACCAGCTGCCCGCTGGTCCTGGGTACAACTACACTGCTGGAGCATACTCTGATGCACTCTGCAAAACAATTTGTGCCATTCCCGACAGTCCATATCATATTAGTTTAGACGACCAGACTTATGACAACCAATCCGAAATCAAGTATCATAACCCAAATTCATCATATCAAGCTAAGAGAGAGCCACTAGGACTTCCAATTTCCAATGATCGCTAAACAGTGCCGATACACACGATATACAACTACTGCATAGGCGGATTACGAGAACTTCTAGTCTCCATCACCTATATAGCACCTGAATCATTATGACTGATTCCACACTCCACCGTACGAATACATAACACACATCAAATATTCATACCACGTAAGCCATTCAGAAATTTTCCTATGCCATCAACAATTCAATCATCACAATCGATCCAACAAGAGAATACCACCATACCACTAGATATTATCAATTTACATTACCTTGTCCTTCTTGACCATATATCCCGCCAAATCACTAGAATAGCAGTACCATTTTTCCTTAATCACCAGAAAGAGCGATTCTTAAATCACCTGCAGCTGCCCACTCTGCTCAATAATTTTTAATGACTTCCAATATATTATGAACTGATCCCAAAACCTCGAACATGCCAGTATCAACTTCCCATGACACATCGTATATACCATACCACACTAATATAACATGGAAACTTCTATCCCTTTCCTACGCCGCAAACATCGATGCACTCAGCTAGTCAAGGACCTTCAGGATCCCATATAGAAGAAAGGTCATTACATATTCCTTGCTTCGCATACCGACAGGAATATACTCACTTTCAAACCACGGTAGAATACATCACAAACTCTTTCTTTCAATTCATTGCATAAGTTTAACTGTCAGGACTGTGTCCTTCTACCCACATCGAGCTACGCAACTGCCAGCACTCAAGAGCTTGGTTGCACCATGGCTGCAAGACTCATTACTTCGAACACATACCAGGAATTAACCGTATCCTTATCATACCATTTCAGTTTATTAACAAGTTGTTCCATTTACCCTATTTCCTTCCTGATTCATCTTTAATTTAATATTAGCCTTTATTGTAGCACCACAATATCTCAACTCATGTTACCACACAAGACTCGTACATAAGACTACACGGTCTAAGGCTCACAGGCCGCTAAATACTCTCTCAATGTTTCCCAGAAGTACCACATTCTATAATGCTTTATTTTGAAGAACTTCCTGCGATTTTGAATTCGTTATCATTACCTCCCAATATGGATACATAGAATCCCATCATTCACATAACATAACACAAGTCTTGATTTCTTCTAACGAAACCACTGTCTTTAGCCATATACACAATCTTAATACACCTGACTGTTACAAGCAAAAATCTTGAACACCACAAAACCATTATCGGGCGTCATTCACTCTTATTCAATTATAATTCAAATGTCTTATTGAACAGAACCACTCGTGCCTTGTTAGAACTCTGGCACCGCAGAACATGATTACATACAGATGCATTTAGCTATCTTTATTTCCTATATACCGAACATTCTTTACCAGCAGCAGTTCAAACCATCCTATTATTTCTTCATATCTACGAAGCACCATAACTTTTATCATGATTTTCCCAACATACTTAGAGACAGAACCAACATAGCACACCACAGTGCAATCAGTTAATCAATAACAACCTCCCCAACTTGGCTCGGAGCCATACATCAAAGCACTTTTAGCCGCTCATAGCATTCTTTACTCAAATGATGACACAATGTTATGGTGAGATTAAACTCAAGTCATTTACAAGCTTGAAAAAGACTCGAATCATCAGAGACCTTAACCCTTCTGCAATTCTTGCATATATACACACACCACAGTTAAGCCTACTCTCTTTAGGTGACAGAAATCTTTTCTAAGTCCCAAATTTTTCATAAATTTTGGCAGAGTTTCCTTTGTAAATTGGCCTATCCACCTGCCAGAGAATCACCAAACCATTCTAACAATACATCCACAACTCAACAAGACATCACAATGCATTTCAACAACATTAAATCTCAATACTATACGAATCATATTATCACGATTTATATCTGAACTTGCGCTACACCTACTTGCATCATAACACATATCAAATACCCTTCAATTACACATCCAAATCCACCCACCTACTTTGCATCAATATAGTATTTCTGTACAGCACCTTCCACCAGGATATACATAACATAATCACTGTAGTCTTCCTGAGTCTAAACTCGATTTACTACACGTAAGGCACTTTACCTTCCAACTAAGAGATATGATAAACATTCACCATGCCCATAGCTTGGGGCTACACAATAGATTACAATAAGGATCTAACACCTGACAGATCGTACATTATTAAGCTGTCATTTCCACAGTTAGGAACAATACCCATCACACAAAATTTCATAATACCAGTTTGTAAAATTAGCACTTTGGTGCTCTTGGCATAGACAAAGATCTGGCCTCAAGTCCTCCCGACTGGCCCAACATGAACTCGCAGGGATTATATCTCACCCCTCGACCATGGAATCACAAGCCATCAAGGCAATTATATTACTGAGCGCTCGATGCGTACACAGGCGTGTGGAAGGAATTTCAAAGATTATATCTCAAGCTGAATCAAGTACACACGATAAGAATTCCAAGAAATGTGAAGTGTTTCCTAAAGGTTTGCAGCCTCTCGAGGATAAGTACATGCGTCCCCATACCGATCCACGAGACTCTACCAACCGGCTCAAGACTCATGGGCCTAGTAACCTAGGCTCTGATACCAACTTGTCACGGCCCCAATCCGGGTCGTGATGGCGCCCAACATAACTGCTAGGCAAGCCCGACCATTCACACTCTCATCCCGAGCATGAAGCTCAAATCAATTACCTGAACATTTATATCAACAATAAAGCTAAACTGTATAACCACCCCAAAGATCTAGGGTCACAAGTCTAGAGCCTCTAAACATGATCGGATAACAATATTTAAACCAAATACTCAAGTACGAATAATCTATATACAAAGAAAAACTGGAATAAGAAGAGAAGCCAGGTCCTGCGAACGCCAGTAGCTACCTCAACAACTCGGATAAATATAGATAAAAGCTGGAGTGCTCGTCTATCCCTCCTGTGTACCTGAATCTGCACACAAACGTGTAGGGAGTAGGTCGATGCATCCTACTACAATCGGATTACATTACTCCCAATATGTTATGACTACAATTGTATAAGTCAAATGGACTTATGTGATTGTCGTAGGCCGATGCGTCCTAGTATATGAATGAAATCATATTAATTCACAGACAATTACTAAATAACAACCACAATATATAAACGGAAGGTCCTATTACTACAATCGTATTAGTCAAATGGACTTATGTGGTTGTCGTAGGCCGATGCGTCCTAGTATGTGGTTGTCGTAGGCCGATGCGTCCTACTAAAATCGTATTACATTACTCCCAATCTGCTATTACTACAATCGTATTAGTCAAATGGACTTATGTGGTTGTCGTAGGCCGATGCGTCCTACTACAATCGTATTAAATTACTCCCAATCTTTTATAACTACAATCGTATTATTCAAATGGACTTATGTGGTTGTCGTAGGCCAATGCGTCCTAGTATATGAACAAAATCATATTCATTCACGATCACTTACTAAATAACAACCACGATGTATAAACGGAAGGTCCTATTACTACAATCGTATTAGTCAAATGGACTTATGTCGTTGTCGTTGGCCGACGCGTCCTACTACAAGCGTATTACATTACTCCCAAACTGTTATGACTACATGAATGAAATCATATCCATTAACGGTCAATTTCTAAATAACAACCACGATATATAAACGGAAGTTCCTATGACTACAATCGTATTAGTCAATGGACTTATGTGGTTGTCGTAGGCCAATGCGTCCTACTACAATCGTATTACATTACTCCCAATCTGTTATGACTACAATCGTATTAGTCAAATGGACTTATGTGGTAGTCATAGGCCGATGCGTCCTACTACAATCGTATTACATTACTCCCAATCTGTTATGACTACAATCGTATTAGTCAAATTGACTTATGTAGTTGTTGTAGGCCGATGCCTTACTACAATCGTATTACGTTACTCCCAATCTGTTATGACTACAATCGTATTAGTCAAATAGACTTATGTGGTTGTCGTAGGCCGATGCGTCCTACTAAAATCATATTAGTCAAATGGACTTATGTGGTTGTCGTAGGCCAATGCGTCTTAGTATATGAATGAAATAATATTCATTCACGGTCAATTACTAAATAACAACCACGACATACAAATGGAAGGTCCTATTACTACAATCGTATTAGTCAAATGAACTTATGTGGTTGCCGTAGGCCGATGCGTCCTAGTATATGAATGAAATCATATTCTTTCACGATCAATTACTTAACAACAACCACGATATATAAACGGAAGTTCCTATTACTACAATTGTATTAGTCAATTGGACTTATGTGGTTGTCGTAGGCCGATGCGTTCTAGTATAGGAATGAAATAATATTCATAGATGGTCAATTACTAAATAACAACCACGATATATAAACGGAAGTCCTATTACTACAATCTATTGGTCAAATTGACTTATATGGTTGTCGTAGGCCGATGCGTCCTACTACAATCGTATTACACTACTCCCAATCTGTTATGACTACAATCGTATTAGTCAAATGGACTTATGTGATTGGCGTAGGCCATTGCGTCCTAGTATATGAATGAAATCATATTCATTCACGGTCAATTACTAAATAACAACCACGATATATAAACGGAAGTTCCTATGACTACAATCGTATTAGTAAATGGACTTATGTGGTTGTCGTAGGCCAATGCGTCCTACTACAATCGTATTACATTACTCCCAATCTGTTATGACTACAATCGTATTAGTAAAATGGACTTATATGGTTGTCGTAGGCCGATGCGTCCTACTATAATCGTATTACATTACTCCCAATCTGTTATGACTACAATCGTATTAGTCAAATGGACTTATGTGGTTGTCGTAGGCCGATGCGTCCTAGTATATGATTGAAATCATATTCATTCATGGTCAATTACTAAATAACAACCACGATATATAAACGGAAGTTCCTATGACTACAATCGTATTAGTCAATGGACTTATGTGGTTGTCGTAGGCCAATGCGTCCTACTACAATCGTATTACATTACTCCCAATCTGTTATGACTACAATCGTATTAGTAAAATTGACTTACGTGGTTTTCGTAGACGATGCGTCCTACTACAATCGTATTACACTACTCCCAATCTGTTATGACTACAATCGTATTAGTCAAATGGACTTATGTGATTGCCGTAGGCCGTTGCGTCCTAGTATATGAATGAAATCATATTCATTCACGGTCAATTACAAAATAACAACCACGATATACAAACGGAAGTTCCTATAACTACAATCGTATTAGTCAATGGACTTATGTGGTTGTCGTAGGCCAATGCGTCCTACTACAATCGTATTACATTACTCCCAATCTGTTATGACTACAATTGTATTAGTAAAATGGACTTACGTGGTTGTCGTAGGCCGATGCGTCCTACTATAATCGTATTACATTACTCCCAATCTGTTATGACTACAATCGTATTAGTTAAATGGACTTATGTGGTTGTCGTAGGCCGATGCATCCTAGTATATGAATGAAATAATATTCATAGATGATCAATTACTAAATAACAACCACGATATATAAACAGAAGGTCCTATTACTACAATCGTATTAGTCAAATGGACTTATGTAGTTGTCGTAAGCGGATGCGTCCTACTACAATCGTATTACATTACTCCCAATCTATTATGACTACAATCATATTAGTCAAATGGAGTTATGTGTTTCTCGTAGGCCGATGCATCCTAGTATATGAATGAAATCATATTCATTCACGGTCAATTACTAAATAACAACCACGATATATAAACGGAAGTTCCTATGACTACAATCGTATTAGTCAATGGACTTATGTGGTTGTCGTAGGCCAATGCGTCCTACTACAATCGTATTACATTACTCCCTATCTGTTATGACTATAATCATATTAGTAAAATGGACTTACGTGGTTGTCGTAGACGATGCGTCCTACTACAATCGTATTACACTACTCCCAATCTGTTATGACTACAATCGTATTAGTCAAATGGACTTATGTGATTGTCGTAGGCCGTTGCGTCCTAGTATATGAATGAAATCATATTCATTCACGGTCAATTACAAAATAACAACCACGATATACAAACGGAAGTTCCTATAACTACAATCGTATTAGTCAATGGACTTATGTGGTTGTCGTAGGCCAATGCGTCCCACTACAATCGTATTACATTACTCCCAATCTGTTATGACTACAATCGTATTAGTAAAATGGACTTACGTGGTTGTCGTAGACGATGCGTCCTACTACAATCGTATTAAATTACTCCCAATCTTTTATAACTACAATCGTATTATTCAAATGGACTTATGTGGTTGTCGTAGGCCAATGCGTCCTAGTATATGAACAAAATCATATTCATTCACGATCACTTACTAAATAACAACCACGATGTATAAACGGAAGGTCCTATTACTACAATCGTATTAGTCAAATGGACTTATGTCGTTGTCGTTGGCCGACGCGTCCTACTACAAGCGTATTACATTACTCCCAAACTGTTATGACTACATGAATGAAATCATATCCATTAACGGTCAATTTCTAAATAACAACCACGATATATAAACGGAAGTTCCTATGACTACAATCGTATTAGTCAATGGACTTATGTGGTTGTCGTAGGCCAATGCGTCCTACTACAATCGTATTACATTACTCCCAATCTGTTATGACTACAATCGTATTAGTCAAATGGACTTATGTGGTTGTCATAGGCCGATGCGTCCTACTACAATCGTATTACATTACTCCCAATCTGTTATGACTACAATCGTATTAGTCAAATTGACTTATGTGGTTGTCGTAGGCCGATGCCTTACTACAATCATATTACGTTACTCCCAATCTGTTATGACTACAATCGTATTAGTCAAATAGACTTATGTGGTTGTCGTAGGCCGATGCGTCCTACTAAAATCATATTAGTCAAATGGACTTATGTGGTTGTCGTAGGCCAATGCGTCTTAGTATATGAATGAAATAATATTCATTCACGGTCAATTACTAAATAACAACCACGACATACAAATGGAAGGTCCTATTACTACAATCGTATTAGTCAAATGAACTTATGTGGTTGCCGTAGGCCGATGCGTCCTAGTATATGAATGAAATCATATTTTTTCACGATCAATTACTTAACAACAACCACGATATATCAACGGAAGTTCCTATTACTACAATCGTATTAGTCAATTGGACTTATGTGGTTGTCGTAGGCCGATGCGTTCTAGTATAGGAATGAAATAATATTCATAGATGGTCAATTACTAAATAACAACCACGATATATAAACGGAAGTCCTATTACTACAATCTATTGGTCAAATGGACTTATATAGTTGTCGTAGGCCGATGCGTCCTACTACAATCGTATTACACTACTCCCAATCTGTTATGACTACAATCGTATTAGTCAAATGGACTTATGTGATTGTCGTAGGCCGTTGCGTCCTAGTATATGAATGAAATCATATTCATTCACGGTCAATTACTAAATAACAACCACGATATATAAACGGAAGTTCCTATGACTACAATCGTATTAGTTAATGGACTTATGTGGTTGTCGTAGGCCAATGCGTCCTACTACAATGGTATTACATTACTCCCAATCTGTTATGACTACAATCGTATTAGTAAAATGGACTTATGTGGTTGTCGTAGGCCAATGCGTCCTACTATAATCGTATTACATTACTCCCAATCTGTTATGCCTACAATCGTATTAGTCAAATGGACTTATGTGGTTGTCGTAGGCCGATGCGTCCTAGTATATGATTGAAATCATATTCATTCATGGTCAATTACTGAATAACAACCACGATATATAAACGGAAGTTCCTATGACTACAATCGTATTAGTCAATGGACTTATGTGGTTGTCGTAGGCCAATGCGTCCTACTACAATCGTATTACATTACTCCCTATCTGTTATGACTACAATCGTATTAGTAAAATTGACTTACGTGGTTGTCGTAGACGATGCGTCCTACTACAATCGTATTACACTACTCCCAATCTGTTATGACTACAATCGTATTAGTCAAATGGACTTATGTGATTGTCGTAGGCCGTTGCGTCCTAGTATATGAATGAAATCATATTCATTCACGGTCAATTACAAAATAACAACCATGATATACAAACGGAAGTTCCTATAACTACAATCGTATTAGTCAATGGACTTATGTGGTTGTCGTAGGCCAATGCGTCCTACTACAATCGTATTACATTACTCCCAATCTGTTATGACTACAATTGTATTAGTAAAATGGACTTACGTGGTTGTCGTAGGCCGATGCGTCCTACTATAACCGTATTACATTACTCCCAATTTGTTATGACTACAATCGTATTAGTCAAATGGACTTATGTGGTTGTCGTAGGCCGATGCATCCTAGTATATGAATGAAATAATATTCATAGATGATCAATTACTAAATAACAACCACGATATATAAACAGAAGGTCCTATTACTACAATCGTATTAGTCAAATGGACTTATGTAGTTGTCGTAGGCGGATGCATCCTACTACAATCGTATTACATTACTCCCAATCTATTATGACTACAATCGTATTAGTCAAATGGACTTATGTGGTTGTCATAGGCCGATGCGTCCTACTACAATCGTATTACATTACTCCCAATCTGTTATGACTACAATCGTATTAGTCAAATTGACTTATGTGGTTGTCGTAGGCCGATGCCTTACTACAATCATATTACGTTACTCCCAATCTGTTATGACTACAATCGTATTAGTCAAATAGACTTATGTGGTTGTCGTAGGCCGATGCGTCCTACTAAAATCATATTAGTCAAATGGACTTATGTGGTTGTCGTAGGCCAATGCGTCTTAGTATATGAATGAAATAATATTCATTCACGGTCAATTACTAAATAACAACCACGACATACAAATGGAAGGTCCTATTACTACAATCGTATTAGTCAAATGAACTTATGTGGTTGCCGTAGGCCGATGCGTCCTAGTATATGAATGAAATCATATTTTTTCACGATAAATTACTTAACAACAACCACGATATATAAACGGAAGTTCCTATTACTACAATCGTATTAGTCAATTGGACTTATGTGGTTGTCGTAGGCCGATGCGTTCTAGTATAGGAATGAAATAATATTCATAGATGGTCAATTACTAAATAACAACCACGATATATAAACGTAAGTCCTATTACTACAATCTATTGGTCAAATGGACTTATATCGTTGTCGTAGGCCGATGCGTCCTACTACAATCGTATTACACTACTCCCAATCTGTTATGACTACAATCGTATTAGTCAAATGGACTTATGTGATTGTCGTAGGCCGTTGCGTCCTAGTATATGAATGAAATCATATTCATTCACGGTCAATTACTAAATAACAACCACGATATATAAACGGAAGTTCCTATGACTACAATCGTATTAGTTAATGGACTTATGTGGTTGTCGTAGGCCAATGCGTCCTACTACAATCGTATTACATTACTCCCAATCTGTTATGACTACAATCGTATTAGTAAAATGGACTTATGTGGTTGTCGTAGGCCGATGCGTCCTACTATAATCGTATTACATTACTCCCAATCTGTTATGACTACAATCGTATTAGTCAAATGGACTTATGTGGTTGTCGTAGGCCGATGCGTCCTAGTATATGATTGAAATCATATTCATTCATGGTCAATTACTAAATAACAACCACGATATATAAACCGAAGTTCCTATGACTACAATCGTATTAGTCAATGGACTTATGTGGTTGTCGTAGGCCAATGCGTCCTACTACAATCGTAGTACATTACTCCCTATCTGTTATGACTACAATCGTATTAGTAAAATTGACTTACGTGGTTGTCGTAGACGATGCGTCCTACTACAATCGTATTACACTACTCCCAATCTGTTATGACTACAATCGTATTAGTCAAATGGACTTATGTGATTGTCGTAGGCCGTTGCGTCCTAGTATATGAATGAAATCATATTCATTCACGGTCAATTACAAAATAACAACCATGATATACAAACGGAAGTTCCTATAACTACAATCGTATTAGTCAATGGACTTATGTGGTTGTCGTAGGCCAATGCGTCCTACTACAATCGTATTACATTACTCCCAATCTGTTATGACTACAATTGTATTAGTAAAATGGACTTACGTGGTTGTCGTAGGCCGATGCGTCCTACTATAACCGTATTACATTACTCCCAATTTGTTATGACTACAATCGTATTAGTCAAATGGACTTATGTGGTTGTCGTAGGCCGATGCATCCTAGTATATGAATGAAATAATATTCATAGATGATCAATTACTAAATAACAACCACGATATATAAACAGAAGGTCCTATTACTACAATCGTATTAGTCAAATGGACTTATGTAGTTGTCGTAGGCGGATGCGTCCTACTACAATCGTATTACATTACTCCCAATCTATTATGACTACAATCATATTAGTCAAATGGAGTTATGTGTTTCTCGTAGGCCGATGCATCCTAGTATATGAATGAAATCATATTCATTCACGGTCAATTACTAAATAACAACCACGATATATAAACGGAAGTTCCTATGACTACAATCGTATTAGTCAATGGACTTATGTGGTTGTCGTAGGCCAATGCGTCCTACTACAATCGTATTACATTACTCCCAATCTGTTATGGCTACAATCATATTAGTAAAATGGACTTACGTGGTTGTCGTAGACGATGCGTCCTACTACAATCGTATTACACTACTCCCAATCTGTTATGACTACAATCGTATTAGTCAAATGGACGTATGTGATTGTCGTAGGCCGTTGCGTCCTAGTATATGAATGAAATCATATTCATTCACGGTCAATTACAAAATAACAACCACGATATACAAACGGAAGTTCCTATAACTACAATCGTATTAGTCAATGGACTTATGTGGTTGTCGTAGGCCAATGCATCCTACTGCAATCGTATTACATTACCCCCAATCTGTTATGACTACAATCGTATTAGTAAAATGGACTTACGTGGTTGTCGTAGACGATGCGTCCTACTACAATCGTATTACACTACTCCCAATCTGTTATGACTACAATCGTATTAGTCAAATGGACTTATGTGATTGTCGTAGGTCGTTGCGTCCTAGTATATGAATGAAATCATATTCATTCACGGTCAATTACAAAATAACAACCACGATATACAAACGGAAGTTCCTATAACTACAATCGTATTAGTCAATGGACTTATGTGGTTGTCGTAGGCCAATGCGTCCTACTACAATCGTATTACATTACTCCCAATCTGTTATGACTACAATTGTATTAGTAAAATGGACTTACGTGGTTGTCGTAGGCCGATGCGTCCTACTATAATCGTATTACATTACTCCCAATCTGTTATGACTACAATCGTATTAATCAAATGGACTTATGTGGTTGTCGTAGGCCGATGCATCCTAGTATATGAATGAAATAATATTCATAGATGGTCAATTACTAAATAACAACCACGATATATAAACAGAAGGTCCTATTACTACAATCGTATTAGTCAAATGGACTTATGTAGTTGTCGTAGGCGGATGCGTCCTACTACAATCGTATTACATTACTCCCAATATGTTATGACTACAATCATATCAGTCAAATGGAGTTATGTGTTTCTCGTAGGCCGATGCATCCTAGTATATGAATGAAATCATATTCATTCACGGTCAATTACTAAATAACAACCATGATATATAAACGGAAGTTCCTATGACTATAATCGTATTAGTCAAATGGACTTATGTGATTGTCGTAGGCCGATGCGTCATACTACAATCGTATTACATTACTCCCAATCTATTATGACTACAATCGTATTAGTCAAATGGACTTATGTGGTTGTCGTAGGCCGATGCATCCTAGTATATGAATGAAATCATATTCATTCACGGTCAATTGGTAAATAACAACCACGATATATAAACGGAAGTTCCTATGACTTCAATCGTATTACAATACTCCCAATCTGTTATGACTACAATCGTATTAGTCAAATGAACTTATGTTGTTGTCGTAGACCGATGCATCCTATTATGAACCTATGACATTACTCCCAATACAATATATAAACGGAAGTTCCTATGACTTCAATTGTATTAGTCCAATGGACTTATGTGGTTGGCATAGGCCAATGCGTCCTAGTATGTGGTTGTCGTAGGCAGATGCGTCCTACTACAATCGTATTACATTACTCTAACTTGTTATGACTACAATCGTATTAATCAAATGGACTTATGTGGTTGTCATAGGCCGATGCGTCCTAGTATGTGGTTGTCATCGGCCTATGACAATCACATAAGTCCATTTGACTAATAAGATTGTAATCATAACAGATTGGGAGTAATGTAATACGATTGTAGTAGGACGCATCGGCCTACGACAACCACATATGTCCATTGGACTAATATGATTGTAGTCATAAAAGATTGGGAGTAATGTAATACAATTGTAGTAGGACGCATCGGACTTACAACAACCACATAAGTCCATTTGACTAATACGATTGTAGTCATAACAGATTGGGAGTAATGTAATACGATTGTAGTAGGACGCATCGACCTACGACAACCACATAAGTCCATTTGACTAATACGATTGTAGTCATAACAGATTGGGAGTAATGTAATGCGATTGTCGTAGGACGCATCGGCCTACGACAACCACATAAGACCATTTGACTAATACGATTGTAGTCATAATAGACTGGGAGTAATGTAATACGATTGTAGTCATAGGACCTTCCGTTTATATATCGTATTAGGCGTAATGTCATACGTTCACTCTAGGACGCATCAGCCTACGACAATCACATATGTCCATTTGACTAATACCATTGTAGTCATAACAGATTGGGAGTAATGTAATACGATTGTAGTAGGGCGCATCGGCCTTCGACAACTACCTAAGTCCATTTTACTAATACGATTATAGTAATAGGACCTTCCGTTTATATATCGTGGTTGTTATTTAGTAATTGACCGTGAATGAATATTATTTCACTCATATACTAAGACGCATCGGCCTACGACAACCACATAAGTCCATTTGACTAATACCATTGTAGTAGGGTGCATCGGCCTACGACAACCACATACTAGGACGCATCGGCCTACGACAACCACATAAGTCCATTGGACTAATACGATTGTAGTCATATGAACTTCCGTTTGCATATCGTATTAGGAGTAATGTCATACGTTCATATAATGATGCATCAGCCTACGACAATCACATAAGTCCATTTGACTAATACGATTGTAGTCATAACAGATTGGGAGTAATGTAATACGACTGTAGTACGACGCATCGGCCTACGACAAACACATAAGTCCATATGACTAATACGATTGTAGTAATAGGAACTTCCGTTTTTATATCGTGGTTGTCTTTTAGTAATTGACCCTGAATGAATATGATTTCATTCATATACTAGGACGCATCGGCCTACGACAATTACATAAGTCCATTTGACTAATAGGATTGTAGTCATAACACATTCGGAGTAATGTAATACGATTGTAATAGGATGCATCGGCCTACGTCAACCACATACTAGGACGCATCGGCCTACGACAACCACATATGTCCATTGGACTAATATGATTGTAGTCATAACAGATTGGGAGTAATGTAATACGATTGTAGTAGGACGCATCGGACTTACGACAACCACATAAGTCCATTTGACTAATACGATTGTAGTCATAACAGATTGGGAGTAATGTAATACGATTGTAGTAGGACGCATCGACCTACGACAACCACATAAGTCAATTTGACTAATACGATTGTAGTCATAACAGATTGGGAGTAATGTAATGCGATTGTCATAGGACGCATCGGCCTACGACAACCACATAAGACCATTTGACTAATACGATTGTAGTCATAATAGATTGGGAGTAATGTAATACGATTGTAGTCATAGGACCTTCCGTTTATATATCGTATTAGGCGTAATGTCATACGTTCACTCTAAGACGCATCAGCCTACGGCAATCACATATGTCCATTTGACTAATAGGATTGTAGTCATAACAAATTGGGAGTAATGTAATACGATTGTAGTAGGGCACATCGGCCTTCGACAACTACATAAGTCCATTTGACTAATACGATTATAGTAATAGGACCTTCCGTTAATATATCGTGGTTGTTATTTAGTAATTGACCGTGAATGAATATTATTTCACTCATATATTAAGACGCATCGGCCTACGACAACAAAATAAGTCCATTTGACTAATACCATTGTAGTAGGATGCATCGGCCTACGACAACCACATACTAGGACACATCGGCCTACGATAACCACATACTAGGACGCATCGACCTACGACAACCACATAAGTCCATTTGACTAATACGATTGTAGTCATAACAAATTGGGAGTAATGTAATGCGATTGTCGTAGGACGCATCGGCCTATGACAACCACATAAGACCATTTGACTAATACGATTGTAGTCATAATAGATTGGGAGTAATGTAATACGATTGTAGTCATAGGACCTTCCGTTTATATATCGTATTAGGCGTAATGTCATACGTTCACTCTAGGACGCATCAGCCTACGACAAACACATATGTCCATTTGACTAATACCATTGTAGTCATAACAGATTGGGAGTAATGTAATACGATTGTAGTAGGGCGCATCGGCCTTCGACAACTACATAAGTCCATTTTACTAATACGATTATAGTAATAGGACCTTCCGTTTATATATCGTGGTTGTTATTTAGTAATTGACTGTGAATGAATATTATTTCACTCATATACTACGACGCATCGGCCTACGACAACCACATAAGTCCATTTGACTAATACCATTGTAGTAGGGTGCATCGGCCTACGACAACCACATACTAGGACGCATCAGCCTACGACAACCACATAAGTCCATTGGACTAATACGATTGTAGTCATAGGAACTTCCGTTTACATATCGTATTAGGAGTAATGTCATACGTTCATATAATGATGCATCAGCCTACGACAAACACATAAGTCCATTTGACTAATACGATTAGTCATAACAGATTGGGAGTAATGTAATACGACTGTAGTACGACGCATCGGCCTACGACAAACACACAAGTCCATATGACTAATACGATTGTAGTAATAGGAACTTCCGTTTTTATATCGTGGTTGTCTTTTAGTAATTGACCCTGAATGAATATTATTTCATTCATATACTAGGACGCATCGGCCTACGACAATTACATAAGTCCATTTGACTAATAGGATTGTAGTCATAACACATTCAGAGTAATGTAATACGATTGTAATAGGACGCATCGGCCTACGTCAACCACATACTAGGACGCATCGGCCTACGACAACCACATAAGTCCATTTGACTAATACAATTGTAGTCATAATAGATTGGGAGTAATGTAATACGATTGTAGTTGGACGCATCGGCCTACCACAATCACATAAGTCCATTTGACTAATACGATTGTAATCATAACAGATTGGGAGTAATGTAATACGATTGTAGTAGGACGCATCGGTCTACGACAACCATATATGTCCATTGGACTAATACGATTGTAGTCATAACAGATTGGGAGTAATGTAATACGATTGTAGTAGGACGCATCAGACTTACGACAACCACATAAGTCCATTTGACTAATACGATTGTAGTCATAACAGATTGGGAGTAATGTAATACAATTGTAGTATGACGCATCGGCCTATGACAACCACACAAGTCCATTTGACTAATACGATTGTAGTCATAACAGATTGGGAGTAATGTAATATGATTGTAGTAGGACCTATCAGCCTACGACAACCACGTAAGTCCATTTGACTAATACGATTGTAGTCATAACAGATTGGGAGTAATGTAATACAATTGTAGTCATAGGACCTTCCGTTTATATATCGTATTAGGCGTAATGTCATACGTTCACTCTAGGATGCATCAGCCTACGACAATCACATATGTCCATTTGACTAATAGGATTGTAGTCATAACAGATTGGGAGTAATGTAATACGATTGTAGTAGGGCACATCGGCCTTCGACAACTACATAAGTCCATTTGACTAATACGATTATAGTAATAGGACCTTCCGTTAATATATCGTGGTTGTTATTTAGTAATTGACCGTGAATGAATATTATTTCACTCATGTACTAAGACGCATCGGCCTACGACAACAAAATAAGTCCATTTGACTAATACCATTGTAGTAGGATGCATCGGCCTACGACAACCACATACTAGGACGCATCGGCCTACGACAACCACATACTAGGACGCATCGGCCTACGACAACCAGATAAGTCCATTGGACTAATACGATTGTAGTCATAGGAACTTCCGTTTACATATCGTATTACGAGTAATGTCATACAATGATGCATCGGCCTACGACAATCACATAAGTCCATTTGACTAATACGATTGTAGTCATAAAAGATTGGGGGTAATGTAATACGACTGTAGTACGACGCATCGCCCTACGACAAACACATAAGTCCATTTGACAAATACGATTGTAGTAATAGGACCTTCCGTTTATATATCGTGGTCGTCTTTTTGTAATTGACCGTGAATGAATATGATTTCATTCATATACTAGGATGCATCGGCCTACGACAATTACATAAGTCAATTTGACTAATACGATTGTAGTCATAACACATTGGGAGTAATGTAATACGATTGTAGTAGGATGCATCGGCCTACGACAACCACATAAGTCCATTTGACTAATACCATTGTAGTAGGGTGCATCGGCCTACGACAACCACATACTAGGACGCATCAGCCTACGACAACCACATAAGTCCATTGGACTAATACGATTGTAGTCATAGGAACTTCCGTTTACATATCGTATTAGGAGTAATGTCATACGTTCATATAATGATGCATCAGCCTACGACAAACACATAAGTCCATTTGACTAATACGATTAGTCATAACAGATTGGGAGTAATGTAATACGACTGTAGTACGACGCATCGGCCTACGACAAACACACAAGTCCATATGACTAATACGATTGTAGTAATAATAGATTGGGAGTAATGTAATACGATTGTAGTTGGACGCATCGGCATATGACAACCACATATGTCCATTTGACTAATACGATTGTAGTCATAATAGATTGGGAGTAATGTAATACGATTGTAGTCATAGGACCTTCCGTTTATATATCGTTTTGGGCGTAATGTCCTACGTTCACTCTAGGACGCATCAGCCAACGACAATCACATATGTCCATTTGACTAATATGATTGTAGTCATAACAGATTGGGAGTAATGTAATACGATTGTAGTAGGGCGCATCGGCCTTCGACAACTACATAAGTCCATTTGACTAATACGATTATAGTAATAGGACCTTCCGTTTATATATCGTGGTTGTTATTTAGTAATTAACCATGAATGAATATTATTTCACTCATATACTAAGACGCATCGGCCTACGACAACCACATATGTCCATTTGATTAATACCATTGTAGTAGGGTGCATCGGCCTACGACAACCACATACTAGGACGCATCGGCCTACAACAACCACATAAGTCCATTGGACTAATACGATTGTAGTCATAGGAACTTCCGTTTACATATCGTATTAGGAGTAATGTCATTCATACGTTCATACAATGATTCATAGGCCTACGACAATCACATAAGTACATTTGACTAATACGATTGTAGTCATAACAGATTGGGAGTAATGTAATACGACTGTAGTACGACGCATCGGCCTACGACAAACACATAAGTCCATTTGACTTATACGATTGTAGTAATAGGACCTTCCGTTTTTATATCGTGGTTGTCTTTTAGTAATTGACCGTGAATGAATATGATTTTATTCATATACTAGGACGCATCGGCCTATGACAATTACATAAGTCCATTTGACTAATACGATTGTAGTCATAACACATTGGGAGTAATGTAATACGATTGTAGTAGGACGCATCGGCCTACGACAACCACATACTAGGACGCATCGGCCTACGACAACCACATAAGTCCATTTGACTAATACAATTGTAGTCATAACAGATTGGGAGTAATGTAATACGATTGTAGTTGGACGCATCGGCCTACGGCAATCACATAAGTCCATTTGACTAATACGATTGTAATCATAACAGATTTGGAGTAATGTAATGATAGCATCACTGATAAGGATAGAGTTTGGGAAGCTCCAAGAAGGCCATTTACAAGATCTCAAGCTAAGGAATTGCAAACTAAGGTTGCTAGACTTCAATGGCAAATAAAGAAGCTTCTAACTATGGAGGAAGAGCTTATGCGCAAAGGAGAAGAGTTGTCGAAGTTTTACAACTATTTGGTTGCTCAAATTGAAGTCCAAGAGGAGGAAGATTTGGTTACCCAAATCTGCCCATGGAGTCACCAAATGGGCTCAAAATGAGCTTAAATGAGTTCCAGAAAGAGGTGTTACAAGAGCAACCCAATTGGAGTCCAAACAAATGGCCCAAAACTAGTTGTTTAAAGGCCCAAATCTTCCCCAAAGGGTCTTGGCCGCCCCTTACCTACCAAAGACTTTTCTTAGACTTTAGCAACAACCTACCTCATTGTAATAAATGTGTTTTTCCACTACAACCACCCCATCTAGTTTTTAATGTTATATTTATGCCTTTGTACTCCTATAAATAGGGTGTTCTTCTCCTTCATAAGACACATTATTATTGAGTGAGTATATCATACTTTGAGAGTTCTTTTGAACCTTTGTTACTTGTGCTTTGAGATTTATCTTTCAACCTTTACTAGTTCATAGTTCAAGGTAGTAAGATTACTTCTCTTTTCTGATATCTTTGATTCCTTTGTGGTATTCTTAGAAGGCGATTAATACTAGTATTAATTGTTGTCTCAAGTTACTCGTAAAGTGGTCAAGATCCGAATCTATTGTTTTGATTTGCTTTTAAGTAAAGGCATTTGATTTCTTTCATAAATCAAGACGTTGTTACTTTGATCTTGTCAAGTCTATAGAACTTGCGTTCTTGAAAGTTCTCGGAATTCTTTCCTTGAATCTTTCCCATATCCTTTATTTTCGCGCATCGGACTACGACAACCACATAAGTCCATTTGACTAATACGATTGTAGTCATATAAGATTCGTAGTAAAGTAATACGATTGTAGTAAGACGCATCGGCCTACGACAACAAAATAAATCCATTTGACTAATACGATTGTAGTAATAGGACCTTCCGTTTGTATATCTAGGTTATTATTTAGTAATTGACCATCTATGAATATGTATTCATTCATATAGTAGAACGCATCGGCGTACGACAACCACATAAGCCTATATGACTAATACGATTGCAGTCATAACAGATTAGGAGTAATGTAATACTATTGTAGTAGGACGCATCGGCCTACGACAACCACATAAGTCCATTTGACTAATACGATTGTAGTAATAGGACCTTCTGTTTATATATCGTGGTTGTTATTTAGCAATAGACCGTGAATGAATATGATTTACATCATATACTAGGAAGCATCGGCCTATGACAACCACATAAGTCCATTTGAATAATATGATTGAAGTCATAACAGATTGGGAGTAATGTAATACGATTGTAGTAGGACGTATCGGCCTACGACAAACACATAAGTCCATTTGACTAATGCGATTTTAGTCATAGTAACTTCTGTTTATATACCATGGTTGTTATTTAGTAATTGACCATCTATGAATACGATTTCATTCATATACTAGGACGCATTGGCCTACGACAATCACATAAGTCCATTTGACTAATACGATTGTAGTCATAACAGATTGGGAGTAATGTAATACGATTGTAGTAGGGTGCATCGGACTACGACAACCACATAAGTCCATTTGACTAATACGATTGTAGTCATGACAGATTGGGAGTAATGTAATGCGACTGTAGTCGGACGCATCGGCCTACGACAACCACATAAGTCATTTGACTAATACGATTTTAGTAATAGGACCTACCGTTTATATATCGTGATTGTTATTTAGTAATTGACCGTGAATGAATATGATTGCATTCCTATACTAGGACGCATCGGCCTTCGACAACCACATAAGTCCATTTGACTAATACGATTGTAGTCATAACAAATTGAGAGTAATGTAATACGATTGTAGTAAGACATATCGACCTACGACAACCACATACTAGGACGCATCGTCCTACGACAAACACAGAAATCTATTTGACTAATATGATTGTAATCACAACAGATTGGAAGTAATGTAATACGATTGTAGTAGGACCATCGGCCTACGACAACCACATAAGTCCATTTGACTAATACGATTGTAGTAATAGGACCTCCCGTTTGTATATCGTGGTTGTTATTTAGCAATTGACCATGAATGAATATGATGTCATTCATATACTAGGACGCATTGGCCTACGACAACCACATAAGTCCATTTGACTAAAATGATTGTAGTCATACAGATTGGGAGTAATGTAATATGATTGTAGTAGGATGCATCGGCCTACGACAACCACATACTAGGACGCATCGGCCAACGACAACCACATAAGTCCATTTGACTAATACGATTGTAGTAATAGGACCTTCCGTTTATATATCGTGGTTGTTATTTAGTAATTGACCATCTATGAATATTATTTCATTCATATATTAGGACGCATCGGCTTACGACAACCACATAAGTCCATTTGACTGTTACGATTGTAGTCATAACTGATTGGGAGTAATGTAATACGATTGTAGTCATAGGACATTCCGTTTATATATCGTATTGGGAGTAATGTCATTCGGTCATCATAGGACGCATCGTCCTACGACAATCACATAAGTTCGATTGTAGTCATAATAAATTGGGAGTAATGTAATACGATTGTAATAGGACGCATCGGACTACGACAACCACATAAGTCCATTTGACTAATACGATTGTAGTCATAACAGATTGGGAGTAATGTAATACGATTGTAGTAGAAGGACCTTCCGTTTATATATCGTGGTTGTTATTTAGTAATTGACCATCTATGAATATTATTTCATTCACATAGTAGGACGCATCGGCCTATGACAACCACATAAGTCCATTTGACTAATATAATTGTACTCATAACAGATTGGGGGTAATGTTATACGATTGTAGTCATAGGATCTTCCGTTTATATATCGTGTTGGGAGTAATGTCATACGTTCGTACTAGGACAAATCGGCCTACGACAATCACATAAGTCCATTTGACAAATACGATTGTAGTTATAACAGATTGGGAGTAATGTAATACGATTGTAGTAGGACACATCGGCGTACGACAACCACATAAGTCGATTTGACTAATACGATTGTAGTAATAGGAACTTCTGTTTATGTATCGTGTTTGTTATTTAGTAATTGACCATCTATGAATATTATTTCATTCATATACAAGGACGCGTCGGCCTACATCAATCACATAAGTCCATTTGACTAATACGATTGTAGTCATAACAGATTGGGAGTAATGTAATACGATTGTAGTGGGACGCATCGGCCTACGACAACCACATAAGTCCATTTGACTAATACGATTGTAGTAATAGGACCTTCCGTTTATATATCGTGGTTGTTATTTAGTAATTGACCGTGAGTGAATAATATTTACCTCATATACTAGGACGCATCGGCCTACGACAACCACATAAGTCCATTTGACTAATACGATTGAAGTCATAACAGATTGGGAGTAATGTAATACGATTGTAGTAGGACGCATCGGCCAACGACAAACACATAAGTCCATTTGACTAATACGATTTTAGTCATAGGAACTTCCGTTTATATATCATGGTTGTTATTTAGTAATTGACCATCTATGAATATGATTTCATTCATATACTAAGACGCATTGGCCTACGAAAATCACATAAGTCCATTTGACTAATACGATTGTAGTCATAACAGATTGGGAGTAATGTAATACGATTGTAGTAGGGCGTATCGGACTACGACAACCACATAAGTCCATTTGACTAATATGATTGTAGTCATATAAGATTCGGAGTAAAGTAATACGATTGTAGTAAGACGCATCGGCCTACGACAACAAAATAAGTCCATTTGACTAATACGATTGTAGTAATAGGACCTTCCGATTGTATATCTAGGTTGTTATTTAGTAATTGACCAACTATGAATATGATTTCATTCATATAGTAGAACACATCGGCGTACGACAACCATATAAGTCTATATGACTAATACAATTGTAGTCATAACAGATTGGGAGTAATGTAATACAATTGTAGTAAGACATATCGGCCTACGACAACCACATACTAGGACGCACTGTCCTATGACAACCACATAAATCCATTTGACTAATATGATTGTAATCATAATAGATTGGAAGTAATGTAATACGATTATAGTAGGATCATCGGCCTACGACATCCATTTGACAAATACGATTGTAGTAATAGGACCTTCCACATATATATGGTGGTTGTTATTTAGTAATTGACCGTGAATGAATATGATTTCATTCATATACTAGGACGTATCGGCCTACGACAATCACATAATTCCATTTGACTAATACGATTGTAGTTATAACAGATTGGGAGTAATGTAATACGATTGTAATAGGACGCATCCGCCTACGACAACTACATAAGTCCATTTGACTAATACGATTGTATTAATAGGACCTTCCGTTTATATATCATGGTTGTTATTTAGTAATTGACCGTGAATGAATATGATTTCATTCATATACTAGGACGCATCAGCCTACGACAAACACCTAAGTCCATTTAACTCATACGATTGTAGTAATAGGACCTTCCGTTTATATATCGTGGTTGTTATTTAGTAATTGACCATGTATGAATATTATTTCATTCACATACTAGGATGCATCGGCCTACGACAACTACATAAGTCCATTGGACTAATACGATCGTAGTCATAGGAACTTGCGTTTATATATAGTGGTTCTTATTTAGTAATTGACCGTGAACGAATATGATTTCATTCATATACTAGGACGCATCGGCCAACGACAACCACATAAGTCCATTTGACTAATATGATTGTAGTCATAACAGATTGGGAGTAATGTAATGCGATTGTAGTAGGACGCGTCGGCCTACGACAACCATATAAGACCATTTGACTAATACGATTGCAGTCATAACAGATTGTAGTAATGTAATAAGGTTGTAGTAGGACGCATCGGCCTACGACAACCACATAAGTCCATTTGACTAATACGATTGTAGTAATAGGACCTTCCGTTTATATATCGTGGTAGTTATTTAGTAATTGACCGTGAATGAATATGATTTCATTCATATACTAGGACGCATTGGCCTACGACAACCACATAAGTCCATTTGACTAAAATGATTGTAGTCATATAGATTGGGAGTAATGTAATATGATTGTAGTAGGACGCATCGGCCTACGACAACCATATACTAGGACGCATCGGCCAACGACAACCACATAAGTCCATTTGACTAATACGATTGTAGTAATAGGACCTTCCGTTTATATATCGTGGTTGTTATTTAGTAATTGACCATCTATGAATATTATTTCATTCACATACTAGGATGCATCAGCCTACGACAACTACATAAGTCCATTGGACTAATACGATCGTAGTCATAGGAACTTCCGTTTATATATAGTGGTTCTTATTTAGTAATTGACCGTGAACGAATATGATTTCTTTCATTTACTAGGACGCATCGGCCTACGACAATCACATAAGTCCATTTGACTAATACGATTGTAGTCATAACAGATTGGGAGTAGTGTAATACGATTGTAGTAGGACGCATCGGCCTACGACAACGATATAAGTCCATTTGACCAATAGATTGTAGTAATAGGACTTACGTTTATATATCGTGGTTGTTATTTAGTAATTGACCATCTATGAATATTATTTCATTCCTATACTAGAACGCATCGGCCTACGACAACCACATAAGTCCAATTGACTAATACGATTGTAGTAATAGGAACTTCCGTTTATATATCGTGGTTGTTGTTAAGTAATTTATCGTGAAAAAATATGATTTCATTCATATACTAGGACGCATCGGCCTACGGCAACCACATAAGTTCATTTGACTAATACGATTGTAGTAATAGGACCTTCCATTTGTATGTCGTGGTTGTTATTTAGTAATTGACCGTGAATGAATATTATTTCATTCATATACTAGGACGCATTGGCCTACGACAACCACATAAGTCCATTTGACTAAAATGATTGTAGTCATATAGATTGGGAGTAATGTAATATGATTGTAGTAGGACGCATCGGCCTACGACAACCATATACTAGGACGCATCGGCCAACGACAACCACATAAGTCCATTTGACTAATACGATTGTAGTAATAGGACCTTCCGTTTATATATCGTGGTTGTTATTTAGTAATTGACCATCTATGAATATTATTTCATTCACATACTAGGATGCATCAGCCTACGACAACTACATAAGTCCATTGGACTAATACGATCGTAGTCATAGGAACTTCCGTTTATATATAGTGGTTCTTATTTAGTAATTGACCGTGAACGAATATGATTTCTTTCATTTACTAGGACGCATCGGCCTACGACAACCACATAAGTCCATTTGACTAATATGATTGTAGTCATAACATATTGGGAGTAATGTAATACGATTGTAGTAGGACGCGTCGGCCTACGACAACCATATAAGACCATTTGACTAATACGATTGCGGTCATAACAGATTGTAGTAATGTAATACGGTTGTAGTAGGACGCATCGGCCTACGACAACCACATAAGTCCATTTGACTAATACGATTGTAGTAATAGGACCTTCCGTTTATATATCGTGGTAGTTATTTAGTAATTGACCGTGAATGAATATGATTTCATTCATATACTAGGACGCATTGGCCTACGACGACCACATAAGTCCATTTGACTAAAACGATTGTAGTCATATAGATTGGGAGTAATGTAATATGATTGTAGTAGGACGCATCGGCCTATGACAACCACATACTAGGACGCATTGGCCAACGACAACCACATAAGTCCATTTGACTAATACGATTGTAGTAATAGGACCTTCCGTTTTTATATTGTAGTTGTTATTTAGTAATTGACCATCAATGAATATTATTTCATTCATATACTAGGGCGCATCGGCATACGACAACCACATAAGTCCATTAGACTAATACGATTGTAGCCATAACAGATTGGGAGTAATGTAATATGATTGTAGTCATAGGACCTTCCGTTTATATATCGTATTGGGAGTAATGTCATACGTTCATACTAGGACGCATCGGCCTACGACAATCACATAAGTCCATTTGACTAATACGATTGTAGTCATAACAGATTGGGAGTAATGTAATACGATTGTAATAGGACGTATCGGCCTACGACAACCACATAAGTCCATTTGACTAATATGATTGTTGTCATAACAGATTGGGAGTAATGTAATACGATTGTAGTAGTAGGACCTTCCGTTTATATATTGTGGTTGTTATTTAGTAATTGACCATCTATGAATATTATTTCATTCATATACCAGGACGCATCGGCCTACAACAAACACATATATCATGATTGTTATTTAGTAATTGACCGTGAATGAATATGATTTCAATCACATAGTAGGACCCAACGGCCTACGACAACCACATAAGTCCATTTGTCTAATACGATTGTAGTAATAGGACCTTCCGTTTATATATCGTGGTTGTTATTTAGTAATCGACCGTGAATGAATATGATATCATTCATATACGAGGACACATCGGCCTACGACAAACACATAAGTCCATTTAACTAATACGATTGTAGTAATAGGACCTTCCGTTTAAATATCGTGGTTGTTAATTAGTAATTGACCATCTATGAATATTATTTCATTCATATACTAGGACGCATCGTCCTACGACAACCACATAAGTCCATTGGACTTATACGATTGTAGTCATAGGAACTTCCGTTTATATATCGTGGTTGTTATTTAGTAATTGACCGTGAATGAATTTGATTTCATTCAAATAGTACGACGCATCGGCCTACGACAACCACATAAGTCCATTTGACTAATACGATTGTAGTAATAGGACCTTTCGTTTATATATCGTGGTGGTTGTTTAGTAATCGACCGTGAATGAATATGATTTCATTCATATACTAGGACACATCGGCCTACGACAAACACATAAGTCCATTTAACTAATACGATTGTAGTAATAAGACCTTCCATTTATATATCGTGGTTGTTATTTAGTAATTGACCATCTAGGAATATTATTTCATTCATATACTAGGACGCATCGGCCTACGACAACCACATAAGTCCATTGGACTAATACGATTGTAGTCATAGGAACTTCCGTTTATATATAATCGTTGTTATTTAGTAATTGACCATGAATGAATATGATTTCATTCATATACTAGGACGCATCGGCCTACGACAACCACATAAGTCAATTTGACTAATATGATTATAGTCATAACTGATTGGGCGTAATGTAATACGATTTTAGTAGGACGCATCGGCCTATGACAACCATATAAGACCATTTGACTAATACGATTGTAGTCATAATAGATTGTAGTAATGTAATACGATTGTAGTAGGACGCATCGGCCTACGGCAACCACATAAGTCCATTTGACTAATACGATTGTAGTAATAGGACCTTCCGTTTATATATCGTGGTTGTTATTTAGTAATTGACCGTGAATGAATATGATTTCATTCATATAGTAGGACGCATTGGCCTACGACAACCACGTAAGTCCGTTTGACTACAACGATTGTAGTCATACAAATTGGGAGTAATGCAATATGATTGTAGTAGGACGTATTGGCCTACGACAACCACATACTAGGATGCATTGGCCAATGACAACCACATAAGTCCATTTGACTAATACGATTGTGGTAATAGGACCTTCCATTTATATATCGTGGTTGTTATTTTGTAATTGATCGTCTATGAATATTATTTCATTCATATAATAGGATGCATCGGCCTACGACAACCACATAGTAATTGATCGTATTAGTCCATTGGACTTATGTGGTTGTCGTAGGCCGTTGCGTCCTAGTATATGAATGAAATCATGTTCATTCACGGTCAATTATGAATATTATTTCATTCATATACTAGGACGCATCGGCCTACCACAACCACAATATATAAACGGAAGGTCCTATGACTACAATCGTATTAGTCATTTACTAGGACCTTCAATTACTAAATAACAACCACGATATATAAACGGAAGGTCCTATTACTACAATCGTATTAGTAAAATGGACTTATGTGGTTGTCGTAGGCCGATGCGTCCGACTATTATCGTATTACATTACTCACAATCTGTTATGACTATAATCGTATTAGTGAAACGGACTTATATGGTTGACCGTGAATGAATATGATTTCATTCATAAAAGCCACGATATATAAATGGAAGTTCCTATGACTACAATCATATTAGTCCAATGGACTTATGTGGTAGTCGTAGGCCGATGCGTACTAGTATATGAATGAAATCATATTCATTCACGGTCAATTACTAAACAACAACCACTATATATAAACGGAAGTTCCTATGACTACAATCGTATTAGTCCAATGGATTTATGCGGTTGTTGTAGGCCGATGCGTCCTAGTATGACATTACTCCCAATCTGTTGGGAGTAATGTCATACGTTCGTACTAGGACAAATCGGCCTACGACAATCACATAAGTCCATTTGACAAATACGATTGTAGTTATAACAGATTGGGAGTAATGTAATACGATTGTAGTAGGACACATCGGCGTACGACAACCACATAAGTCGATTTGACTAATACGATTGTAGTAATAGGAACTTCTGTTTATGTATCGTGTTTGTTATTTAGTAATTGACCATCTATGAATATTATTTCATTCATATACAAGGACGCGTCGGCCTACATCAATCACATAAGTCCATTTGACTAATACGATTGTAGTCATAACAGATTGGGAGTAATGTAATACGATTGTAGTGGGACGCATCGGCCTACGACAACCACATAAGTCCATTTGACTAATACGATTGTAGTAATAGGACCTTCCGTTTATATATCGTGGTTGTTATTTAGTAATTGACCGTGAGTGAATAATATTTACCTCATATACTAGGACGCATCGGCCTACGACAACCACATAAGTCCATTTGACTAATACGATTGAAGTCATAACAGATTGGGAGTAATGTAATACGATTGTAGTAGGACGCATCGGCCAACGACAAACACATAAGTCCATTTGACTAATACGATTTTAGTCATAGGAACTTCCGTTTATATATCATGGTTGTTATTTAGTAATTGACCATCTATGAATATGATTTCATTCATATACTAAGACGCATTGGCCTACGAAAATCACATAAGTCCATTTGACTAATACGATTGTAGTCATAACAGATTGGGAGTAATGTAATACGATTGTAGTAGGGCGTATCGGACTACGACAACCACATAAGTCCATTTGACTAATATGATTGTAGTCATATAAGATTCGGAGTAAAGTAATACGATTGTAGTAAGACGCATCGGCCTACGACAACAAAATAAGTCCATTTGACTAATACGATTGTAGTAATAGGACCTTCCGATTGTATATCTAGGTTGTTATTTAGTAATTGACCAACTATGAATATGATTTCATTCATATAGTAGAACGCATCGGCGTACGACAACCATATAAGTCTATATGACTAATACAATTGTAGTCATAACAGATTGGGAGTAATGTAATACAATTGTAGTAAGACATATCGGCCTACGACAACCACATACTAGGACGCACTGTCCTATGACAACCACATAAATCCATTTGACTAATATGATTGTAATCATAATAGATTGGAAGTAATGTAATACGATTATAGTAGGATCATCGGCCTACGACATCCATTTGACAAATACGATTGTAGTAATAGGACCTTCCACATATATATGGTGGTTGTTATTTAGTAATTGACCGTGAATGAATATGATTTCATTCATATACTAGGACGTATCGGCCTACGACAATCACATAATTCCATTTGACTAATACGATTGTAGTTATAACAGATTGGGAGTAATGTAATACGATTGTAATAGGACGCATCCGCCTACGACAACTACATAAGTCCATTTGACTAATACGATTGTATTAATAGGACCTTCCGTTTATATATCATGGTTGTTATTTAGTAATTGACCGTGAATGAATATGATTTCATTCATATACTAGGACGCATCAGCCTACGACAAACACCTAAGTCCATTTAACTCATACGATTGTAGTAATAGGACCTTCCGTTTATATATCGTGGTTGTTATTTAGTAATTGACCATGTATGAATATTATTTCATTCACATACTAGGATGCATCGGCCTACGACAACTACATAAGTCCATTGGACTAATACGATCGTAGTCATAGGAACTTGCGTTTATATAGAGTGGTTCTTATTTAGTAATTGACCGTGAACGAATATGATTTCATTCATATACTAGGACGCATCGGCCAACGACAACCACATAAGTCCATTTGACTAATATGATTGTAGTCATAACAGATTGGGAGTAATGTAATGCGATTGTAGTAGGACGCGTCGGCCTACGACAACCATATAAGACCATTTGACTAATACGATTGCAGTCATAACAGATTGTAGTAATGTAATAAGGTTGTAGTAAGACGCATCGGCCTACGACAACCACATAAGTCCATTTGACTAATACGATTGTAGTAATAGGACCTTCCGTTTATATATCGTGGTAGTTATTTAGTAATTGACCGTGAATGAATATGATTTCATTCATATACTAGGACGCATTGGCCTACGACAACCACATAAGTCCATTTGACTAAAATGATTGTAGTCATATAGATTGGGAGTAATGTAATATGATTGTAGTAGGACGCATCGGCCTACGACAACCATATACTAGGACGCATCGGCCAACGACAACCACATAAGTCCATTTGACTAATACGATTGTAGTAATAGGACCTTCCGTTTATATATCGTGGTTGTTATTTAGTAATTGACCATCTATGAATATTATTTCATTCACATACTAGGATGCATCAGCCTACGACAACTACATAAGTCCATTGGACTAATACGATCGTAGTCATAGGAACTTCCGTTTATATATAGTGGTTCTTATTTAGTAATTGACCGTGAACGAATATGATTTCTTTCATTTACTAGGACGCATCGGCCTACGACAACCACATAAGTCCATTTGACTAATATGATTGTAGTCATAACATATTGGGAGTAATGTAATACGATTGTAGTAGGACGCGTCGGCCTACGACAACCATATAAGACCATTTGACTAATACGATTGCGGTCATAACAGATTGTAGTAATGTAATACGGTTGTAGTAGGACGCATCGGCCTACGACAACCACATAAGTCCATTTGACTAATACGATTGTAGTAATAGGACCTTCCGTTTATATATCGTGGTAGTTATTTAGTAATTGACCGTGAATGAATATGATTTCATTCATATACTAGGACGCATTGGCCTACGACGACCACATAAGTCCATTTGACTAAAACGATTGTAGTCATATAGATTGGGAGTAATGTAATATGATTGTAGTAGGACGCATCGGCCTATGACAACCACATACTAGGACGCATTGGCCAACGACAACCACATAAGTCCATTTGACTAATACGATTGTAGTAATAGGACCTTCCGTTTTTATATTGTAGTTGTTATTTAGTAATTGACCATCAATGAATATTATTTCATTCATATACTAGGGCGCATCGGCATACGACAACCACATAAGTCCATTAGACTAATACGATTGTAGCCATAACAGATTGGGAGTAATGTAATATGATTGTAGTCATAGGACCTTCCGTTTATATATCGTATTGGGAGTAATGTCATACGTTCATACTAGGACGCATCGGCCTACGACAATCACATAAGTCCATTTGACTAATACGATTGTAGTCATAACAGATTGGGAGTAATGTAATACGATTGTAATAGGACGTATCGGCCTACGACAACCACATAAGTCCATTTGACTAATATGATTGTTGTCATAACAGATTGGGAGTAATGTAATACGATTGTAGTAGTAGGACCTTCCGTTTATATATTGTGGTTGTTATTTAGTAATTGACCATCTATGAATATTATTTCATTCATATACCAGGACGCATCGGCCTACAACAAACACATATATCATGATTGTTATTTAGTAATTGACCGTGAATGAATATGATTTCAATCACATAGTAGGACCCAACGGCCTACGACAACCACATAAGTCCATTTGTCTAATACGATTGTAGTAATAGGACCTTCCGTTTATATATCGTGGTTGTTATTTAGTAATCGACCGTGAATGAATATGATATCATTCATATACGAGGACACATCGGCCTACGACAAACACATAAGTCCATTTAACTAATACGATTGTAGTAATAGGACCTTCCGTTTAAATATCGTGGTTGTTAATTAGTAATTGACCATCTATGAATATTATTTCATTCATATACTAGGACGCATCGTCCTACGACAACCACATAAGTCCATTGGACTTATACGATTGTAGTCATAGGAACTTCCGTTTATATATCGTGGTTGTTATTTAGTAATTGACCGTGAATGAATTTGATTTCATTCAAATAGTACGACGCATCGGCCTACGACAACCACATAAGTCCATTTGACTAATACGATTGTAGTAATAGGACCTTTCGTTTATATATCGTGGTGGTTGTTTAGTAATCGACCGTGAATGAATATGATTTCATTCATATACTAGGACACATCGGCCTACGACAAACACATAAGTCCATTTAACTAATACGATTGTAGTAATAAGACCTTCCATTTATATATCGTGGTTGTTATTTAGTAATTGACCATCTAGGAATATTATTTCATTCATATACTAGGACGCATCGGCCTACGACAACCACATAAGTCCATTGGACTAATACGATTGTAGTCATAGGAACTTCCGTTTATATATAATCGTTGTTATTTAGTAATTGACCGTGAATGAATATGATTTCATTCATATACTAGGACGCATCGGCCTACGACAACCACATAAGTCAATTTGACTAATATGATTATAGTCATAACTGATTGGGCGTAATGTAATACGATTTTAGTAGGACGCATCGGCCTATGACAACCATATAAGACCATTTGACTAATACGATTGTAGTCATAATAGATTGTAGTAATGTAATACGATTGTAGTAGGACGCATCGGCCTACGGCAACCACATAAGTCCATTTGACTAATACGATTGTAGTAATAGGACCTTCCGTTTATATATCGTGGTTGTTATTTAGTAATTGACCGTGAATGAATATGATTTCATTCATATAGTAGGACGCATTGGCCTACGACAACCACGTAAGTCCGTTTGACTACAACGATTGTAGTCATACAAATTGGGAGTAATGCAATATGATTGTAGTAGGACGTATTGGCCTACGACAACCACATACTAGGATGCATTGGCCAATGACAACCACATAAGTCCATTTGACTAATACGATTGTGGTAATAGGACCTTCCATTTATATATCGTGGTTGTTATTTTGTAATTGATCGTCTATGAATATTATTTCATTCATATAATAGGATGCATCGGCCTACGACAACCACATAGTAATTGATCGTATTAGTCCATTGGACTTATGTGGTTGTCGTAGGCCGTTGCGTCCTAGTATATGAATGAAATCATGTTCATTCACGGTCAATTATGAATATTATTTCATTCATATACTAGGACGCATCGGCCTACCACAACCACAATATATAAACGGAAGGTCCTATGACTACAATCGTATTAGTCATTTACTAGGACCTTCAATTACTAAATAACAACCACGATATATAAACGGAAGGTCCTATTACTACAATCGTATTAGTAAAATGGACTTATGTGGTTGTCGTAGGCCGATGCGTCCGACTATTATCATATTACATTACTCACAATCTGTTATGACTATAATCGTATTAGTGAAACGGACTTATATGGTTGACCGTGAATGAATATGATTTCATTCATAAAAGCCACGATATATAAATGGAAGTTCCTATGACTACAATCATATTAGTCCAATGGACTTATGTGGTAGTCGTAGGCCGATGCGTACTAGTATATGAATGAAATCATATTCATTCACGGTCAATTACTAAACAACAACCACTATATATAAACGGAAGTTCCTATGACTACAATCGTATTAGTCCAATGGATTTATGCGGTTGTTGTAGGCCGATGCGTCCTAGTATGACATTACTCCCAATCTGTTATGACTACAATCGTATTAGTCAAATGGACTTATGTTGTTGTCGTAGGCTGATGCGCCCTACTACAATCGTATTGCATTACTCCCAATCTGATATGACTACAATCGTATTAGTCAAATGGACTTATGTGATTGTCGTAGGCCGATGCGTCCTAGTATGAATGTATGACATTACTCCCAATACGATATATAAACAGAAGGTCCTATGACTACAATCGTATTAGTCCAATGGGCTTATGTGGTTGTCGTAGGCCGATGCGTCCTAGTATATGAATGAAATAATATTCATATATGGTCAATTACTAAATAACAACCACGATATATAAATGGAAGGTCCTATTACTACAATCGTATTAGTCAAATGGACTTATGTGGTTGTCGTAGGCCGATGGTCCTACTACAAACATAATAGTCCAATGGACTTATGTGGTTGTCGTAGGCCGATGTGTAACGACCCGGCCCATTGTTACGGGAATTTCCACCCCGTTACCTTGCATTTTACATATCTTATGCTTTTATATCAGTATTAGAGTATATCGGGTGAGTTAGGAGTGATTTGGGTTGAAAACAAAGCAAATAGTATGTTTGAAGAAAGCTTGAATATGGGAAGTCAACCTAGAGTTGACTATTGAGTTAGAATGCTCGGAACCGGATTCCGATGATTCGACTAGTTTCGGGGGATCATTTATGACTTAGGAGAGCAATCGAAATTGAATTCGGAGGTCCGGTGTAGTTTTAGGGTTGAATTGGTGAAGGTGGAATTTTGGCGAAAAACCGGATGGTAGGTGATATTTTGATCCGGGGATCGGAATGGAATTCTGACAATTTCTGTAGTTTCGTTAAGTGATTTTGGATATGTCTGCAAATTTTCAGGTCATTCGGACATCGTTTGATCGGGTTTTGGATTGAATGTTAGTTTTGAAAGTTTTAAAGAAACTTAGGCTTGAATTCGTGTGTAAATGGTGATTTTGATGTTTAGGATGGTATTTTTGTGATTGGAACAAGTCCATATCATGATTTGGAGTACGTTGGTGGTTTTCGTTGGGGTAGCGGGGGCCTCGAGATGATTTCGGACCATCAACCAGGCATATGGGACTTGGCAAAATCTGCAGAAAACTGCAGGTTTCTGCCCAGTCAATTAGACCTTCTCGTTCGCGTGACATGGGTCGCGTTCGCGAAGGCCAGGTGGGCTAACGCATCACGTTCGCGACAAGGGCATCGCGTTCACGTAGGTCAGAGGAAATTAATCTTCGCGTTCGCGTGACTGGGAGTCACGAACGCGTAGAAGGATAAGGGGGAGCTTCGCGTTCGCGTGGGGGTGTACGCGTTCGCGTTGGATTGGAAACAGGCGGCTGGGGAAATGAACATCACGGACGCGTGAAGTGACGTCGCGTTCGCGATGAAACAACAGAACTGGGCATCGCGTTCGCGCAAGGAGCATCGCGAACGCGTAGGTATAAAGTTTCTGGCAGTGAATAAAAATCACAGAACAGAGAGCTCGCAGGTTTACACCCCCAAAACACAATTTTGAGCCCTAGGGAGAAGAAAACTCAAGGAAAACACTGAGAAATCATCGGGTATTCGTCGGAGGTAAGATTCTTTACTCAAAAACACCATTTTATGGTAGAATTAACTTCAATCTTCATGAAATTGGGTAGAAATCTTGAAGAATTGTGGCCTAGGTATTGAAAATGGGATTTTGAGTTTTGGAAGGCCATTTGAACTCCGATTTTGATAAATTTTATATGCACGGACTCGTGGCGAGACGAGGGTCGCATTGGTGCTAATTTAAGAATTTTCCGAGCAGTGGGCCCGGGGTCGAGTTTTACCAACTTAGTGTATTTATGCGAATTTCATGTAAATTGAAATGGGTTATGATTCTTTGACCCGTATTTGATATAATTATTGTGATTTGACTAGATTCTACGCACGAGGCAGCGAATTTGAAAGGAAAAGGCATCGCGGACGAGTCTACGGCAGGCTAGAGGTGAGTAGTTTGTGTATATGGTAGCCTGAGTGTTCGAAACCCCGGCTTAGAATATTGTGACGCTAGTAGAGCGTGGCTCGCACACCGTGGCAGGTGCGAGATTGATTGTGACTGGGGGGATTGAGACTTGGTCCATCCCGGAAATGAATAATATGTTATTAATGTTGGAAATACACTATATTTGTTATACTTGTGGGCGGTAAGCCTTGTTTGGGGCCTTGTGCCGATCTGTAGAGTCCTTAGAGGACAATATTTATGTGATAGCTATATTTGCTTAAATCACTGATCTCAGTACTGGAAATTGAAATCAAATTAATGATATGCTAAGTCACCGGCTTTTGCAAATTTAATAAAGTTAAAGTATTTTTCATAAATTATGAACTGAAAACTGGAATATAGATAAATGAACTGTTTTGTGACTTATCTTATTTATGTGGACTGAGGATGGATCGGGCTGCACGACGCAGTGGTTGATATAAGGATCGGACTGCACGCCACAGCAGTATTGCGCTTGGGCTGTAGGAGCCCCTCCGGAGTCTGTACACACCCCCAGTGAGCGCCGTCGACGTTAAATTGGATCGAGCTACACGCCGTAGCGGTTATGTGCATTGCATTGCATCTTTATTTGTTGAATTACTCTGTGGTAGCTGTATTGTATTGTTGATGCTAGTTCGTAGGAGATTCGAACTATAGTTTAGCTTCATTATGTGGTATTCTGTGGATTTCCTATTTTCAGCTACTTGTATATATTCATTACTCACTAAGTACTTAGTACTCACCCCTACTCCCTGCACCTTTTGTGTGCAGACTCAGTTACTCAGGAGCAGTAGACAGGCATTTCCAGCGTTTGCAGTGTCATACCGAGTTGCTGAGGTAGCTGCCTACGTTCGCAGAACCTAGCTTCTCCTCTCCTTTCCAGTTGTTATTTTGTACTTTGTATTCAGACTTGAGTATTTCTATACAGTATTCTCTATTCCTGTTGGGTTTTGTTAGAGGATCTAGACTTGTGACTCCAGATCTTTGGGAGTGTCAGTATCTTGTTCATTATTATTATTATTGGAGATCTTTAACTCATATATTCTTATTGGGATGTCCATTTGGGGCTGATATTCGATGTGTTAAGTAATTGTTGGTCTGGCTGGCCTAGCTTAATTGTTGGGTGCCATCACGACCGGATTTGGATCGTGACAAGTTGGTATCAGAGCCTAGGTTTACTAGGACTCGCGAGTCATGAGCCGGTTTAGTAGGCTTTTGCGGATCTGTACGTAGACGTCCGTATCTATCCTCGGAGGGCTACAGAAACTTTAGGAAAAACATCAATTTCTTGGATTCATATCGTGCGATTTGTGTTATCATGAAATTAAATTTTTCCATATTCTATTCTCTCGCAGATGGCGAGAACACGAGCTAACGGACGTGGCGGACGACCACCATTGGCACCCAGAGGCCGCGGTCGTGCTCGTGGTAAGGGCAAAGCCGCGAGGTCAGCACCTATTGCTCCACCAGTTGCCCCGACTCAGGATCAGGCCCCAGCTGCAGACATTCCAGCAGCACTTGTTCACGCACCGGCGGTGCCCGTTGTGATTCCGTGTCTCCAGGAGACCTTTACTCAGATACTATTAGTTTGCACTAGCCTAGCCCAGGTTGTTTCAGCCACTACTACGGTAGCTACTTCTCAGGTAGGGAGAGGTAGACCAGAGAAGGTGGTGCATGGCTTACAAATACCGGGAATAGCTCCAGCTCAGCCGGTTCCTGCTTATATGGTTCCAGCTATGCCCGACGATGAGCAGCGTCATTTGGAGAGATTTGAGAGGCTACGGCCTCCGACATTCAGTGGTGCTGAGGGCGAGGACGCCCAGGGTTTTCTTGACAGATGTCAGCGCATGCTTCGCACTGCGGGTATTCTAGAGTCCGGCGGTGTTTCATTCACCACTTTTCGGTTTACAGGTGCAGCATTCCAGTGGTGGGAGGATTTTGAGAGGCGTAGGCCCGCTGGGGCAGCGTCCCTCACTTGGCAGCAGTTCTCCACGGTATTTTTGGAGAAGTACGTGCCTCAGTCTCAGAAAGAGGAGCTGCGACGTCAGTTTGAGTGGCTGAAGCAGGGAGATATGACGGTTACTCAATACGAGATGAGATTCACACAGTTGGGCCGTCATGCCATGTGGATGGTTCCTACAGACCGAGAGAGGATTCGGAGATTTATCGATGGCCTTATTTATCCCATCCGCATATTGATGATTAGGGAGAGAGCTTCGGCAGTTACCTTTGAGGAGGTGGTTTGTGACGACCCAAAGGGTCATCACTTATTTTATTAATCATTTCGAGCTTCTGAGGCCTTGAAAACCTCATTCCATGATGCCTCGATTTACGTGCACAATCCGAGCATGTAACCGGAAAGATTTTGTGATAGAAAATATGAATTCTATGAGAAATTTGGATAAAAATGATATTAATATTGATATGGTTGACTTCGGTCAACATTTTTGGTAAACGGATCCGGACCCGAGATTGGATGGTCCCGAAAGGTCCGTAGGAAAATATGGGACTTGGACATGCGTCCGGAGTCGAATTCTGAGGCCTAGAGCCCAAATTATGAATTTTTCTATGAAATTGTTTTTGATGTAATTGTTAAAGGAAATGAATTAATTGACCTTGGTATCGGGCTCGTATTATGGTTCCGACGCCCGGTACAAGTCTTAAATATTATATAAGTGATTTCTGTAAAGTTTGGTGACATTCGGATGTCGTTTGATATGTTTTGGACCTCGAGTTCCAAGTTTGAAAGTTTTGAAAACCAAAAGTATGAAAATCATGAACTTGAGGCTTGATTTGATGAAAACGATGTGATATTGGCGATATGATCGCACGAACAAGTTCATAATGTGTTTTTGATGTGTACATGTTTGGTTTGGAGCCCGGGGAGCTCGGGTAAAGATTTGATAGGCTGTTGGATGAAGTTCTGAATTTTTGCACTGCTGGTTTTTCACCCAGCTATTGTCTTCGCAATTGCGAAGTATTTCTTGCAATTGCGAAGGTGGAAGGTCAAGGCAGGATTCGCAAATGTGAACCCTTGGTCGCAAATGCGAAGGGTGCCCAAGACCGTTTGGGTTCGCAAATGCGAACCAAACCTCGCAATTGCGAGGCCTCCAGTGAAAAGGCATACTTCGCAAATGCGAAGGTCCCTAAGCGCAGCTTTGTTCGCAAATGCGAACAAATGTTCGCAAATGCGAAGGTCCCTGGAGGCCAGCCTGGTTCGCAAATGCGAACATATGTTCGCAAATGCGAAGCCCCCAGATTTGCCTTATCTTCGCAAATGCGAACAAAAGTTCGCAAATGCGAACTTCCCAGCCTTAGCTTATTTTTCAAACTCCAGAAATTGGTCGGGGTTCGCAATTGCGAACCCATTTTCGCAAATGCGAACACAGAGACCTTAAAACACGATTTTCAGTTCATTTCTTCACTTTTTACAAAACAAAAACACCCATTTGCGATTCTTCACGGATTCCTTCTTCATCAAAACAATTGTAAGTCACTTTTTACTTAATTCTTTCAATTCCTAACATCTTTAAACATGTTTTTCAATAGAAATCAAAGGTTTTTATGGTAGAATTTCTTGTTTTTGATAGAATATAGGGTTTTTCATAAATTGGGAAATTGGACCTCGAATTGAGGTCCGATTTTGAAACAAATCATATACATGAACTTATGGGGGGATGGGTAACCGGATTTTGGTCCGAACCTCGAGTTCCGACCATGTGGGCCCGGGGTCGAAATTCACTATTCCGGGCAGAATGTTGTAAAAGTTGTAATTGGTCTTAGGAATTAGTTTGTTGAGTAGTACTGATGATATTAAATCAATTGTGTATAGATACGATTGGATTGGAGCCAAATTTGAAAGAAAAAGACATTTCCACGGATTGAATTGTTCATAAACATTCGAGGTAAGTGTTTGTTCTATCCTAGCTTGAGGGAATAGGATTAGGTGCTATGTGTTATGTGATCGAGTGCGGTGTATGGGCTGTGGTGATGAGCATCCATACACTGGCGTCTAGTATGACCGTGAGTCGTTGATAATGCTTACTGTGAGATATATTTGCAGATGAATTGTTGAACCTTTGCCAGGTTGTAGAATTGTTATTGTTCTCCCTTGTCTGGACTTGTTTGTGAAGATAATTATTGATTGCCCTTGTTGGGACAGTTTATGAATTACTGTTTCTTTCTTTGCGCTTAACTGTGATTGTTATTTGGGTGAGGAAAAGTGATAATGCACGTAGGGTGATGTCGTGCCCTGATTTATTATTTATGCACGAAGGTTAATGTCGTGCCATGTTTTATTGGTTATGCACGAAGGATCATGCCGTGCCCTGTTATTGAACCATGTACGAAGGATCATGCCGTACTATGGATGTGAGGATGAGAGTAAAAGCACGAAGGGTGATGCCGTGCAACTGTTTTCTATTCCTTGACTTGATATTACATGTGTTTCCATTATACTTTGTTTTCCTTCTGAACTTATTAATTGTTGTTAATTGTTGAATTCTTTGAGATATTCCTTATTGTGTTATTACTTGGTTATTTCTCGTTATTCTGTGGTATATATATATATATATATTGAACTGTACAGGTTTATGTGGGTGTCTGGTCCTAGGCTTGTCACTACTTCGCCGGGATAGGCCAGGCACTTACTAGCACATGGGGTCGGTTGTGCTGATACTACACTTCTGTGCGTTTTTGCACAGGTCCAGGTTACGACCAGGAGCAGCAGCAGTAAATATTTTGCATGGGAGTTGATCATACTTGAGACCGAGCTAGCTTGCAGACGTTCGCAGGCCCGGCGTCTCTCTCTTTACTTATGTTATTAGCTGTAGTCTCTTTGTTCCGAGACAAACAGATTATGTTATATTTCTTTCAGACTTTTTTGTGTAGTATTCAGTAGTAGTTCGTGAGTTGGTGACTCCACGTCTTGGGTAGAGGATTTCAGTATGATTTTTCCTTGAAACTGGTTATTTCTATTTCGATAAAGTCTTTCGCACTTATTTAATCAAAGTTATGGTTTCTTGATAAATTAATCATGAAACATTATTAAAAACAGGATAGTATGAATACAGTGGCTTGCCTAGCTACCACGAGTAGGCGCCATCACGATCCCGATGTTGGGGGAAAATCCGGGTCGTGACAAGTTGGTATCAGAGCTCTAGGTTACATAGGTCTCATCACTCACGAACAAGCTTAGTAGAGTTTGAGAGGTAGGTACGGAGACGTCTGTACTTGTCCTCCAGAGTCTATTGAGTTAGGAAAGAGTCTCTCATTTGTTCTTTCTTATCGTGCGACTTGTTCCTCAATTACTGATTGAATTTCTATTCTGTCCTTTTGCAGATGGTGAGGACACGCGCTTCTTCGTCCGCTGACCAGCAGCCCGAGCCCCAGGCAGCTCCCGTGAGGGGCGGGGGCCAAGGCCGTATCAGAGGCCGTGGTAGGGGTAGAGCTCAGCCCCAGGCAGCTACCCCAGAGGTGGAGCCTCATATTGAGATTGACGAGGAGGTTCCAGTCCCAGCAGCTCCAGTGGGCCCAGCTCAGGTCCCGGGAGAGGCTTTATTTACCCCGGATCTTCGGGATGCTTTGGTCAGAATAGCGGGATTTATGGAAAGCATTGCCAGAGCGGGCTTATTATTAGTTGCACCAGCCACTTCTCAGGCTGGAGGAGGGGCCCAGACTCCTATTGCTCGTACTCCGGAGCCAGTAGCTCCTCAGCCTCGGGCACCAGTGGTTCAGCCAGCTGTGGCCACTCAGTCAGGTACCACAGCTCATGCAGGTGATGGAGCGGCCATGACTTCTGATTCGTTATGGAGGCTTGATCGGTTCTCCAAGCTATTCACCACTACATTCAGCGGAGCCACATCAGAGGATCCTCAGGACTTCTTATTCAGTTGCCATGAGATTCTCAAGACTATGGGGATTGTGGAGTCAAATGGAGTTGACTTATGTACATTCAGGCTTGTAGGATCCGCCAAGACTTGGTGGAGAGATTATTACTTGACTCGACCATCAGGGTCCCCAGTTTTATCATGGGATCAGTTTGCGGAGCTATTTCTGGAAAAGTTTCTCCCTGCTACTCAGCGGGATGTACTTCGGAGGCAGTTTGAGCGCCTCCATCAGGGCAATATGACGGTCACACAATACGAGATGAGATTTGTCGATTTGGCTCGTAATGCAGTGGTGATACTTCCCACAGGAGCGGGAGAGGGTCCGCAGGTTTATAGATGGGCTTAATCGGCCAATTAGACTCCGGATGGATATGGGCGTGGGGAGTGACATATCATTTCGGGAGGTAGCTAATACGGCACGCGGAGTTGAGATGGCCCTTGCTAGGGAGGCGGTTATTCTTCGGATAAGAGGCCTCATCATTCGAGCGAGGTTTGGTTAGGTTTTTGTCTGGTGGGAGAGAATCCTTTGATAGAGGCCGGTCTTCCGAGGCCTTTCCATTCCGCCCTTCGAGCTTCACGGGGTGGACCAGGTGATCGTGGTTTTCATGGGCAATATTCAGATCAGCCTCCTATTAATGCTCGGCCTCTTCAGAGTGTTCGTGGAGGCCATTCGGGTCGTCGGGGCCAGCAGCCCTATCGGTCCAAGAGTTCCTACGGTTGTGGTGACCCGAGGTCATTTTATCGGGTATTGCCCTCTAGCGGCGGGCAACTCTCGGCAGCGAGGTCCTCGTCCTACGATTCGGGCCCCAGCTGACCCTCAGCCTGCCCAGCCAGCCAGAGGCGGGGGTAGAGATTATAGAGGTGGAGGTCGAGACCGTAGAGGTGGAGACCGTCCAGCCAGAGGTAGAGGTCAGCCAGTTGATGGTCGTCCTAGAGATGCAGCTCAGAGGGGAGGTGCAGATCCCCGATTCTATACTTTACCAGCCAGGCCAGAGGCAGAGGCGTCAGATGCCGTGATTACAGGTACCATTCTTGTGTGTGGCAGAAGTGCTTCAGTATTATTTGACCCTGGGTCAACATATTCATATGTGTCTTCCTACTTTGCACCGTATTTGGCCGTGCCCAGCTATGCTCTGGATATTCCAGTTTATGTGGCTACACCAGTGGGTGATTCCATTGTAGTCGACCAGGTACATCGCTCGTGCCTAGTTATATTTAGGGGTCTTGAGACCCGTGTTGATATGTTGCTTTTGGATATGGTGGATTTTGATGCCATATTGGGGATGGACTGGTTGTCCCCATACCATGCTATTCTAGATTGTCATGCTAAGACTGTGACCTTAGCCTTGCCGGAATCACCCCGACTAGAGTGGAAAGGTACCTCAAGCCACTCCGTTCGCACTGTTATTTCCTATGTTAAGGCTCGATGCATGGTCGAGAAGGGGTGTCTAGCTTATCTGGCTTATGTTCGTGATTCCAGCGCAGAGGTTCCTTCCATTGAGTCAGTCCCTATTGCACGGGAGTTTCCTGAGGTTTTTCCTTCAGACCTGCCGGGCATGCCACCCGACAGGGATATTGATTTCTGTATTGATCTGGCACCGGGCACTCGGCCCATCTCTATTCCACCCTATCGTATGGCCCCGCCAGAGCTAAAAGAGTTGAAAGATCAGTTGCAGGACCTTCTTGAGAAAGGCTTTATCAGGCCTAGTGTTTCCCCCTAGGGAGCACCTGTATTATTTGTAAAGAAGAAAGATGGCTCGATGCGGATGTGTATTGATTACCGGCAATTGAATAAAGTGACAATAAAGAATAAGTATCCACTGCCGAGGATTGATGATTTATTTGATCAGCTCTAGGGAGCGAGGGTATTCTCAAAGATAGACTTGAGGTCAGGCTACCATCAGCTGAAGATCAGGTCGGCTGACATTCCTAAGACAGCCTTTCGCACTAGATATGGGCATTATGAGTTCTTGGTCATGTCCTTCGGGTTGACTAATGCCCCAGCAGCATTCATGGAATTGATGAATCGAGTATTCAGGCCTTACTTAGATCTGTTCGTGATAGTCTTTATAGATGACATCCTGGTATACTCCCGCAGCCAGGAAGAGCACGAGCAGCACCTCGGAGTGGTTCTTCAGACTCTGAAAGATAACTAGCTATATGCCAAATTTTCTAAATGTGAGTTCTGGCTGAGTTCGGTAGCATTTCTGGGTCACATTGTATCGGTGGAAGGTATTCAGGTAGACCCAAAGAAGATTGAGGCAGTCCAGAATTGGCCTCGACCAGCTTCAGTGACTGAGATCCGGAGTTTCTTGGGATTAGTAGGTTACTACCGTCGATTTGTAGAGGGGTTTTCTTCTATTGCGGCCCCGATGACCAGGTTGACCCAGAAGGGTGCCCAGTTCCAGTGGTCAGAGGAGTGTGAGGCGAGCTTTCAGAAGCTCAAGACAGCCTTGACCACCGCACAAGTGTCGATACTACCTACAGGTGCAGGGCCTTATACAGTTTATTGTGACGCATCTCGTACAGGGGCTTGGAGCGGTATTGATGCAGGATGGTAAGGTTATCGCTTATGCTTCGAGGCAGTTAAAAATACATGAAAAGAATTATCCAGTTCATGATCTTGAGTTAGCAGCAGTGGTTCATGCCTTAAAGATCTGGAGGCATTATCTATATGGTGTGACATGTGAGGTGTACACTAATCACAAAAGCCTACAGTACTTGTTCAAGCAAAAGGAGCTGAATCTACGACAGCGGAGATGGTTATAATTGCTAAAAGACTATGATGTTACTATCTTATATCACCCAGGTAAGGCCAATGTAGTAGCCGATGCATTGAGTAGAAAGTCTGCCAGCATGGGTAGTCTTGCATTCATTCCGGTCAGTCAGAGACCATTTGCTCTAGATGTCCGGGCCTTAGCCAATCGGTTCGTGAGATTAGACATTTCTGAGCCTAGCAGGGTGTTAGCCTGCACGGTCGCTCGTTCTTCATTATTAGAGCGTATCCGGGAGAAGCAATTCGATCATCCTCATTTGCGTGATTTGAGAGATACAGCACAGCGGGGAGGTGCCACACAGGTAAATCTAGATGATGATGGGGTATTGAGATTATAGGGTCGAGTTTGTGTGCCCAATGTTGAAGGGATTCGAGAGTTGATCTTATCGGAGGCCCACCGTTCGCGGTATTCCATTCACCCGGGTGCCGCGAAGATGTATCAGGACTTACGGCAAAACTATTGGTGGCGCAGAATGAAGAAAGATATCGTTGCATATGTCGCTCGGTGTCTAAATTGTCAGCAGGTGAAATATAAGCACCAGAGGCCCGGTGGTGTATTCCGGAGGATTGAGATTCCCGAGTGGAAATGGGAGCGGATCACTATGGACTTCGTTACTGGAGTTCCTTTGACTCGGAGGAAATATGATGCTATTTGGGTCATTGTTGATAGGCTGACCAAATCAGCACACTTTATTCCAGTATCTGTCTCCTACTCGTCGGAGAGGTTAGCGGAGGTTTACATTAGGGAGATTGTTCGTCTCCATGGAGTGCCGGTATCTATTATCTCTGATCGGGGTACGCAGTTTACCTCGCGGTTCTGGAGAGCGGTCCAGCAGGAGTTAGGTACCCAGGTTCAGTTGAGTACAGTATTTCATCCTCAGACGGATGACCAGTTCGAGAGGACTATTCAGATTCTAGAGGACATGCTTCGAGCCTGTGTTATTGATTTTGGAGGCTCGTGGGACCAGTTTCTGCCATTAGCAGAGTTTGCCTACAACAATAGCTACCAGTCCAGCATCCAGATTGCCCCATATGAGGCATTGTATGGTAGGCGATGTCGATCTCCAGTCGGATGGTTTGAACCGGGAGAGGCTCGGTTGTTGGGTACAGACTTAGTTCAGGAGGCCTTGAATAAGGTCAAGACTATTCAGGAGAGATTGCGTTCAGCTCAGTCCAGTCTGATATGCGGAGCCGCTACCCACACTTGTTTCCTGACTCAGGTACTTCTTTCTTTTGTCCGTTCGAGGACGAACGGTAGTTTTAGAGGTGGAGATTGTGACGACCCAAAGAGTCTTCACTTATTTTATTAATCATTTCGAGCTTCTGAGGCCTTGAAAACCTCATTCCATGATGCCTCGATTTACGTGCACAATCCAAGCATGTAGCCGGAAAGATTTTGTGATAGAAAATATGAATTCTATGAGAAATTTGGATAAAAATGATATTAATATTGATATGGTTGACTTCGGTCAACATTTTTGGTAAACGGATCCGGACCGAGATTGGATGGTCCCGAGAGGTCCGTAGGAAAATATGGGACTTGGACATGCGTCCGGAGTCGAATTCTGAGGCCTAGAGCCCAAGTTATGATTTTTTCTATGAAATTGTTTTTGATGTAATTGTTAAAGGAAATGAATTAATTGACCTTGGTATCGGGCTCGTATTTTGGTTCCGACGCCCGGTACAAGTCTTAAATATTATATATGTGATTTCTGTAAAGTTTGGTGACATTCGGATGTCGTTTGATATGTTTTGGACCTTGAGTTCCAAGTTTGAAAGTTTTGAAAACCAAAAGTATGAAAATCATGAACTTGAGGCTTGATTTGATGAAAACGATGTGATATTGGCGATATGATCGCACGAACAAGTTCATAATGTGTTTTTGATGTTGTGTACATGTTTGGTTTGGAGCCCGGGGAGCTCGGGTAAAGATTTGATAGGCCGTTGGATGAAATTCTGAATTTTTGCACTGCTGGTTTTTCACCCAGCTGTTGTCTTCGCAATTGCAAAGTATTTCTCGCAAGTGCGAAGGTGGCAGGTCATGGCAGGGTTCGCAAATGCGAACCCTTGGTCGCAAATGCGAAGGGTGCCCAGGACCGTTTGGATTCGCAAATGCGAACCAAACCTCGCAATTGCGAGGCCTCCAATGAAAAGGCATACTTCGCAAATGCGAAGCATTCTTCGCAAATGCGAAGGTCCCTCAGCCCAGCCTCGTTCGCAAATGCGAACAAATGTTCGCAAATGCGAAGGTCCCTGGAGGCCAGCCTGGTTCGCAAATGCGAACATATGTTCGCAAATGCGAAGCCCCCAGATTTGCCTTGGCTTCGCAAATGCGAACAAAAGTTCGCAAATGCGAACTTCCCAGCCTTAGCTTATTTTTCCTCCAGAAATTGGTCGGGGTTCGCAATTGCGAACCCATGTTCGCAAATGCGAACACAGAACCTGTAAAACACGATTTTCAGTTCATTTCTTCACTTTTTACAAAACAAAAACACCCATTTGCGATTCTTCGCAGATTCCTTCTTCATCAAAACAATTGTAAGTCACTTTTTACTTAATTCTTTCAATTCCTAACATCATTAAACATGTTTTTCAATAGAAATCAAAGGTTTTTATGGTAGAATTTCTTGTTTTTGATAGAATATAGGGTTTTTCATAAATTGGGAAATTGGACCTCGAATTGAGGTCCGATTTTGAAACAAATCATATACACGAACTTGTGGGGAGATGGGTAACCGGATTTTGGTCCGAACCTCGAGTTCCGACCATGTGGGCCCGGGGTCGAAATTCACTATTCCGGGCAGAATGTTGCAAAAATTGTAATTGGTCTTAGGAGTTAGTTTGTTGAGTAGTACTGATGATATTAAATCAATTGTGTATAGATAAGATTGGATTGGAGCCAAATTTGAAAGAAAAAGACATTTCCACGGATTGAATTGTTCATAAACATTCGAGGTAAGTGTTTGTTCTATCCTAGCTTGAGGGAATAGGATTATGTGCTATGTGTTATGTGATCGAGTGCGGTGTATGGGCTGTGGTGACGAGCATCCATACATTGGCGTCTAGTATGACCGTGAGTCATTGATAATGCTTATTGTGAGATATATTTACAGATGAATTGTTGAACCTTTGCCAGGTTGTAGAATTGTTATTGTTCTCCCTTGTCGGGACTTGTTGTGAAGATAATTATTGATTGCCCTTGTTGGGACGGTTTATGAATTACTGTTTCTTTCTTTGCCCTTAACTGTGATTGTTATTTGGATGAGGAAGAGTGATAATGCACGAAGGGTGATGCCGTGCCCTGATTTATTATTTATGCACGAAGGTTAATGTCGTTCCATGTTTTATTGATTATGCACGAAGGATCATGCCGTGCCCTGTTATTGAACCATGTACGAAGGATCATGCCGTACTATGGATGTGAGGATGAGAGTAAAAGCACGAAGGGTGATGCCGTGTACTTTATTTGCTTATTTGGTGAGGATGAGAGTAAAAGCACGAAGGGTGATGTCGTGCAACTGTTTGCTATTCCTTGACTTGATATTACATGCGTTTCCATTATACTTTGTTTTCCTTGTGAACTTATTAATTGTTGTTAATTGTTGAATTCTTTGAGATATTCCTTATTGTGTTATTACTTGGTTATTTCTCGTTATTCTGTGGTATATATATATATTGAACTGTACAAGTTTATGTGGGTGTCTGGTCCTAGGCTTGTCACTACTTTGCCGGGATAGGCCAGGCACTTACCAGCACATGGGGTCGGTTGTGCTGATACTACACTTTTGTGCGTTTTTGCACAGGTCCAGGTTACGACCAGGAGCAGCAGCAGTAAATATTTTGCGTGGGAGTTGATCATACTTGAGACCGAGGTAGCTTGCAGACGTTCGCATGCCCGACGTCTCTCTCTTTACTTATGTTATTAGCTGTAGTCTCTTTGTTCCGAGACAAACATATTATGTTATATTTCTTTCAGACTTTTATGTGTAGTATTTAGTAGTAGTTCGTGAGTTGGTGACTCCACATCTTGGGTAGAGGATTTCAGTATGATTTTTCCTTGAAACTGGTTATTTCTATTTCGATAAAGTCTTCCGCACTTATTTAATCAAAGTTATGGTTTCTTGATAAATTAATCATGAAACATTATTAAAAACAGGATAGTATGAATACAGTGGCTTGCCTAGCTACCACGAGTAGGCGCCATCACGATCCCGATGTTGGGGAAAATCCTGGTCGTGACATGGTTGATGCTGCCAGTCACATTGAGACAGATCGCCGCAGAGAGCGGGAGGAGAGAGAGGCTAAGAGGCCTCGTGGTACTTGCAGTTACAGTGGTGCTCCGTCCAGGGGCCAATCTCAGCATAGCAGATGTCGTTCTTTCAGGTCTCATCAGTCTGGACGTGCAGAGTCCAGTGGGGTTTCATCAGGATCGTGGTCGTCAGGGCCATCAGGGTTATCAGGGTCAGCAGAGCCGTCAGCAGAGTCAGCCTGCACTGAGTGCTCTTCCAGCTCAGAGCTCTGCTCCTGCTTCCTCAGCACAGGGTTCATCTGTAGCGAGGGGTCCTCAGCAGCCCCTTCTTCCATCTTCAGGCCGTTGTTTTGAGTGCGGTGATTTGGGCCATATCAGGAGAGAGTGTCCTCAGTGGCTTCGTAAGCGGTCTCAGCAGAGGGATCAGCCCTCGTCTTCTACTCCTATTTCTTCAGCGCCAGCACAGTCGGCTAGGACTGGTGGCCAGGTATCCAGAGGTCGCCCTAGGGGTGAGGATCATACTGGTGGAGGCCAGGCCCGTTTCTATGCTCTTCCGGATATGAAGGATGCTAGTGCTTCCGATGCGGTCATTTCAGGTATTATCTAAGTCTGCCACAGGGATGCTTCTGTCTTATTTGATCCCGGATCCACCTATTCTTATGTTTCTACTTATTTTGCACATCACTTGGGTATGACCCGTGGTATTCTTGCTTTGCCCGTACATGTGTCTACCCCGGTAGGGGATACTGTTGTTGTGGATCAGGTATATCGATCCTGTCTCATTACTATTGGGGGTCTGGAAACCCGAGTTGATCTATTACAACTGGGCATGGTAGATTTCGATGTGATTCTAGGCATGGATTTGATGTCTCCTTACCATGCGATTCTGGACTGTCATGCCAAGACAGTCACACTAGCTATTCCGAGTAATCCGAGAATCGAGTGGCGTGGCTTGACTGATTATGTATCTGACAGGGTGATTTCTTATTTAAAGGCCCTACGAATGATTGGCAAGGGTTGTTTATCTTATTTGGCCTTCATTAGAAATGTTAAGGCTGAGACACCCAGTCTTGATTCAGTCCCCATTGTGAGGGAGTTTCCGGATGTATTTCCAGCAAACCTGCCGGGCATGCCACCTGACAGAGATATTGACTTTGGTATTGACTTGGTGCCGGGCACTCAGCCCATTTCTATTCCGCCCTATCGCATGGCACCAGCTGAGTTAAAAGAATTGAAGGAACAGCTTCAGGAACTCTTAGATAAGGGTTTCATTCGCTCGAGTGTGTCACCTTGGGGTGCACCGGTGTTGTTCGTGAAGAAGAAAGATTGCACAATGAGAATGTGCATTGATTACAGGCAGCTGAACAAGGTAACAGTGAAGAATAAGTACCCATTGCCTCGTATTGAGGACCTATTTGATCAGCTCCGGGGAGCTAGTGTATTTTCTAAGATTGATCTTCGATCGGGCTATCATCAGTTGAAGATCAGGGACTCAGATATTATGAAGACAGCGTTCAGGACACGATATGGGCACTATGAGTTCCTGGTGATGTCTTTCGGGCTGACTAGTGCCCCAGCTGCATTCATGCACTTGATGAATAGTGTATTTCGGCCGTTCCTTGATTCTTTTGTGATTGTGTTTATTGATGATATTTTGGTGTATTCACGCAGCCAGGAGGAGCATGCACAGCATTTGAGGGTGGTACTACAGAGGTTGAGAGAAGAGAAGCTTTATGCAAAGTTCACTAAATGTGAGTTCTGGCTTGATACTGTGGGTTTTCTGGGACATGTAGTGTCCAGTGATGGTATTCGGGTTGATCCCCAGAAGGTCGAGGCAGTGCAGAATTGGCCCAGACCTTCCTCAGCTACAGATATTTGGAGTTTTCTCGGCATGGCAGGCTATTATCGCCGATTTGTTCAGGGTTTCTCATCTATTGCTTCACCGTTGACTAAGTTGACACAGAAGAATGCTCCATTTGTGTGGTCTGATGAATGCGAGGAGAGTTTCCAGAAGCTCAAGGAGGCTTTGACCACAGCTCCAGTACTTGTGTTGCCATCAGCCTCAGGGTCATATACGGTGTATTGTGATGCTTCTAGAGTTGGGGTTGGTTATGTGTTGATGCAAGAGGGTAGAGTTATTGCATATGCTTCTCGTCAGTTAAAGCCCTACGAGAAGAACTACCCTATTCATGATCTGGAGTTAGCTACTATTGTTCATGCCTTGAAGATTTGGAGGCAGTACCTATATGGTGTATCTTGTGATGTATATACGGACCACCGCAGCCTTCAGCATTTGTTTAAGCAGAAAGATCTAAATTTGAGGCAACGGAGATGGCTTGAATTGCTTAAAGACTATGATATTACTATCTTGTACCATCCCGGGAAAGCCAATGTAGTGGCTGATGCTTTGAGCCGTAAGGCTATTAGTATGGGCAGTTTGGCGTATATTCCAGCTGGGGAGAGACCCCTTGCAGTTGATGTTCAGGCGTTAGCTAATCAGATGGTGAGGCTAGATATTTCTGAGCCCAGGTCGGGTGATGGCTTGTGTAGTAGCTCGTTCTTCTTTATATGATCGTATTCGAGAGCGCCAGTATGATGATCCACACTTACTTGTCCTTAAGGACAGAGTTCAGCATGATGATGCCGGAGATGTCACTATTGATAGTGATGGTGTATTGCGGATGTAGGGCCGGATATGTGTGCCCAATGTTGATGGCCTTCGTGAGTTGATATTGGAGGAAGCCCACAGCTCGCGGTATTCTATTCATCCAGGAGCCGCGAAGATGTATCAGGATTTGAAGCAGCATTGCTGGTGGAGAAAGATGAAGAAAGATATTGTGAGCCATGTGGCTCGGTGTCTAAACTGTCAGCAGGTCAAGTATGAGCATCGGAGACCTGGTGGTGTATTCCAGCGTATTGATATTCCTGAGTGGAAGTGGGAAAGGATTACTATGGACTTTGTCAGTGGACTCCCTCAGACAGCGAGGAAGTTTGATTCAGTTTGGGTGGTGGTGGATAGGTTGACCAAGTCAGCTCATTTCATCCCAGTGTGTACTACTTATTCCTCAGAGCGGTTGGCAGAGATATTTATCCGGGAGATAGTGAGATTGCATGGAGTTCCCATTTCTATTATATCAGGCAGAGGTACCCAGTTTACATCTTAGTTCTGGCGGACATTTCAGCGAGAGTTGGGTTCACAGGTAGAGCTGAGCACAGCATTTCATCCACGGACGGATGGGCAGTCTGAGCGTACTATTCAGATATTGGAGGACATGTTGCGTGCTTGTGTCATTGATTTTGGTGGTTCATGGGCTGATTATTTGCCTCTTGCGGAGTTTGCTTATAATAATAGCTATCAGTCCAGCATTCGGATGGCACCGTATGAAGCTTTATATGGGAGGCGGTGTAGGTCTCCAGTCGGTTGGTTCGAGCCCGGTGAGGCTAGGTTATTGGGGACAGAGTTAGTCCAAGATGCCTTAGACAAGGTGAAGGTGATTTAGGAGAGACTTCGCATAGCTCAGTCGCGTCAGAAGAGTTATGCGGACCAGAAGGTCCGAGATGTGTCTTATTCAGTAGGTGAGAAAGTGTTGCTGAATGTTTCGCCTATGAACGGTGTTATGAGGTTTGGAAAGAAAGGAAAGTTGAGCCCAAGGTTTATTGGACCTTTTGAAGTGCTTAGGAAAGTTGGGGAGGTGGCCTATATGCTTGCCTTGCCACCCAGGTTTGTCGGGAGTTCACCCGGTGTTCCATGTATCTATGCTCCGGAAGTATGTCGGAGACCCGTCTCATGTGTTAGACTTCAGCACAATACAACTAGATGAAGACTTGACTTATGATGTAGAGCCAATAGCCATTTTGGGTCGACAGGTTCGTAAGCTGAGATCCAAGGATATAGCTTCAATGAAAGTGCAGTGGAGAGGTCGTCCCGTAGAGAAAGCAACTTGGGAGACCGAGCGGGAGATGCGGAGCAGATATCGTCACTTGTTTGATGCTCCAGGTATGTTTCTTAACCCGCTCGCGGACGAGCGTTTGTTTAAGTTGGGGAGAATGTAACGACCCGGCCCGTCGTTATAGGAATTTCCACCCCGTTACCTTGCATTTTACATATCTTAGTCTTTTATATCAGTATTAGAGTATATTGGGTGAGTTAGGAGTGATTTGGGTTGAAAATGAAGCAAATAGTATGTTTGAAGAAAGCTTGAATATGGGAAGTCAACCTAGAGTTGACTATTGAGTTAGAATGCTCGGAACCGGATTCCGATGATTCGACTAGTTTTGGGGGATCATTTATGACTTAGGAGAGCAATCGGAATTGAATTCGGAGGTCCGGTGTAGTTTTAGGCTTGAATTGGCGAAGGTGGAATTTTGGCGAAAAATCGGATGGTAGGTGATATTTTGATCCGGGGGTCGGAATGGAATTCTGACAATTTCTATAGTTTCGTTAAGTGATTTTGGATATGTCTGCAAATTTTCAGGGCATTCGGACATCGTTTGATCGGGTTTTTGATTGAATGTTAGTTTTGAAAGTTTTAAAGAAACTTAGGGTTGAATTCGTGTGTAAATGGTGATTTTGATGTCTAGGATGGTATTTTTGTGATTGGAACAAGTCCATATCATGATTTGGAGTACGTTGGTGGTTTTCGTTGGGGTCTCGGGGGCCTCGGGGGCCTCGGGATGATTTCGGACCATCAACCGAGCATATGGGACTTGGCAAAATCTGCAGAAAACTGCAGGTTTCTGCCCAGTCAATTAGACCTTCGCGTTCGCGTGACATGGGTTGCGTTCGCGAAGGCCAGGTGGGCTAACGCATCGCGTTCGCGACAAGGGCGTCGCGTTCGCGTAGGTCAGAGGGAATTAATCTTCGCGTTCGCGTGACAGGGAGTCGCGAACGCGTAAAAGGATAAGGGGGAGCTTCGCGTTCACGTGGGGGTGTACGCGTTCGCGTTGGATTGGAAACAGGCGGCCGGGGAAATGAACATCGCGGATGCATGAAGTGACGTCGCGTTCGCGATGAAACAACAAAACTGGGCATCGCGTTCGCCCAAGGAGCATCGCGAACGCGTAGGTATAAAGTTTCTGGCAGTGAATAAAAATCACAGAACAGAGAGCTCGCGGATTTACACCCCCAAAACACAATTTTGAGCCCTAGAGAGAAGAAAACTCGAGGAAAACACTGAGAAATTATCGGGTATTCGTCAGAGGTAAGATTCTTGACTCAAAAACATCATTTTATGGTAGAATTAACTTCAATCTTCATGAAATTGGGTAGAAATCTTGAAGAATTGTGGCCTAGGTATTGAAAACGAGATTTTGAGTTTTGGAAGGCCATTTGAACTCCGATTTTGATAAATTTTATATGCACGGACTCGTGGCGAGACGAGGGTCGCGTTGGTGCTAATTTCGGAATTTTCTGAGCTGTGGGCCCGAGGTCGGGTTTTACCAACTTAGTGTATTTATGCGAATTTCATGTAAATTGAAATGGGTTATGATTCTTTGACCCGTATTTGATATAATTATTGTGATTTCACTAGATTCTACGCACGAGGCAGCGATTTCAAAGGAAAAGGCATTGCGGACGAGTCTACGGCCGGCTAGAGGTGAGTAGTTTGTGTATATGGTAGCTTGAGGGTTCGAAACCCCGGCTTAGCACATTGTGACGCTAGTAGGGCATGGCTCGCACACCGTGGTAGTTGCGGGATTGATTGTGACTGGGGATTGAGACTTGGTCCATCCCGGAAATGAATAATATGTTATTAATGTTGGGAATACATTTGTTATACTTGTGGGCGGTAAGCCTTGCTTGGGGCCTTGTGCCGATCTGTTGAGTCCTTAGAGGACAATATTTATGTGATAGCTATATTTGCTTAAATCACTGATCTCAGTCCTGGAAATTGAAATCACACTATTGATATGCTAAGTCACCGGCTTTTGTAAATTTAATAAAGTTAAAGTATTTTTCATAAATTATGAACTGAAAACTGGAATTTAGATAAATGAACTGTTTTGTGACTTATCTGATTTATGTGGACTGAGGATGGATCGGGCTGCACGCCGCAGCAGTATTGCGCTTGGGCTGTAGGAGCCCCTCCGGAGTCTGTACACACCCCCGGTGAGCGCCGTCGACGTTAAATTGGATCGGGCTACACGCCGTAGCGGTTATGTGCATTGCATTGCATCTTTATTTGTTGAATTACTCTGTGGTAGTTGTATTGTATTGTTGATGCTAGTTCGTAGGAGATTTGAACTGTAGTTTAGCTTCATTATGTGGTAGTCTGTGGAGTTCATATTTTCAGCTACTTGTATATATTCATTACTCACTAAGTACTTAGTACTCACCCCTACTCCCTTCACCTTTTGTGTGCAGACTCAGGTACTCAGGAGCAGTAGACAGGCATTTCCAGCGTTTGCAGTGTCATATCGAGTTGCTAAGGTAGCTGCCTACGTTCGTAGAACCTAGCTTCTCCTCTCCTTTCCGGTTATTATTTTGTATTTTGTATTCAGACTTGAGTATTTCTATACAGTACTCTCTATTCATGTTGGGTTTTGTTAGAGGCTCTAGACTTGTGACTCCAGATCTTTGGGAGTGTCTATATCTTGTTCATTATTATTATTAGTAGAGTTCTTTAACTCATATATTCTTATTGGGATGTCCGTTTGGGGCTGATATTCGATGTGTTAAGTAATTGTTGGTCTGGCTGGCCTAGCTTACTTGTTGGGCGCCATCACGACCGGATTTGGGTCGTGACACGATGCGTCCTAGTATATAAATGAAATCAAATTAATTCATGGTCAATTACTAAATAACAACCACGATATATAAACAGAAGTTCCTATGACTACACTCGTATTAGTCAAATGGACTTATATGGTTGTCGCAGGCTGATGCGTCCTAGTATATGAATGAAATCAGGTCAATTACTAAATAACAACTACGATATATAAAAGGAAGTTCCTATGACTACAATTCTATTAGTCCAATGGACTTATGTGGTTGTCGTAGGCCGTGCATCCTACTATAATAGTATTAGTCCAATGGACTTATGTGGTTGTCATAGGCCGATGCGTCCTAGTATATGAATGAAATCATATTCATTCACGGTCAATTACTTAATAACAACCACGATATATAAACGGAAGGTCCTGTGACTACAATCGTATTAGTCCAATGGACTTATGTGGTTGTCGTAGGCCGATGCGTCCTAGTATGAACGTATGACATTACTCCCAATCTGTATTGACTACAATCATATTAGTCTATTGGAATTATATGGTTGTCGTAGGCCGATGCTCCTAGTATGAACGTATGACATTACTCCCAATACGATTTATAAACGGAAGGTCCTATGACTACAATCGTATAGGTCCATTGGACTAATACAATTATAGTAATAGGACCTTCCGTTTATATATCGTGGTTGTTATTTAGTAATTGACCATCTATGAATATTAATTCATTCATATACTAGGACGCATCAGCCTACGACAACCACATAAGTCCATTTGACTAATACGATTGTAGTCATAATAGATTGGGAGTAATGTAATACGATTATAGTAGAACGCATCGGCCTACGACAACCACACAAGTCCATTTGACTAATACGATTGTAGTCTTAACAGATTGGGAGTTATGTAATACGATTGTAGTCATAGGACCATCCGTTTATATATCGTTTTGGGAGTAATGTCATACGTTTATACTAGGACGGATCGGCCTACGACAATCACATAAGTCCATTTGACTAATACGATTGTAGTCATAACGAATTGGGAGTAATGTAATACGATTGTAGTAGGATGCATCGGCCTACGATAACCACATAAGTCCATTTGACTAATACGATTGTAGTCATAGGAACTTCCGTTTATATATCGTGGTTGTTATTAAGTAATTGACAATCGATGAATATTATTTCATTCATATACTAGGACGCATCGGCCTACGAGAACCACATAAGTCCATTTGACTTATACGATTGTAGTCATAACATATTCGGAGTAATGTAATATGATTGTAGTAGGACGCATTGGCCTACGACAAGCACATACTAGGACGCATCGGCCTACGACAACCACATAAGTCCATTTGACTAATACGATTGTAATCATAAAAACATTCGTATCTATGGTATAGTTTACTTTCTTGGAGTATCTTTCTCTGTTCTTTTGTACTGTGGTATTAGATCCAGCCTATCTTTTCGGAGGGAGGAACATTTTACTAAATTGTCTGAGTCATTTTCATCATCCTCTTCTTCTTCTCTTGCAAAAATGAATATGTCTCCTACTCTACATATAACCTTGTCCAAAAAATATGATTATCTCTATGAAGTAGATATCCTATCCGATGAACAAAAAGTATCTTCAACCAAACTACCCCTCATAAACCCTTACTCAGCGTTTGCCAAAAAATCCTTCGCACTCTGGACCCAAATTCGTTCCTTAGTCCAACATAGACCAAAAGGAGTCAAAGAATATGTTTCTGCCTCAAAACATGACCAGCATCCTATTCTTGCCACTCGACAGGAACAATTTATCACCCTTCAAATACCAGACGATTTTCCTAGGCAATGGAGAGCTCATTGATTTACACATATCCATTTTGGTGCAACACGAATCACTTTAACATATCACCGAAGAAAAGGTCAACATGTTGTAGCTCGAATTTCTCTTCTAGATACACGATATTTGGAGTACCAACATGCAAACTTGGGTACTACCGAAGTTACCCTGAATGCTGGAACTGTCTTCATAACTATCTTTCCAAATTTCAACATATCCCTTTATGATCCGCACCAAACCGAAGCCCTAAAAGTCCAAGTCCAAATCCAAGGAGCCCCACAAGCCAAAGATTTTGTCCAACCAACCCTTCACCACCAAATGGCATGGCGAGTCCAAAATCAAGCCATGGATCTTTGTCTACCCGGAGGAGAAAATGCTTTGCTTTTAAATATTGATGCTACCAAAGGAAACACTATGTGCACCCAAATACCCAGACAGATTTCCAGAGATGAACTTGTCAAAATCCTTCCTGATTCATGGATCACAAATTATGAGAAGCTAAGAGAATCAGAGGAATATCTGCAATCTGGTGAACCAACTTTTACCAAACGAAGTGAAAAAACCGTTTGCATAAGCTTTGACCATTCCCATCTCAAAAAACCAAATAAAACCATCTTATCTTGCCAAATGATCTATCCCAAAGATACAATAGTGATAGAATCACTGATAAGGATAGAGTTTTGGAAGCTCCAAGAAGGCCATTTACAAGATCTCAAGCTAAGGAATTGCAAACTAAGGTTGCTGGACTTCAATGGCAAATAAAGAAGCTTCTAACTATGGAGGAAGAGCTCATGCCCAAAGGAGAAGAGTTGTCGAAGTTTTATAACTATTTGGTTGCTCAAATTGAAGTCCAAGAGGAGGAAGATTTGGTTACCCAAATCAGCCCTTGGAGTCACCAAATGGGCTTAAAAGAGTTCCAGAAAGAGGTGTTACAAGAGTAGCCCAATTGGAGTCCAAACAAATGGCCCAAACTAGTTGTTTTAAGGCCCAAATCTGCCCCAAAGGGTCTTGGCCGCCCCTCACCTAACCAAAGACTTTTCTTAGACTTTAGCAACCACCTACCTCATTGTAATAATTGTGTTTTCCACTACAACCACCCCACCTAGTTTTTAATGTTATTTTTATGCCTTTGTACTCCTATAAATAGGGTTTTCTTCTCCTTCATAAGACACATTATTATTGATTGAGTATATCATACTTTGAGAGTTCTTTTGAACCTTTGTTACTTGTGCTTTGAGATTTATCTTTCAACCTTTACTAGTTCATAGTTCAAGGTAGTAAGATTACTTCTCTTTTGTGATATCTTTGATTCCTTTGTGGTATTCTTAGAAGGCGATTAATACTAGTATTAATTGTTGTCTCAAGTTACTCGTAAAGTGGTCAAGATCCGAATCTATTGTTTTGATTTGCTTTTTAATTAAAGGCGTTTGATTTCTTTTATAAATCAAGACGTTGTTACTTTGATCTTGTCAAGGCTATAGAACTTGCGTTCTTGAAAGTTCTCGGAATTCTTTCCTTGAATCTTTCCCATATCCTTTATTTTTGTCTCTTTACTTCTAGTTGTTCAATTCCTGTTGTTATTGCTTTCGCATTTACTTCTCAAATTCGTACTCTAGTTTGGATTCCCGACCTAGTTGTTATCAAGTGGTATCAGAGCGGTTCTATCAAGGTTTCGTTCTTGATAATTCTTGGGATATTTTGAAAACAAAAAAAAAACGAAATCCAATTTAAAACAAGAAGAAATACAATTGCTTGCTCTCCAGGATATATCTTTTGTATCTAAGTGTTTCCAAAAGTTAACAAAGGAAACAAGAAGAGGGGATCCTTGATTTTCTTACTCTTTGTGTTCTACACATTTATATTCTTTCCTTTTCGTTCGTGTCTTGTTTCTACCGAGCCTAAAAGTTCTAGGATTTGGTTCTTTCTTCTTTTAATTGTTCCCAAAAACAAAGGAAAAATCTGAGTTTTACTACTAAGAACTACAAACAAGTTAGGTTTAACTATAAATCTATAAAGTACTTTGTTCAAATGTTATTCTGAGAGAAAAAAAAGAAGCTAATTTGTGTGATATAATTTTTAAAGATGTCACATACAGGTAGTGATAATGAACGAATGGTTCTCCAAGAAGCTGAAATCAAAGCAAGGAATGATTTTACCTTGCAAGCCATGCATCAACAGTTTGAAAGGCTGAATCTGCAACTCTAAGAAATGAGGGATACCATTGCAGATCAAAATGATACAATAGCTGAACTTAGGAGGGTTAATGTTAGGCCACCTGCTAGAAGAAATGTACCCCATGCTCCTATTGTAAATCAAGCAAACTTTATTGATGATTTTAATAATATTGATTTTGATAGGGTGAGAGGATATACGAGGGGACAAAGGGGTAGGATAGAGGATGATAATATAAGTAATATAAAGATGCAGATGCCATCTTTCAAGGGAACAAGGGATCCAGACTTGTATCTTGATTGGGAGAGAAAGGTTGAAGCAATCTTTGACTGTCACAACTACTCTGAAGGTAAGAAGGTTAAACTTGCTATTGTTGAGTTTTCTGATTATGCTTCTATTTGGTGGAAAAAGCTTAATAGGGATCGACTGCAAGACAAGCACCAATTGCTACTTGGGCTGAGGCTAAAAGGGTGATGAGGAAGAGATTCGTACCATCACACTTTCAAAGAGAGCTACAACTACGTCTTCAAACATTGAAGCAAGGGTCCATGTCAGTAGATGAGTACTTTAAGGCTATGGATATAGCTATGATCCAAGCTAATTGTATGGAGGAAGAAGAGGCTACAATGGCTAGGTTTTTAAATGGTTTAAATAAGGAAATAGCTGATGTAGTTGAATTACAACAATATGTAACAATAGATGAGTTAGTTGATTTGTGTATAAAGGTAGAAAATCAAAATAAAAGAAAGCAAACTAGCTCATGGAGATGTCGAACAAGCACCATGCCTAAGAAACCATGGCCAAATCATGAGATGAAGAATTTTTCTCGGCCTCAAGAAGACAAGGGAAAAGGTAAACTGGAGAACAAAGAGGGAGGTAAAACCTTCAACCCTAAACCTTTTACTCTTTCTAGTTCTATTCAGTGTCATAAATGTAAAGGAAGGGGACATATGATGCACGAATGTCCAAGTAGAAGAAACATCATTCTAAAAGAAGATGGAGGATATGAAAGTGAAAAGAGTGAGGGAGATGAAGAGGGAGATATGAGTGATGAAGGTGATTTAGAACTACCTAATGATGGAATGGTTGGGGTAGTTAGGAGGATTATGACTATCAATTTAGGAAGCAATAGTGAAGCACAAAGAGAGAATATATTCCATACTAGGTGTGGGATAAAAGGAAAAACTTGCTCTATGATCATTGATAGTGGTAGTTGTGCTAATGTGGTTAGTTCATACTTTGTGGAAAAGCTGGGACTTGCATGCATGAAACACCCTACTCCCTATAGACTCCAATGGTTAAATGATAGTGGTGAACTAAAGGTAAATAAACAGTGTATGATTTCATTTAACGTTGGTAGATATGAGGATGATGTTCTTTGTGACATAGTGCCTATGCAAGCTTGTCATATATTACTGGGTCGTCCTTGGCAGTATGACAAGAATGTTTTTCATGATGGGAGAAAGAATAGATATTCGCTTGAACTAAATGGCAGGAAATTTACTCTTGCACCTTTATCTCCTTCTCAAGTGTTTGAAGATCAGAAGAGATTAAAGGAAACAATGGGAAAGTCAAGGGGAGGGATAAAAAGTGAGCTTGAGGAAAAAGAAAAGAAAGAGCGAGAGGGCAGCAATTTGAGAGAAGAGATAAAAGAGGGTTCGAATAAAAAATAGACGGTCTTGGTGAGAGGAAAGAGGGTAAGGAAAGAAAAAGAGAGAGTTTCTATATAAAAGCCAAAGAGTGTTTAAATGCAAGAAAAGAGGGGCTGCCCATAATACTACTTACTTACAAAGAGGCTTTGATTAATTCTGAGTTGCTAACTTCTTCTTTGCCAAGTAGTATTTCTTCTCTTTTGCAGGATTTTGAAGATGTCTTTCCAGAAGATATTCCTAGTGGATGGCCACCTTTACATGGCATTGAGCATCAAATTGATTTTGTACCTGGATCACAAATCTCAAATAGGCCAGCCTATAGGAGTAATCCAGAAGAGACAAAGGAACTTCAAAGGCAAGTTGAGGAGTTGCTTGAGAAAGGCTTTGTGAGAGAGAGCATGAGCCCTTGCTCTGTTCCGGTCCTATTGGTACCCAAAAAGGATGGAACTTGGAGGATGTGCGTGGATTGTAGAGCAATCAACAAGATTACGGTAAAGTATCGCCACCCTATTCCTCGTCTTGATGACATGTTGGATCAATTACATGGATCCAAAATCTTTTCTAAAATTGATCTAAAAAGTGGTTACCATCAGATTCGAATGAATCCTGGAGATGAATGGAAAACTGCTTTTAATACCAAATATGGGCTTTATGAGTGGTTAGTTATGCCTTTCGGCTTGACTAATGCACCTAGCACTTTCATGAGGTTAATGAATCATGTTTTTAAGGATTTTCATGGAATATTTGTTGTGGTGTACTTCGATGATATCTTGGTCTTTTCTAATACTTTAGAAGAGCATGTAGAACACCTAAGACAAGTTTTTGAAGTTCTTAGAAAGCAATTGTTATTTGCTAATCTTAAAAAGCGTACTTTTTATGTGGATCGTGTGATTTTCTTGGGTTTTGTGGTTAGCTCTAAGGAAGTTGAGGTTGATAAAGAGAGAATCAAAGCAATTAAAGAATGGCCTAAACCTAAGAGTGTAACTGAAGTTAGGAGTTTTCATGGACTTGCTAGTTTTTATAGGAGGTTTGTGAGAGACTTTAGCACCATTGCTTCTCCTTTAACTGAAGTTATAAAAAAGGATAGGATTTTTAAATAGGGAAAAGAAGAAGATGATGCTTTTAACTTGTTGAAAGAAAAGTTATGTTCCGCTCCGTTATTACAATTGCCTGATTTTTCTAAATCTTTTGAAATTGAATGTGATGCTTCTGGCAAGGGAATAGGTGCTGTTTTGATGCAAGATTCTAAACCTATTGCCTACTTTAGTGAGAAGTTGAATGGAGCCACATTGAACTATTCAACTTATGACAAAGAGCTTTATGCTTTGGTAAGGGCTTTAGCCACATGGCAACATTACTTGTGGCCAAGGGAGTTTGTCATTAAAACTGACCATGAATCCTTGAAATACTTGAAAAGTCAAGGTAAGCATAGTAGAAGGCATGCTAAGTGGGTTGAATTTATTGAAACTTTTCCTTATGTAATTTCTTACAAACAAGGGAAAGAGAATGTTGTTGCTGATGCACTTTCAAGGAGGTATGTCTTAGTTTCTACCCTCACTTCTAAATTGATGGGTTTTGATCAAATCAAGGAACTTTATGCTAATGATGTTGATTTTGGCAAAACTTTTGCAGATTGTAAGTGGGGTCCTCTTGATAGGTTTAACCTACAAGATGGGTTTCTCTTTAAGCAAAATAAGTTGTGTATCCCTAATTGCTCTTTACGGGAAGTATTTGTAAGGGAAGCACATTGTGGAGGGCTTATGGGACACTTTGGGGTCCCAAAGACATTAGACATACTTGCTGAAAATTTCTTTTGGCCTGGAACGAGAAAAGATGTTGAAAGAATGTGCACACAGTGTTTGGAATGTAAACAAGCTAAATCTAAAGTGTTACCACATGGTCTTCACACGCCATTACCTGTTCCTACTTCACCTTGGATTGATATATCTATGGATTTTGTGTTAGGTTTGCCTAGAACAAGGTATGGTAAGGATAGTATATTTGTTGTGGTAGATAGGTTCTCCAAGATGGCTCGTTTTATTCCTTGTTTAAAGACTAATGATGCCTCACATGTTGCTAATCGTTTTGTAAAAGAGATTGTAAAATTGCATGGTATACCTAGCTCTATTGTTAGTGATAGGGATGCAAAGTTTTTGGGTCACTTCTGGCGTGTATTTTGGGGGAAGTTAGGCACTAAATTATTTTTTTCCACTTCTTGTCACCCACAAACTGATAGACAAACAACAACAACAACAACTACCCAGTATGTTCCCACAAAGTGGGGTCTGGGGAGGGTAATACGTACACAGGCCTTACCCCTACCCGAAAGGGTAGAGAGGCTGTTTCCGGAAAAACTGATAGACAAACTGAAGTAGTTAATAGAACCTTAGGAAATATGCTGAGGGCTATTTTGAAACGTAAATTAACTTTATGGGAAAATCACTTACCTATGATTGAATTTGCTTACAATAGAACAATCCATTCTTCTACAAGTATGTCTCCTTTTGAAGTTGTTTATGGCTTTAATCCCTTTACTCCACTTGATTTATTACCATTACCTACTAGTGATATTGCTTGTCTTGATGGTAGGACAAAGGCTGAGATGATGAAAAAAATTCATGAGCAAACAAGGCTTGCAATTGAGAAGAAAAATGAGCAAACCGCCTTGAGAAAGAATAAGGGTCGAAAACAAGATATTTTTAAACCTGGGGATTTAGTTTGGGTTCACTTTAGAAAGGAGAGATTTCCTTCCAAAAGGAAGTCAAAGTTGCATCCTAGAGGAGATGGCCCCTTTCAAGTCCTTGACAGGATTGGAAACAATGCTTATAAGTTGGACCTTCCTGGGGAGTTTCAAGTAAGTGCTACATTCAATGTTGCTGACTTATCTTTGTTTGACGTAGGATCGAATTCGGGGACGAATTCTATTCAAGAAGACGAGAATGATAGCATCACTGATAAGGATAGAGTTTTGGAAGCTCCAAGAAGGCCATTTACAAGATCTCAAGCTAAGGAATTGCAAACTAAGGTTGTTGGACTTCAATGGAAAATAAAGAAGCTTCTAACTATGGAGGAAGAGCTCATGCCCAAAGGAGAAGAGTTGTCGAAGTTTTACAACTATTTGGTTGCTCAAATTGAAGTCCAAGAGGAGGAAGATTTGGTTACCCAAATCAGCCCTTGGAGTCACCAAATGGGCTCAAAATGAGCTTAAAAGAGTTCCAGAAAGAGGTGTTACAAGAGTAGCCCAATTGGAGTCCAAAAAAATGGCCCAAACTAGTTGTTTTAAGGCCCAAATCTGCCCCAAAGGGTCTTGGCCGCCCTTCACCTAACCAAAGACTTTTCTTAGACTTTAGCAACCACCTACCTCATTGTAATAATTGTGTTTTCCACTACAACCACCCCACCTAGTTTTTAGTGTTATTTTTATGCCTTTGTACTCCTATAAATAGGGTGTTCTTCTCCTTCATAAGACACATTATTATTGATTGAGTATATCATACTTTGAGAGTTCTTTAGAACCTTTGTTACTTGTGCTTTGAGATTTATCTTTCTACCTTAACTAGTTCATAGTTCAAGGTAGTAAGATTACTTCTCTTTTGTGATATCTTTGATTCCTTTGTGGTATTCTTAGAAGGCGATTAATACTAGTATTAATTGTTGTCTCAAGTTACTCGTAAAGTGGTCAAGATCCGAATCTATTGTTTTGATTCGCTTTTTAAGAAAAGGTGTTTGATTTCTTTCATAAATCAAGACGTTGTTACTTTGATCTTGTCAAGGCTATAGAACTTGCGTTCTTGAAAGTTCTCGGAATTCTTTCCTTGAATCTTTCCCATATCCTTTATTTTTGTCTCTTTAATTCTAGTTGTTCAATTCCTGTTGTTATTGCTTCCGCATTTACATCTCAAATTCGTACTCTAGTTTGGATTCCCGACCTAGTTGTTATCAAATAGACACTTACCCAGAACCCGATAGAGAATTTTTCAGGAATATACAAAGCATCATGGAAGAGCATGACTGCTGCCAATATTTTGACAAACAATGGAAAAGAATGTGGTGGTTCCAATTCCCTTTCACTGGACACTGCCCATGGGATCTCGGTTGCACCTGCTAAGATTGTATAGAAGATCCAGTTGGAGAATATGATGAACATCACCAGCGCAAATCTAAATCCAAGAAAAAAGGTAAAGCTACTGAAAGAGAATATCGGGCCAAATATGAGAATAAAGATCCTTCGATTGGCTCATTAAGCCGTCCAGGTAAATATGAATTTCTTATCAGTTACAAACCCCAAGAATGGCCAAAACTACCTAAAAAGTTCACCCCTAGTTGGGAGGATAGTGAAACCATGCCCAAATCCGAACCAACATCATCTCACACCCCAAAATCAAAAAAGCCACCTGAACCTAAAACTCCATCAACCCAAAGGTCCACACACCCACAAATATACATGATGAGCTCTTCAAGTTCTAGTCACTCCCAGGATTTTCGTCCACTTCAACCTTTTGAAAAGTAGGGTATCAGCCATGCTCCAAAAATAAAATAGTACTATCATCTGGATAATAAACCCCAACAAGTGACATTGAAGCAACAATAAACTGCCAATCAAAAAATTCCATCTGCCAGAACAAAGTGCTCAATAATATTGGCAACACCATAAAAAATGTGGCCCATGCACAAAACAAGTTTTTTGTGGAGATGCTGGCCAAAGACAGGAGAAAATGCGGAGGCAACTCTTCGAGAAGAAGTGTGTGTCGTTTGACAGAAACGACATTGATAGACATTTTCAAAAACGGCAAAGATATACTTCGAAATTGGAGGTGCCATCAATCTAAAGCAAGCCTTTGTATCTTCTCTTCCAAAGTTGTTGGCAAGTCGAACAATGACCATCATTGCAAAAAAGTTCCAGTCCATAACCATCCCACAAATTGGTTACATCAGGCAAGCTATTTTCGTCGCATTGGATGATACATGTACGAAGCGCTCTGCCCTAAAACAAATTATCCAACACAATCCAGCACTTGATAAAGCATGCCGCATATCTGACCTAATTACCGAATCAGGATGTCATTGCCGCACATCGAGGCAAATGAGAGAATTCAGAAGGTTCAAATGGCCAAGAATTCCAGATGGAAAATCAAGGTCCAAGAAATGCACAAAATATTTCAGACGGAGAAGGCCAGGAAATTTTCACAAGAAGAATAGGTGCTTTATTTGCCATAAGATTGGACATTTTGCTAAAAATTGTCCACAATCAAGAAGGTCTATCAAACTCATTCAAGAGATTGAAGATTACACTAGTATAGATCTCGGAAAGGAGGAGGACCTTGAATCCATATTCTCTGTGAATGATGAACCTAATGAAGAAACTTTATTTTCCCTTGATATCTATGAAGATCAAGGTAATTACCAAATCTCAGAACCAATGATCGAGGCTAGAGAGTAGATCCATGCTCTTACTGTTATTCCTCAAGTAGAACTCAAAATCTATTCATCCAAGTGGGACAAACCAACTCGAGTTATTGCTTTCATCGATACCGGAGCTGCTTCCTCACTTATAAATCCAGCTGTTTTTCCTGAAGATCAATGGGTACCGCATTTTAAGGATTTCAACACTGCATCAAATGCGATCCTTACCACAACTGTCATTACAAAGCACCCGATCACCATTGACTTTTTCCCAGGATTGAAGTACAGAACGAAACTGCTAGGATCTGATGTACCAGGAAAAGATCTTATTATTGGATTCGACATTTACAGACAGCTTAGAGATCAGCTCCAGATCAAGGCTAATGGGATAGCTTTTAAAAAGCCGTTCAGGCATTATTCTGAGATCCCGAGGCCATTCCAAATAACTAAGGACGAACAGATCAAAGAGATTGAGCAAAATCTCATTGAACAATCATGTGCCGATTCCCACAAAGACTTCATGATGAAAGGGAGACGCCCTCTATGGAAAAATGAAGAAATTTTTATCAAGCTCCCTTTCAAGAAGAATGAAAACATCTTTCCAACAAAAGCCAGTCATTCAGGGATGAATCCAGATCATCTGCAACTCGCAAAGAAAGAATGTGAAGATCTTTTGGAATTTGATCTGATAGAGTCATGAGATTCACAATGGGCATGCGAAGCATTTTATGTCAACAAAAGAGCTGAACAAACAAGAGGAAAACTCAGGTTAGTCATCAACTACCAGCCACTTAACCTTTTTCTCCAAGATGATAAATTCCCTATCCCAAATAAACTCACCTTTTTCTCCCACTTAGCCAAGGCCAAATATTTTTCTAAGTTTGATTTAAAGTCAGAATTTTGGCAATTAGGAATCCACCATGAAGAAAGACCTAAAACAGGATTTTGCATCCCCGATCATCACTTCCAATGGAAAGTTATGCCCTTCGGGTTGAAAACTGCACCTTCTTTATTCCAAAAATCCATAATAAAAATATTCCAACCTGTCCTCCATAACTCTCTAGTTTACATTGATGATATCCTGTTATTTAGTGAGACATTCGAAGAAAGTATAAACTTGCTTCGTCAGTTTGAAGCATTGTAACACAATATGGGATCATGCTCTCAGCAAAAAAGATGGTTCTTGCTAAAAAGGAAATTGATTTTCTTGGAATGCATTTTGTCCAAGGTGAATATTGTCCAGGACCACATATATGTCAGGAACTACTAAGATTTACGGATACCAACTTCACAACAAAGCAGATCCAACAATTTCTAGGCATAATAAATTATATAAGAGATTTTATCCCAAATATCTCTACATACATTTCTCCACTTACAGAGATGCTCAAGAAAAATGCTCATCCATGGGGAAAGAAACAAGATGAAGTAGTCAAGGAAATAAAGGAGATTTCTAAAAATGTCAAGTCCCTCTATATCGCTTCGGATGGTAAGAAGATATTGCAGACTGATGCCAGCAATGAATATTGGAGTGCTGTTCTATTTGAAGAAAAAGATGGCCAGAGGAAAATATGCGGATACGCCAGTGGAAAGTTCAAAGATGCAGAGAGACATTATCTCTCCACTTTCAAGGAAATTCTTGCAGTAAAGAATGGAATCAAGAAATTCAATTTCTTCCTTATTCATACAGAATTCCTGATTGAAATGGATATGAAGGCCTTCCCGAAGAGGATTCATCTAAATGCAAAAATTATTCCCAATCCTCAGTTTCAAAGGTGGACTCAATGGTTCTCTCCATATAAGTTTCAAGTCAGACATCTGAAAGGAAAGGATAATATTCTCGTAGATTTTCTGTCCCGACCGGAAGAATTCTCAAAGAGATTTTCCCCAGCAAAATTGAAGTCAAAGGAAAAGCTAATCTACCACATCTTTATGTTTTCCAGTTTACAAAGAACAAGTTCATTAAAGCCAACAGATCATCTACCAGAATTGTTCAACCTCATGGATCCCTTTGATCCGTCAATTCTTATTGAAAGAAGAACTTATTATGAGCTCCAGGTTTTTCGACAACATGGAGGATCTATTCTCAAGCAATACGGAGTGAATCCAGAATATCCGTTCTGCCATATATTCATAGCTCAAGTCAAGGATTTTCCACAAGAACTATTATGGTTTTTCTGGTACTTATGCCATCAGTATTATATTTTCATGGAATTCAAATGCAATGTATTCAAAGATTTTCATAACATTGCACCAGCTCTTAAAATATGTTTGCAATGGTTCAAACTTAGAAGATACTGGATTAAATGTTTCTGTGATTCCTACACAGCAAAAGTGTTCAAGTTTCATAGACCAGTAAAGATTATTAATGGAAAAGTCCAGGCACAAGCAGAAGCATCATTTTGGTGAAATTTCCCGTGCCCATTTTATCAATGGAAGAAGAATATAGCGAGGCACAAAGAATCCTTTTTCAGCAAAATAGATGCATTCCGAAAGAAATATGGTCAAAAGATTGGGCAAGCTGGAATTATACAAGTAGTCATCCTCACGCGGAAAGAGTCCAGGCAGCAGAAAAAGAATACCAAACTCCATAAGAAGTCATCCGAGAAAAGATCACTCAAGACATTTCCAGATTAAGGCTGAGGATTACATCTTTCAATCCAAAAGAGAAAGAGCATAGTGAAGAAGGGCCATCAAATTCCAGGCGTTACTACACAAGGTCATTGAGAAGATGCCTAGAAGACAACCCTAGAATCATTGAAGGATAATTACCTGATTCCCTACTAATCCCACCATAATCCTAAATTAGCCACCAAAAAAACCCTCTAAAATATCCTACCTATGTTAAGACAAATTTTCCACATCTTTCCATACTATCCGGGCCCGGCTTCAACTTGTTTTCACCTGTTTCAACATGCCTCCAAATGCTTCGTCCCATGTATCATCATACTTTCACATGGCGTCACATGCTCCCACGTACTTTCAGATGTTACACCATGTATATTTCATCTGTTTCACATGTTTTCAGTTGTTTTTTAGTTGTTTGCCTAAAGTCCTTCACATGTTTAGAAGGACCCACTTGTAAGATAAGTTTTCCATGTAAGATAGGTTTATTTTATCTTTAAAGTTTGTCTTGTAATAACCTCCTAGTCCTATATAAAGGAGGCCTTGTAGTATTGGTAGGATCATCTAGCAATCATCTTGTAAACCTTGAAAAATCCTTTGTGAAATACTAATGAGTGCTATCTAAATTTCTCTCTTGTTCTTTCTTTCGAATGGTTGGAAAGGCCGGTCCATGTATGAAAAATAGAGTAAGTATACTGTAAGAAAGTTAGCTTATTGTAGTATGAAAGTTTTCTGAGTTATAAACAGCTAACGTTGGTTATAGTACAAAAGTTTTCCGAGTTGTGTAGCTTGGCAAGCCGTCCCTTATGGGTTGTTGAAGCCAGCCCCTTTTGTAGGAAAACTTTTGAGATTATAAACAAATTAACTGTTTGTGTAGATTGGCAAGCCGTCCCTTATGGGTTGTTGAAGCCAGCCCCTTTTGTAGGGAAACTTTCGTATCTATAGTATAGTTTGCTTTCTTGGAGTATCTTTCTCTATTCTTTTGTAATGTGGTATCAGAGCCAGCCCATCCTTTCGGGGGGAGGAACAGTTTACTAAATATGTATGAGTCATTTCCATCATCCTCTTGTTCTTCTCTTGCAAAAATGAATATGTCTCCTACTCTACATAAAACCTTGTCCAAAAAATATGATTACCTCTATGAAGTAGATATCCTACCCGATGAACAAAAAGTATCTTCAACCGAACTACCCCTCATAAACCCTTACTAAGCATTTGCAAAAAAATCCTTTGCACCCTGGACCCAAATTCGTTCCTTAGTCCAACATAGACAAAAAGGAGTCAAAGAATATGTTGCTGCCTCAAAACTTGACCAGCATCCTCTTCGTGCCACTCGAGAGGAATAATTTATCACCCTTCAAATACCAGATGATTTTTCTAGGCAATGGAGAGCTCATGGCTTTACCCATATCCATTTTGGTGGCATACGAATAGCTTTAACATATCACGAAGAAAAGGTCAACTTGTTGTAGCTCGACTTTCTCTTCTAGATACACGATATTTGGAGTGCAAACATGCAAACTTGGGTACTGCCAAAGTTACCCTAAATGCTGGAACTGTCTTCATAACTATCTTTCCAAATTACAACATGTCCCTTTGTGACCCGTACCTAACCGAAGCCCTAAAAATCCAAGTCCAAATCCAAGGAGCCCCACAATACAAAGATTCTATCCAAGCAACCCTTCACCACCAAATGGCACGGCGAGTCTGAAATCACGCCATGGATCATTGTCTACCCGGAGGAGAAAATGCTTTGTTTTTAAATATTGATGCTACCAAAGGAAATACTATGTGCACCCAAATACCCAGACAAATTTCCAGAGATGAGCTTGTCAAAATCCTTCCTAATTTATGGATCACAAATTATGAGAAGCTAAGAGAATCAGAGGAATCTATGCAATCTGGTGAACCAACTTTTACCAAACGAAGTGACAAAACTGTTTGCATAAGCTTTGACCATTCCCTTCTCAAAAAACACAATAAAACCATCTTTTCTTGCCAAATGATCCAACCCAAAGATACAATAGACACTTACCCAGAACCCGATGGAGAATTTTTCTGGAATATACAAAGCATCATGGAAGAACATGACTGGTGCCAATATTTTGACAAACAAGGGAAAAGAATGTGGTGGTTCAAATGCCCTTTCACTGGACACTGCCCATGGGATCTCGGTTGCACCTGCCAAGATTGTATAGAAGATCCAATTGGAGAAGATGATGAACATCACCAGCGCAAATCTAAATCCAAGAAAAAAGGGGAAAACTACTGAAAGAGAATTTCGGGCCAAATATGAGGATAAAGATCCTTCGATTGGCTCATTAAGCCGTCCAGGTAAATATGAATTTCTTGTCACTTACAAACCCCAAGAATGGGCGAAACTACCTGAAAAATTCACCCCTAGTTGGGAGGATAGTGAAACATGCCCAAATCCGAACCAACATGATCTCACACCCCAAAATCCAAAAAGCCACCTGAACCTAAAACTCCATCAACCCAAAGGTCCACACACCAACAAATATTTATGATGAGCCCTTCAAGTTCCAGTCACTCCCGGGATTTTCCTCCACTTCAACCTTTTGAAAAGGAGGGTATCAGCCATGCTCCAAAAATCCCCAAAAAGAACATAGTACAACTGTATGGAGAAAAAAACCCCAACAAGTGACATTTGAAGAGACAATGAACTAGCAATCAGAAAATTCCATCTGCCAGAACAAAGTGCTCAATAATATTGGCAACACCATAAAAATGTGGCCCATGCACAAAACAAGTTGATGAGCAAAGTGGAAACAATTGAGAAAAAGGTGGAGCAGTCATCGTCTCAGCATGCAGGACTAATCAAAGCCTTGGAATTAAGGTTGGCAAATTACAATATGAGATTTGTCCGCCAGGAACTTCACTTTTCCAATTATTCCAGCAACAACAACAAGAGACGATTTCCATCAAAGAACAAATTCAGCTTCTGAGAAATGATCATTATGAGGCACAAAGAACCCCAACATTCCGTTCAAAAAATACCTTCTTCCCCATGTCATAACAAGCATATTCACCACCCAAATTAGACTATACCTTTTCTACCTTTCCATCAACCTCACAAAATCCAATCTCTTTCACCCGACCAACAAAAGAAGAAAATGATTTTGATATCGCAAAAATGGTTTGGGAAAGGAAAGACGCCCTTGCAGCAAAGAAACAAACCTAGAAAAGGCGATACCATGGAGAAAGTTCAAAAGGATCGAATCCTGAAAATCTGATTATTTCCGACCAGAAGGCTCCGGACCTCTATGTCTCCAAGCCAAGATGCATATCAGAAATAGATACCCCATGGTCATAATCGCTAAATTTATCAGAAGACGAATCCATGGAAGATAGCTCTCAAGCAAGCAATGAATCCACGACGAACTCTTCCGAAGAAGATGATGCCCCAATATTTGTAAACCAGCCAAGAGATCCAGAAATATCTAAAGTAGATGATGAACAAGAAGGCATGACAGATGAACCAATCCCAGAAAGAAGATATGAGCCTATGGCGTCAAAGCTAGTTGGAACTGGTTTCCATACTTTCACCTTAGATGATGTCAAGGTTTCAAAATGGCCTCAACGGATCCAAGACTTCTATACTTGGATGGTGACCAGAAATTTGGTGGAACGAGAAAAGTATTTCATCCTTTCAGAACTCACTTCACGATTCTCAAGAATCCTTAGAGACTGGTGGAATGCACTTGGAATTCAAGACAAAAATACTTTTCTTACTTCCCAGGATTTTGCCTTCAACAAGAGAATCTTACATGAAGTTTTTTGCGAATATGCTGGCCAAAGACAGGAGAAAATGCAGAGGCAACTCTTCGGGATGAAGTGTGTGTCATTCGACAGAAATGACATTGATACACATTTTCAAAAAATGGCAAAGATATACTTCGAAATTGGAGGTGACATCAATCTAAAGCAAGCCTTTGTATCCTCTCTTCCAAAGTTGTTGGTAAGTCGAACCATGACCATCATTGAAGAAAAGTTCAGTCCATAACCATCCCACAAATTGGTTAGATCAGGCAAGCTATTTTACTCGCATGGGATGATATATATATGAAGCGCTCTACGCTAAAACGAATTATCCAACACAATCCAGCGCTTGATAAAGCATGCACAAATCTGACATAATCACCGGATCAGGATGTTCTTGCCGCACATCTAGGCGAAGGAGATAATTCAGAAGGTTCTAATGGCCAAGAATTCCAGATGGAAAATAAAGGTCCAAGAAACGCACAAAATATTTCAGACGGAGAAGGCCAGGAAATTTTCACAAGAAGAATAGGTGTTTTATTTGACATAAGATTGGATATTTTGCTAAAAGTTGTCCACAATCAAGAAGGTTTGTCAAACTCATTCAAGAGATTGAAGATATCAAGGTAACTACCAAATCTCAGAACCAATGATCGAGGCTAGAGAGTAGATACATGCTCTTACTGTTATTCCTCAAGTAGAACTCAAAATCTATTCATCCAAGTGGGACAAACCAACTCGAGTTATTGCTTTCATCGATACCGGAGCTGCTTCCTCACTTATAAATCCAGCTGTTTTTCCTAAAGATCAATGGGTACCACATTTTAAGTATTTTAAAACTGCATCAAATGCGATCATGACCACAACTATCATTACAAAGCACCCGATCACCATTGAGTTTTTCCCAGGATTGAAGTACAGAACGAAGTTCCTAGGATCTGATGTACCAGGAAAAGATCTTATTATTAGATTCGACATTTACAAACAGCTTAGAGATCAGCTCCAGATCAAGGCTAATGGGATAGCTTTTAAAAAGCAGTTCAGGCCTTATTCTGAGATCCTAAGGCTATTTAGAATCACTAAGGACGAACGGATCAAAGGAATCGAGCAAAATCTTATTGAACAATCATATGCCGATTCCCACAAGGACTTCATGATGAAAGGGAAACGCCATCTATGAAAAAATGAAGAATTTATTATCAATCTCCCTTTCAAAAAAAATGAAAACATCAATCCAACAAGAGCCAGTCATTCAAGGATGAATCCAGATCATCTTCAACTCGCAAAGAAAGAATGTGAAGAACTTTTGGAATTTGATCTGATAGAGCCATCAGATTCACAATGGGCATGTGAAGCATTTTATGTCAACAAAAGAGCCGAACAAACAAGAGGAAAGATCAGGTTAGTCATCAACTACAAGACACTTAACCATTTACTCCGAGATAATAAATTCCCTATCCCAAGTAAACTCACCCTTTTCTCCCAATTAGCCAGGGCCAAATATTTTTCTAAGTTTGATTTAAAATCAAGATTTTGGCAATTAGGAATCCACCCAGAAGAAAGACCCGAAACAGGATTTTGCATCCCTGATTATCATTTCCAATGGAAAGTTATGCCTTTCGGGTTGAAAATTGCACCTTCTTTATTCCAAAAAGCCATGATAACAATATTCCAACCCATCCTCCATACACTAGTTTACATTGATTACATCCTATTATTTAGTGAAACATTCGAAGAACATATCAACTTGCTTCGTCATTTGAGGCATCGACAACACAATACGGGATCATGCTCTCAGCAAAAAAGATGGTTCTTGCTCAAAAGGAAATTTATTTTCTTGGAATGCATTTTGTCCAATGTGAATATAGTCCATGACCACATATATGTCAGGAACTAATCAGATTTCCGGATACCAACTTCACAACAAAGCAGATCCAACAATTTCTGGGCATAATAAATTATGTAAGAGATTTTATCCCAAATATCTCTACATACATTTCTCCACTTACAGAGATGCTCAAGAAAAATGCTCTTCCATGGGGAAAGAAACAAGATGAAGCAGTCAAGGAAATAAAGGAGATTTCTAAAAATATCAAGTCCCTCTATATCCCTTCGGAAGGTAAGAAGATATTGCAGACTGATGCCAATAATGAATATTGGAGTGCTATTCTATTTGTAGAAAAAGATGGCCAGAGGAAAATATGCGGATATGCCAGTGGAAAGTTCAAAGATGCCGAGTAACATTATCACTCCACTTTCAAGGAAATTCTTGCAGTAAAGAATGGAATCAAGAAATTCAATTTGTTCCTTATTCATACAGTATTCCTGATTGAAATGGATATGAAGGCCTTCCCGAAGATGATTCAGCTAAATGCAAAAATTATTCCCAATCCTCAGATTCTCAGGTGGGCTCAATGGTTCTCTCCATATAAGTTTCAAGTCAGACATCTGAAAGAAAAGGATAATATTCTCGCAGATTTTCTGTCCCGACCGGAAGAATTATCAAAGATATTTTCCCCACCAAAATTGAAGTCAAAGGAAAAGCTAATCTGTCACATCTTTATGTTTTCCAGTTTACTAGGAACCAGTTCATTAAAGCCAACACATCATCCGCCGGAATTGTTTAACCTCATGGATCCCTTTGATCCGTCAATTCTTATTGAAAGAAGAACTTATTATGAGCTCCAGGTTTTTCGACAACATGGAGGATCTATTCTCAAGCCATATGGAGTGAATCCGGAATATCCGTTCTGCCATATATTCATTGCCCAAGCCAAGGATTTTCCACAAGAACTATTATGGTTTTTCTGGTACTTATGCCATCAGTATTATATTTTCATGGAATTCAAAGGCAACGTATTCAAAGATTTTGATAACATTGCACCAGCTCTTAAAATATTTTTGCAACGGTTCAAACCTAGAAGATACTTGATTAAATGTTTCAGCGATTTCTGCACATCAAAGGTGTTCATGTTTCACAGGCCAGTAAAGATTATTTATGTAAAAGTCTAGGAACAAGAAGAAGCATCATTTTGGTGGAAATTTCCCGTGTCCATTTTATCAATGGAAGAAGAATATAGCGAGGCACAAAGAATCCCTTTTCAGAAAAATAGATGCATTCTGAAAAAAATATAGCCAAAAGATTGGGCAAGCTAGAATTATACAAGCAGTCATCCTCACTGGGAAAGAGTCCGGGCAGCAGCAAAAGAATACCAAACTCCATACGAAGTCATCCGAGAAAAGATCACTCAAGACATTTCCAGATTAAGGTTGAGGATTACATCTTTCAATCCAAAAGAGAAAGAGCATAGTGAAGAAGGACCGTCAAATTCCAGGCGTGACTACACAAGGTCATTATAAAGATGCCTAGAAGACAACCCTAGAATCATCGAAGGATAATTACCTGATTCTCTACTAATCCCACCATAATCCTAAATTAGCCACCAAAAAACCCACAAAAATATCCTACCTATGTTAAGACAAATTTTCCACATCTTTCCATACTATTCGGGCCCCGCTTCAACTTGTTTTCACATGTTTCAAAGTGCCTCTACATGCTTCGTCACATGCATCATCATACTTTCACATGGCGTCACATGCTCCCACGTACTTTAACATGTTACACCATGTATATTTCATCTGTTTCACATGTTTTCAATTGTTTTTTAGTTGTTTGCCTAAAGTCGTTCACATGTTTAGAAGGATCCACTTGTAAGATAAGTTTTCCATGTAAGATAGGTTTATTTTATCTTTAAAGTTTGTGTTGTAATAACCTCCTAGCCCTATATAAAGGAGGCCTTGGATTATTGGTAGGATCATCTAGCAATCATCTTGTAAACCTTGAAAAATTCTTTGTGAAATACTACTTATGAGTGCTTTCTAAATTTCTCTCTTGTTCTTTCTTCCTAATGGATTGAAAGGCTGGTCCATGTATGAAAAATAAAGTAAGTATAGTGTAAAAAAGTTAGCTTATTGTAGTACGAAAGTTTTCTGAGTTATAAACAGCTAACGTTGGTTATAGTACAAAAGTTTTCTGAGTTGTGTAGCTTGTCAAGCCGTCCCTTATGGCTTGTTGAAGCCAGCCCCGTTTGTAGGAAAACTTTTGAGACTATAAACAAATTAACTGTTTGTGTAGCTTGGCAAGCCGTCCCTTATGTGTTGTTGAAGCCAACCCGTTTTGTAGGGAAACTTTCGTATCTATAGTATAGTTTGCTTTCTTGGAGTATCTTGCTCTGTTCTTTTGTACTGTGGTATCAGAGCTAGCCCATCCTTTCGGATGGAGGAACAGTTTACTAAATATGTCTAAATTTGTTCTTTGATGGAAATCATCTCCTGTTCTTGTTTTTGGGAAAATTGGAAAAGTAAAGTTCCTGGCGGACAAATCTCCTATTGTAAATTTGCCAACCTTAATTCCAAGACTTTGATCAGTCGTGCATGCTGAGACGGTGACTGCTCCACCTTTTTCTCAATTGTTTCCACTTTGCTCATCAACTTGTTTTGTGCATGGGCCACATTGAGAATTTCGGGCCAAATATGAGAATAAAGATCCTTCGATTGGCTCTGATACCACAGTACAAAAGAACAGAGCAAGATAATGGTTAAGTGGCTGGTAGTTGATGGCTAACCTGAGTTTTCCTCTTGTTTGTTCAGCTATTTTGTAGACATAAAAATGCTTCGCATGCCCATTGTGAATCTGATGGCTCTATCAGATCAGATTCCAAATACAAAAGAACAGAGCAAGATACTCCAAGAAAGCAAACTACACCATAGATACGAAAGTTTCTCTACAAAAGGGGCTGGCTTCAACAACCCATAAGGGACGGCTTGCCAAGCTACACAAACAGTTAATTTGTTTATAGTCTCAAAAGTTTTCCTACAAACAGGGCTAGTTTCAACAACCCATAAGGGACGGCTTGCCAACCTACAAAACTCAGATAACTTTTGTACTATAACCAACGTTAGCTGTTTATAACTCAGAAAACTTTCGTACTACAATAAGCTAACTTTCTTACAGTATACTTACTTTATTTTCCATACATGGACCGGCCTTTGAATCCATTCGAAAGAAAGAACAAGAGAGAAATTTAGAAAGCACTCAGAAGTAGTATTTCACAAAGGATTTTTCAAGTTTTACAAGATGATTGCTAGATTATCCTACCAATACTACAAGGCCTCCTTTATATAGGGCTAGGAGGTTATTACAAGACAAAATTTAAAGATAAAATAAACCTATCTTACATGGCAAACTTATCTTACAATTGGGTCCTTCTAAACATGTGAAGGACTTTAGGCAAACAACTAAAAAACATTTGAAAACATGTGAAACAGATGAAATATACATGGTGAATGTGAAAGTATGTGGGAGCATGTGACGCCATGTGAAAGTATGATGATGCATATGACAAAGCATGTGGAGGCATGTTGAAACATGTGAAAACATGTTGAAGCGGTGCCCGGATAGTATGGAAAGATGTGGAAAATTTGTCTTAACATAGGTAGGATCTTTTTGAGGGTTTTTTGGTGGCTAATTTAGGATTATGGCGGGACTTATAAGGAATCAGGTAATTATCCTTCAATGATTCTAGGGTTGTCTTCTAGGCATCTTTTCAATGACCTTGTGTAGTAACGCCTGGAATTCGACGACCCTTCTTCACTGTGCTGTTTTTATTTTGGATTGAAAGATGTAATCCTCAGCGTTAATCTGGAAATGTCTTGAGTGATCTTTTCTCGGATGACTTCGTATGGAGTTTGGTATTCTTTTGCTGCTGCCCAAACTCTTTCCCAGCGAGGATGACTATTTGTATAATTCCAGCTTGCCCAATCTTTTGGCCATATTTCTTTCGGAATGCATCTACTTTGCTGAAATAGGATTCTCTGTGCCTCGTTATATTCTTCTTCCATTGATAAAATGGACACGGAAATTTCCACCAAAATGATGCTTCTGCTTGTGCTTGGACTTTTCCATTAATTATATTTACTGGCCTATGAAACATGAACACCTTTGCTGTGTATGAAACATTGAAACATTTAATCCAGTATCTTCTAGGTTTGAACCATTGCAAAAATATTTTAAGAGCTGGTGCAATGTCATCAAAATCTTTAAATACGTTTCGTTTGAATTCCATGAAAATATAATACTGATGGCATAGGTACCAGAAAAACCAGAATAGTTCTTGTGGAAAATCCTTAGCTTGAGCTATGAATATATGGCAGAACAGGTATTCCGGATTCACTCCGTATGGCTTGAGAATAGATCCTCCACGTTGTCGGAAAACCTGGAGCTCATAATAAGTTTTTATTTCAATAAGAATTGACGGATCAAAGGGATCCATGAGGTTGAACAATTCCGGTGGATGATCTGTTGGCTTTAATGAACTTGTTTTTGGTAAAATGGAAAACATAATGATGTGACTGATTAGCTTTTCCTTTGACTTCAATTTTGCTGGGGAAAATCTCCTTGAGAATTCTTCCGCTCGGGACAGAAAATATGCGAGAATAGTATCCTTTCCTTTCAGTTGTCTGACTTGAAACTTATATGGAGAGAACCATTGAGCCCACCTGAGAATCTGAGGATTGGGAATAATTTTTGCATTTAGATGAATCATCTTCGGGAAGGTCTTCATATCCATTTCAATCAGGAATTCTGTATGAATAAGGAAGAAATTGAATTTCTTGATTCCATTCTTTACTGCAAGAATTTCCTTGAAAGTGGAGTGATAATGTTGCTCGACATCTTTGAACTTTCCACTGGCGTATCCGCATATTTTCCTCTGGCCATCTTTTTCTTCAAATAGAATAGCACTCCAATATTCATTGCTGGCATCAGTCTGCAATATATTACCGTCCGAAGGGATATAGAGGGACTTGACATTTTTAGAAATCTCCTTTATTTCCTTGACTGCTTCATCTTGTTTCTTTCCCCATGGAGGAGCATTTTTCTTGAGCATCTCCGTAAGTGGAGAAATGTATGTAGAGATATTTGGGATAAAATCTCTTACATAATTTATTATGCCCAGAAATTGTTGGATCTGCTTCTTTGTGAAGTTGGTATCCGAAAATCTAAGTAGTTCCTGACATATATGTGGTGCTGGACTATATTCACCTTGGACAAAATGTATTCCAAGAAAAACAATTTCCTTATGAGCAAGAACCATTTTTATTACTGAGAGGATGATCCCGTATTGTGTTACCAATGCCTCAAACTGACGAAGCAAGTTGATATGTTCTTCGAATGTTTCACTAAATAACAGATGTCATCAATGTAAACTAGAGAGGTATGGAGGTTGGGTTGGAATATTTTTATCATGGTTTTTTGGAATAAAGAAGGTGCAGTATTCAACCGGAAGGGCATAACTTTCCATTGGAAGTGATGATCGGGGATGCAAAATCCTGTTTTGGGTCTTTCTTCTGGGTGGATTCTTAATTGCCAAAATCCTGACTTTAAATCAAACTTAGAAAAACATTTGGCCTTGGCTAAGTGGGAGAAAAGGGTGAGTTTATTTGGGATAGGGAATTTATCATCTTGGAGGAAATGGTTAAGTGGCTGGTAGTTGATGACTAACCTAAGATTTCCTCTTGTTTGTTCAGCTCTTTTGTTGACATAAAATGCTTCACATGCCCATTGTGAATCTGATGGCTCTATCAGATCAAATTCCAAAAGCTCTTCACAATCTTTCTTTGTGAGTTGCAGATGATCTGGATTCATCCCTGAATGACTGGCTTTTGTTGGATTGATGTTTTCATTATTCTTGAAAGGGAGCTTGATAAAAATTTCTTCATTTTTCCATTGAGGACGTTTCCCTTTCATCATGAAGTTCTTGTGGGAATCGGCACATGATTGTTCAATGAGATTTTGCTCGATCTCTTTGATCTGTTCATCCTTAGTGATTTTGAATAGCCTCGGGATCTCAGAATAAGGCCTGAATTGCTTTTTAAAAGCTATCCCATTAGCCTTGATCTGGAGCTGATCTCTAAGCCGTCTGTAAATGTCGAATCCAATAATAAGATCTTTTCCTGGTACATCAGATCCTAGCAGCTTCGTTCTGTACATCAATCTTGGGAAAAACTCAATGGTGATCGAATGCTTTGTAATGACCGTTGTGGTCAAGATCGTATTTGATTCAGTGTTGAAATCCCTAAAATGCAATACCTATTGATCTTCAGGAAAAACAGCTGGATTTATAAGTGAGGAAGCAGCACCGGTATCGATGAAAGCAATAACTCGAGTTGGTTTGTCCCACTTGGATGAATAGATTTTGTGTTCCACTTGAGGAATAGCAGTAAGAGCATTGATCTCCTCTCTAGCCTCGATCATTGGTTCTGAGATTTGGTAATTGCCTTGATCTTCATAGATATCAAGAGAGAATAAAGTTTCTTCATTAGGTTCATCATCCACAGAGAATATAGATTCAAAGTCCTCCTCCTTTCCGAGATGTATACCAGTGTAATCTTCAATCTCTTGAATGAGGTTGATTGACCTTCTTGATTGTGGACAATTTTTAGCAAAATGTACAATCTTATGGCAAATAAAACATTTATTCTTCTTGTGAAAATTTCATGGCCTTCTCCGTCTGAAATATTTTGTCCGTCTCTTGGACCTTGATTTTCCATCTGGAATTCTTGGCCATTTGAAACTTGTGAATTCTCTCCTTCGCCTAGATGTGCGGCAAGAACATCCTGATCCCGTGATTAGGTCAGATTTGCGGCATGCTTTATCAAGTGCTGGATTGTGTTGGATAATTTGTTTTAGGTCAGAGCGCTTCGTATAGATATCATCCAATGCGACGAAAATAGCTTGCCTGATGTAACCAATTTGTGGGATGGTTATGGACTGGAACTTTTCTTCAATGATGGTCATGGTTCGACTTGCCAACAACGTTGGAAGAGAAGATACAAAGGCTTGCTTTAGATTGATGTCACCTCCAATTTCGAAGTATATCTTTTCCATTTTTTGAAAATGTCTATCAATGTCGTTTCTGTCAAATGACACACACTTCATCTCGAAGAGTTGCCTCCGCATTTTCTCCTGTCTTTGGCCATCATCTCCGCAAAAAACTTCATGTAGGATTCTGATGTTGAAGGCAAAATCCTGGGAAGTAAGAAAAGTATTTTTGTCTTGAATTCAAAGTGCATTCCACCAGTCTCTGAGGATTCCATCGTGAAGTGAGTTCTGAAAGGATGATATACTTTTCTCGCTCCCCCAAATTTCTGGTCACCATCCAAGTATAGAAGTCTTGGATCCGTTGAGGCCATTTTGAAACCTTGACATCATCTATGGTGAAAGTGTGGAAACCAGTTCCAACTGGCTTTGACGCCATAGGCTCATATCTTCTTTCTGGGATTGGTTCATCCGTCATGCCTTCTTGTTCATCATCTACTTCAGATATTTCTGGATCTCTTGGCTGGTTTACAAATATTGGGGATCATCTTCTTCGGAAGACTTCTTCGGAAGAGTTCATTGTGGATTCATTGCATGCTTGAGAGCTATCTTCCATGGATTCATCTTTTGATGAGTTTAGCAATTCTAACCATGGGGTATCTTTTTTGGATATGTATCTTGGCTGGGAGACATAGAGGTCCGGAGCCTTCTGGTAGAAAATTATCAGTTTTTCAGGATTTGATCCTTTTGAACTTTCTCCTTGGTCTCGCCTTTTCTTGCTTTGTTTTTTTGCAAGGGCGTCTTTCCTTTCCCAAACCATTTTTGAGATATCAAAATTATTTCCTTCTTTTGTTGGTCGGGTGAAAGAGATTGGATTTTGTGAGGTTGATGGAAATGTAGAAAAGGTATAGTCTAATTCGGATGGTGAATATGCTTATGATGACATGCTGGGGTTCTTTGTGGCTCAAAGTGATCATTTCTCAGAAGCTGAATTTGTTCTTTGATGGAAATCGTCTCCTGTTGTTATTTTTGCAAAAATTGGAAAAGTGAAGTTCCTGGCGGAAAAATCTCATATTGTAAATTTGCCAACCTTAATTCCAAGGCTTTGATTAGTCCTGCATGCTGAGACGATGATTGCTCCACCTTTTTCTCAATTGTTTCTACTTTGTTCATTAACTTGTTTTTGTGCATGGGCCACATTTTTTATGGTGTTGCCAATATTATTGAGCACTTTGTTCTGGCAGATGGAACTTTCTGATTGCCAGTTCATTTTTGCTTCAATGTCACTTGTTGGGGTTTTTTCTCCAGACAGTAGTACTATGTTATTTTTGGGGATTTTTGGAGCATGGATGATACCCTCCTTATCAAAAGGTTGAAGTGGAGGAAAATCCTGGGATTGACTTGAACTTGAAGGGCTCATCAAGAATATTTGTGGGTGTGTGGACCTTTGGGTTGATGGAGTTTTAGGTTCAGGTGGCTTTTTGGATTTTAGGGTGTGAGATGATGTTGGTTCGGATTTGGGCATAGTTTCACTATCCTCCCAGCTAGGGGTGAATTTTTCAGGTAGTTTCGGCCATTCTTGGGGTTTGTAACTGACAAGAAATTCATATTTACCTTGATGGCTTAATGAGCCAATCGAAGGATCTTTATTCTTATATTTGGCCCGAAATTCTCTTTCAGTAGTTTTCCCCTTTTTCTTGGATTTAGATTTGCGCTGGTGATGTTCATCATATCTTCCAACTAGATCTTCTATACAATCTTGGTAGGTACAACCGAGATCCCATGGGCAGTGTCCAGTGAAAGGGCATATGTGATAACAACTAGGTCGGGAATCCAAACTAGAGTAAGAATTTGAGAAGTAAATGCGGAAGCAATAACAACAGGAATTGAACAACTAGAATTAAAGAGACGAAAATAAAGGATATGGGAAAGATTCAAGGAAAGAATTCCGAGAACTATCAAGAACTCAAGTTCTATAGCCTTGACAAGATCAAAGTAACAACGACTTCATTTATGAAAGAAATCAAACGCCTTTACTTAAAAAGCAAATCAAAACAATAGATTCGGATCTTGACCACTTTACGAGTAACTTGAGACAACAATTAATACTAGTATTAATCGCCTTCTAAGAATACCACAAAGGAATCAAAGATATCACAAAAGAGAAGTAATCTTACTACCTTGAACTATGAACTAGTAAAGGTTGAAAGATAAATCTCAAAGCACAAGTAACAAAGGTTCAAAAGAACTCTCAAAGTATGATTTACTCAATCAATAATAATGTGTCTTATGAAGGAGAAGAACACCCTATTTATAGGAGTACAAAGGCATAAAAATAACATTAAAAACTAGGTGTGGTGGTTGTACTGGAAAACACAATTATTATAATGAGGTAGGTGGATGCTAAAGTCTAAGAAAAGTCTTTGGTTAGGTGAGGGGCGGCCAAGACCCTTTGGGGCAGATTTGGGCCTTAAAACAACTTGTTTTGGGCCATTTGTTTGGATTCCAATTGGGCTACTCTTGTAACACCTCTTTCTGGAACTCTTTTAAGCTCATTTTGAGCCCATTTGGTGACTCTAAGGGCTGATTTGGGTGACCAAATCTTCCTCCTCTTGGACTTCAATTTGAGCAACCAAATAGTTGTAAAACTTCGACAACTCTTCTCCTTTGGGCATGAGCTCTTCCTCCATAGTTAGAAGTTTCTTTATTTGCCATTGAAGTCCAGCAACCTTAGTTTGTAATTCCTTACCTTGAGTTCTTTTTAATGGCCTTCTTGGAGCTTCCAAAACTCTATCCTTATCAGTGATGCTATCATTCCCCTCTTCTTGAAAAGAATTCGTCCCCGAATTCGGTCCTACGTCAAACAAAGATAAGTCAGCAACATTGAATGTAGCACTTACTTGAAACTCACCAGGAAGGTCCTATTTGTAAGCATTGTTTCCAATCCTTTCAACGACTTGAAAGGGGCCATCTCCTCTAAGATGCAACTTTGACTTCCTTTTGGAAGGAAATCTCTCCTTTCTAAAGTGAACCCAAACTAAATCTCCAGGGTTAAAAATAACTTGTTGTCGATCCTTATTCTTTCTTAAGGCGGTTTGCTCATTTTTCTTTTCAATTGCAAGCCTTGTTTGCTCATGAATTTTTTTCATCATCTCAGCCTTTGTCCTACCATCAAGACTAGCAATATCATTAGTATAAAGTTCCTTGATTTGATCAAAACCCATCAATTTAGAAGTGAGGGTAGAAACTAAGACATACCTTCTTGAAAGTGTGTCATCAACAACATTCTCTTTCCCTTGTTTGTAAGAAATTACATAAGAAAAAGATTCAGTGAATTCAACCCATTTAGCATGCCTTCTACTAAGCTTACCTTGACCTTTCAAGTATTTCAAGGATTTCTCTTCTTGAAAGAGTACTTGATCACAAATGTTACAACCATCATGCTTATCCACTTTACTAATAACAAATACTTTTACAAGCTCACAATAAACATGACTTGAAGAACGACTCCACATCATACCACAACAATCACATTCTAACAATTTATCATATGAAAACTCATTAACCACTTGAATAAGAGAAGAAGAAATATTTAACTCATTCGCAAGCCTCTTCTCATTAATTTCATGCCTCTTATCATAAAGTTGGATTACATGATCATTTATTTCATACATAATATCAAAAAGAAGCAAATTACTCTTTCACTTTAACTTAGATATTACAGTTAATGACTTGATGTGCATCAAGCTATCATCATCCACAAAAATTATAAAGTCACCAACATAAGATATAAGAGTATAATTCATTACCTCGAAAAATACTTTAGGTGTTCTAGAAAGACCAAGAATGCAAATAAACCAATTGTATATACCATACTTGGACTTGTTTATCAATGGAATATCATCACCTTATATTCTTTTATGCAATGGCTGTAACTTAGTAATGCTTTTAGGAAACTCCGTTTCATAACCTTGTAAAAAAGAATCAAACTATTTAAAAGGTTCAATAACAAAGACTTTAACCAAACTTTTATCTTCCACGATCCAACAAGAATTGATATTGCCGAATTTATGTTTCAATCCAATTGGATCTTTTGCCACCATATATTGCACCTCACTACCCCTTTCAAAAGGTATTTCAATATGTGGCTGCACAAAATCAAAAGAACTAAAACAGGAAAGAGTTAATGGGTTAGGAAGTAAAGAAACTTTTTTCTTGCTACTTTCTTTGGCTTTTATCACAAGACTAATGTTTTCCTCGCCCTTTAGCCTCTTTTCTCTCACTAAAGAGTTCTTTTCCTTCACTCAATCCCTCATGTTTTTGTAAGGCCCCGTAAAATATTTGTGCATAAAAACCTAGTAGCTATGGTGTCATGGTCCGAATAAATGTGTTAGGAATGCGTAGAATTCTTCGCGGCGAGCTTGCTCGCCGCGGTTCGGACCCTTGGTAGTGATTTAAGTTTCAAAACTGTAGAGAATTAATTTTTCCGAAAAATGTCAAATATGCGGTCAAGAATGCGACCGCAAACCTGACATGCGGACCGCATTCTTGCCGCAAAACGTTCCAGAGAGTTTCCCAAAAATCATGTCAAAAGTGCGGTCGATATGCGATCGCATGTCAAATCTGCGGTGCACTTTGCGACCGCAAATCAAGAATGCGGATCGCATTCTGGCCGCATTCCTTAACAGAACCTGTGTAAAATTTGGGGCAATTCTGCGGTCACTATGCGGACCGCATGTTGATTCTCCGGTCGCATAGTGCACCGCATAATTGACCCCGGCCCAGATTTTTGTAACATTTTGACCCGATCTCTTCTTTAATATAACACACTTCTTCTTCATTTTATCATATCATCTTACCAAAATTTGAGAGAGAAGAGAGGTTTTTTAGAGAGAGAAATCTTTCATCTTCAAAGATTGTTCCAACTATCTTAATTCCAAGGGATCTTAGGGCAAGGATTCAACTTCCCCAATCATTTCAAGGTAAAAACCCTAACTATTTTCTTTGACTTTCAGTTTTAATTGGGTAAAGAGAGGTTTGCATATAATAGCTTTTGAATATAGAATTTTTACACTCATGCATGATTATTGAACTTGATTTTTAGTAAAAAGAAGTGAGTAGAAGTAAGAGTCTTCAAGAACAAGGTTGGCAAGAGTATGATAGCGTGGGTAAGCATAAAGTAGGAAGTTAATGGAAGAAAACTCATCACCAGGTATGTATGGCTAATTTTGATTCTTGTAAAATCGCCCAAATGTGTGCGAATTGTTTTGGCATGTGTCAAATTGAGAAATTTTACGTAATTCTTTGATTTCCTTGTTGAGCATTTGATTGATGTTGAACTACGTGTGGTGTGGTATGAAATATGAATTGAAAGATAAAAAGGTAATCGAGATTGGTAAAGAATTGGGAACAACCATTGTGATGGCATATTTGGCTTATTGTGGAAGGAATTTGAAACACCTTAATTGTGGTAAATTGTTGAACATGATTATGTGGGCATTTTCGATTTTGGAATACTTGTAACTTGGTTTTGATATTGGCTTGAGAAGAAATTGAGAACATGAACCAATGTGTAAGTTGCTTATTTGAACTTGTTGAAATTGTGTGTAGTACCTTATCTGCTGTTTGAAATTGTTGTGTTTTCAACCGTAAGGCGGGGTCGTGTTGCGCGCCGCAACGTGGTGAAATAAGGTGTGGGTTGGGGTGATAAGGGTGGCCGAGGTAATAAGGGTGGTCAGGGGGCAATAAGGATGGAAAGCGATCGAAATCGCTATTGAAAATTGATACAAAAATCAATAATGTGAAATTGTGAAAGGAGACAGCATGAGAGTTTGCAACCTGTGGGGCACCGATTGCCCCTTTGTTTGACTACTTGTGCTTTACGTGATTGATTGGTTATTGTTAAATTGGTTGATCGTAGAAAGTGCTTTGTGTGAGAATTATTTGAAATGAGGAAAATGTGGAAACATGGTTGGCTGGCTTAATTAATTGTTGATGTAATTTAATGGCTTGAGTTTACTTGGGACAAAGTTTGTCCATACATACCAGTACAATTCAAGTGTACTGACGTCCCTTTTTCTGGGGGCGCTACATTCGTGTCATGATTCTAGGTGGATCAGTAGCAGGCACTTCAGCTCATCGGCAGTAGTATCCTTCTCCTTCCACTGCCCGTTCTGTTGAGCCCCTTTCTTCCTCGGGGCCTTGTGTGGTTCATGCCACTCGGTTTAGATTTCATTTTGGTTTTGTAAGGTATAGCCGGAGCCTTGTTACCGGCAAGTATTGTATTTCCCTTTTTGTATCCTAGAGGCTCCATAGACATGTAAACCGTGGGATTGTGGCCTATGTATATGTATGGGGCGTTGTAAATATAAATTATGAACTTGTTAGTGAATCAATCACATGGTTATGTTTATGCATTATGAAATCAGTCATTATTGGTAAAATATTTGGTTAATGAGAAACAATCAACACAGGGTTAACGCGTGGGAATGAAAGGCACCTAGGTCCGCTTGACTGGGGCAACCCGGTCAGGCGCCGGTCATGTCCCTCGATTTGGGGCGTGACAAACTTGGTATCAGAGCCTATGGTTTTTAAAGTGTCCTAGGATGTCTCGGAGCCGTGTCTAGTAGTGCCCTTCTTATAGGTGTGTTGTCCACCACATCATATAAGTAGGGGGCTACACGGGTATTTAGGAATTTACCTACTTCTTTGTTAATCTATATCGTGCGGTAAAGTGCAATGTGGAGATATCTGTGTCTAATTCGCGCCTTGTTCCCAAATTTTCAGAATATGGCACTTAAGAAGAAGGCTAGACTCGGCCTTAGGGCCAATGCCGGCCCAAGTGCAGCTGTTAATCATGTACCCGATGCCGTGGGAGAGAATGACCCACCAGTCCCGAATTTGCCTGACCCATCTGTTCAAAACCCAAGTGTCCCTATTCCAGCTGCGGCAGAGGATGCCACCATTCCTCCTGCCAGTGTTCCTGACTCAAATACGGTTCCCGCTTCGGGCTCTGGTATCTCTAATGAAGATCTTAGGGGAGCCATCCATATGTTAACACAGTTAGTGGCCGCCCAGGCCCAGAGATCCCATGATGCCCCCGCATCCTCCAGCGGACAGGGAGATTCCTTTGGCTCCAGAGTCCATCAATTCTTGCGATTGGCCCCTCCAGAAATTTCAGGTACCGATCCAGAGGCTGACCCACAGGACTTCCTTGATTAGATATACAAGACCCTCATAGTGATGAAGGCTATAGATATAGAGGGAGTAGAGTTAGCCTCTTACAGGCTGAAGGGAGCGCCACGTTCATGGTTCGAAATGTGGGAGGATTCCCGTGAGGAAGGGAGCCCTTCGGCCAGATGGGATGAGTTCGTAGATGCATTTATGGACCACTTCTTACCTGCTGAGGCAATGGCAGCCCGTGCCACTGAGTTCGAGGTTCTCAAACAGGGCAGTATGAGTGTTTGGGAGTATCACATAGAGTTCTTAAGGTTGTCCAAGTACGCTCCTCATTTAGTGTCGACCATGGATGCCCGGGTTCGACGGTTTGTTCGGGGCCTTAGCCCTTTGGTAGTGAATGAGGCCGCCACAGCAGCTTTGCACTCAGACATGAACTATGGGAGGATTGTGGGGTTTGCTCGGGCCACAGAGGCCAGGAAATTGAAGATTCGTGCAGAAAGAGAAAGTAGCAGCAGGGCCCGGTCAATGGGTCATTTAGGGAGATCATTTATAGGGAAAGGGTCATCAGGGCCATCCCAGTCATATGCTCGGTCCTCCGCGAGTGCACCGCCATCCGTGCACGGTCATCAGCAGGGCAGGTTACTCGAGACCCGGTTCGGACAGCAGGAGGTCTCGTCAGTCTGGTCGTCTTGGGGTGAGATCCCAGCGCGAGGGAGACCTACATGCCCCAAGTGTGGGAGATTTCATACGAGAGACTTGCTACCTTGACCTTCCAGTATGCTTCGGGTGCGGGGTGAGAGGTCACATTCAACGGGATTGCCGTGCACCCCGTCAGGGTATAGGTAGGGGATCTGCTCGGTCATCCGGTTCTTCAGAGCTGCTACATCATCGGCGCGTACTCCAGCATCAGCAGGGCGTGGTGCAGCTAGGGGTGGAGCTTAGGGTAGGGGTGGACCTAGCCGATTCTATGCATTGAGTGGCCGCCAAAATGCCAAGGCTTCTCCAGATGTTGTTACAGGTATCATGTCTGTTCAGACTATTGATTGCTATGCCCTTATTGATCCAGGGTCCTCCTTGTCTTATGTTACTCCATTCATTGCTTCAAGTTTTGGAATAGAATCCGAACAGCTTCATGAGCCGTTCTCTGTGTCGACTCCAATCGGTGATTCTATTACAGCCTCACGAGTCTATAGGAATTGTGTTGTTACGGTCGGTGGTCGTGATACCACGGCCAATCTTATTGAGCTTGGGATGGTAGATTTTGATGTAATTATGGGGATGGATTGGCTCTATTTGTGCTTTGCCAAACTTGACTGTCGAACGAGAGTTATGAGGCTCGAGTTCCCTAACGAACCAGTTGTTGAATGGAGAGGAAATTGTGTAGTGCCAAGGGGTAGGTTTATTTCCTACCTTAAGGCTTCGAAGATGATTAAGAAAGGGTGTATCTATCATTTGGTTCGGGTAACGGACACCACCTCAGAGGTGCCTACCCTCGAGTCCGTGCCAATTGTGAATGAATTTCCTGAAGTGTTTCCAGATGAGCTTCCAGGCATTCCGCCGGATAGGGAGATTGACTTTGGGATCGATGTATTGCCGGATACTCAGCCGATATCCATTCCACCATACAGCATGGCGCCAGCAGAGTTAAGAGAGTTAAAGGAGCAGCTGAGGGATTTATTAGAAAAAGGGTTCATACGACCGAGTGTGTCACCGTGGGGTGCTCCGGTTCTCTTTGTCAGAAAGAAAGATGGGTCACTTCGAATGTGTATTGATTATCGGCAGCTCAACAAAGTCACCATCAAGAATAAATATCCTTTGCCTCGAGTGGATGATCCGTTTGACCAATTGCAGGGAGCGAAGTTCTTCTCAAAGATTGATTTACGGTCTGGGTACCACCAGTTGAAAATCAGGGAGCCTAAGACCGCCTTCAGAACTCGTTATGGTCACTTCGAGTTTTTGGTCATGTCTTTTGGGCTAACCAATGCCCCAGCAGCTTTCATGGACATTATGAATCGTGTTTTCAAGCCATTCCTAGATTCCTTTGTGATTGTATTCATTGACGACATCCTAATCTACTCTCGGAGTAGAGAAGATCATGCCGTTCACCTCAGAGCAACATTGCAAACCCTTCATCAGCATCAATTGTATGCCAAGTTCTCAAAATGTGAGTTTTGGTTGGAGTCCGTAGCCTTTCTAGGGCATGTTATTTCCAGTGAGGGAATTCAGGTGGATATGTCCATAATACAAAGGAAACTCTGGCGAAATTTTTCTAAAATATAAGAGTTAGTCAAAATTTTGATAGTTTGCATAGCATGTCTTTCAAAGCCAACTCATTTTCAAATCCTCATTCGAGGACGAATGATCTTAAGGGGGGGAGGATGTAAGGCCCCGTACAATATTTGTGCATAAAAACCTAGTAGCTATGATGTCATGGTCCGAATAAATGTGTTAGGAATGCGTAGAATTGCGGTTCGGACCCTTGGTAGTGATTTAAGTTTCAAAACTGTAGAGAATTAATTTTTCCGAAAAATGTCAAATATGCGGTCAAGAATGCGTCCGCAAACCTAACATGCGGACCGCATTCTTGCCGCAAAACGTTCCAGAGAGTTTCCCAAAAATCGTGCAAAAGTGCGGTCGATATGCGATCGCATGTCAAATCTGCGGTGCACTTTGCGACCGCGGATCAAGCATGCGGACCGCATTCTGGCCGCATTCCTTAACAGAACCTGTGTAAAATTTGGGGCAATTCTGCGGTCACTATGCGGACCGCATGTTGATTCTGCGGTCGCATAGTGCACCGCATAATTGACCCCGGCCCAGATTTTTGTAACATTTTGACCCGATCTCTTCTTTAATATAACACACTTCTTCTTCATTTTATCATATCATCTTACCAAAATTTGAGAGAGAAGAGAGGTTTTTTAGAGAGAGAAATCTTTCATCTTCAAAGATTGTTCCAACTATCTTAATTCCAAGGGATCTTAGGGCAAGGATTCAACTTCCCCAATCATTTCAAGGTAAAAACCCTAACTATTTTCTTTGACTTTTAGTTTTAATTGGGTAAAGAGAGGTTTGCATATAATAGCTTTTGAAAATAGAATTTTTACACTCACGCATGATTATTGAACTTGATTTTTAGTAAAAAGAAGTGAGTAGAAGTAAGAGTCTTCAAGAACAAGGTTGGCAAGAGTAAGATAGCGTGGGTAAGCATAAAGTAGGAAGTTAATGGAAGAAAACTCATCACCAGGTATGTATGGCTAATTTTGATTCTTGTAAAATCGCCCAAATGTGTGCGAATTGTTTTGGCATGTGTCAAATTGAGAAATTTTACGTAATTCTTTGATTTCCTTGTTGAGCATTTGATTGATGATGAACTACGTGTGGTGTGGTATGAAATATGAATTGAAAGATAAAAAGGTAATCGAGATTGGTAAAGAATTGGGAACAACCATTGTGATGGCATATTTGGCTTATTGTGGAAGGAATTTGAAACACCTTAATTGTGGTAAATTGTTGAACCTGATTATGTGGGCATTTTCGATTTTGGAATACTTGTAACTTGGTTTTGATATTGGCTTGAGAAGAAATTGAGAACATGAACCAATGTGTAAGTTGCTTATTTGAACTTGTTGAAATTTTGTGTAGTACCTTATCTGCTGTTTGAAATTGTTGTGTTTTCAACTGTATGGCAGGGTCGTGTTGCTCGCCGCAACGTGGGGAGATAAGGTGTGGGTTGGGGTGATAAGGGTGGCCGAGATAATAAGGGTGGTCAGGGGCAATAAGGATGGAAAGTGATCGAAATCGCTATTGAAAATTGATACAAAAATCAATAATGTGAAATTGTGAAAGGAGACAGCAGGAGAGTTTGCAACCTGTGGGGCACTGATTGCCCCTTTGTTTGACTACTTGTGTTTTACGTGATTGATTGGTTATTGTTAAATTGGTTGATCGTAGAAAGTGCTTTGTGTGAGAATTATTTGAAATGAGGAAAATGTGGAAACATGGTTGGCTGGCTTAATTAATTGTTGATGTAATTTAATGGCTTGAGTTTACTTGGGACAAAGTTTGTCCATACATACCAGGTACAATTCAAGTGTACTGACGTCCCTTTTGCCGGGGGCGCTACATTCGTGTCATGATTGTAGGTGGATCAGTAGCAGGCACTTCAGCTCATCGGCAGTAGTATCCTTCTCCTTCCACTGCCCGTTTCGGTGAGCCCCTTTCTTCCTCGGGGCCTTGTGTGGTTCATGCCACTCGGTTTAGATTTCATTTTGGTTTTGTAAGGTATAGCCGGAGCCTTGTTACCGGCAAGTATTGTATTTCCCTTTTTGTATCCTAGAGGCTCCATAGACATGTAAACTGTGGGATTGTGGCCTATGTATATGTATGGGGCGTTGTAAATATAAATTATGAACTTGTTAGTGAATCAATCACATGGTTATGTTTATGCATTATGAAATCAGTCATTATTGGTAAAATATTTGGTTAATGAGAAACAATCAACACGGGGTTAACGCGTGGGAATGAAAGGCACCCAGGTCCGCTTGACTGGGGCAACCCGGTCAGGCGCCGGTCATGTTCCTCGATTTGGGGCGTGACAAACTTGGTATCAGAGCCTATGGTTTTTAAAGTGTCCTAGGATGTCTCAGAGCCGTGTCTAGTAGTGCCCTTCTTATAGGTGTGTTGTCCACCATATCATATAAGTAGGGGGCTACACGGGTATTTAGGAATTTACCTACTTCTTTGTTAATCTATATCGTGCGGTAAAGTGCAATGTGGAGATATCTGTGTCTAATTCGCGCCTTGTTCCCAAACTTTCAGAATATGGCACTTAATAAGAAGGCTAGACTCGGCCTTAGGGCCAATGCCGGCCCAAGTGCAGCTGTTAATCATGTACCCGATGCCGTGGGAGAGAATGACCCACCAGTCCCGAATTTGCCTGACCCATCTGTTCAAAACCCAAGTGTCCCTATTCCCAGCTGCGGCAGAGGATGCCACCATTCCTCCTGCCAGTGTTCCTGACTCAAATACGGTTCCCGCTTCGGGCTCTGGTATCTCTAATGAAGATCTTAGGGGAGCCATCCATATGTTAACACAGTTAGTGGCCGCCCAGGCCCAGAGATCCCATGATGCTCCTACCTCCTCCAGCGGACAGGGAGATTCCTTTGGCTCCTGAGTCCATCAATTCTTGCGATTGGCCCCTCTAGAATTTTCAGGTACCGATCCAGAGGCTGACCCACAGGACTTCCTTGATGAGATATACAAGACCCTCATAGTGATGAAGGCTACAGATATAGAGGGAGTAGAGTTAGCCTCTTACAGGCTGAAGGGAGCGCCACGTTCATGGTTCGAAATGTGGGAGGATTCCCGTGAGGAAGGGAGCCCTTCGGCCAGATGGGATGAGTTCGTGGATGCATTTATGGACCACTTCTTACCTGCTGAGGCAATGGCAGCCCGTGCCACTGAGTTCGAGGTCCTCAAACAGGGCAATATGAGTGTTTGGGAGTATCACATGGAGTTCGTAAGGTTGTCCAAGTACGCTCCTCATTTAGTGTCGACCATGGATGCCCGGGTTCGACGGTTTGTTCAGGGCCTTAGCCCTTTGGTAGTGAATGAGGCCGCCACAGCAGCTTTTCACTCAGACATGAACTATGGGAGGATTGTGGGGTTTGCTCAGGCCACAGAGGCCAGGAAATTGAAGATTCGTGCAGAAAGAGAAAGTAGTAGCAGGGCTCGGTCAATGGGTCATTTAGGGAGATCATTTCTAGGGAAAGGGTCATCAGGGCCATCCCAGTCATATGCTCAGTCCTCCGCGAGTGCACCGCCATCCGTGCACAGTCATCAGCAGGGCAGTTACTCGAGACCTGGTTCAGACAGCAGGAGGTCTCGTCAGTCTGGTCGTCCTGGGGTGAGATCCCAGCAACAGGGGAGACCTACATGCCCCAAGTGTGGGAGATTTCATACAGAGACTTGCTACCTTGACCTTCCGGTATGCTTCGGGTGCGGGGTGAGAGGTCACATTCAACGAGACTGTCGTGCACCCCGTCAGGGTATAGGTAGGGGATCTGCTCAGTCATCCGGTTCTTCAGCTGCTACATCATCAGCGCGTACTCCAGCATCAGCGGGGCGTGGTGCAGCTAGGGGTGGAGCTCGGGGTAGGGGTGGACCTAGCCGATTCTATGCATTGAGTGGCCGCCAAAATGCCGAGGCTTCTCCAGATGTTGTTACAGGTATCATGTCTGTTCAGACTATTGATTGCTATGCCCTTATTGATCCAGGGTCCTCCTTGTCTTATGTTACTCCATTCATTGCTTCAAGTTTTGGAATAGAATCCGAACAGCTTCATGAGCCGTTCTCTGTGTCGACTCCAATCGGTGATTCTATTACAGCCTCACGAGTCTATAGGAATTGTGTTGTTACGGTGGGTGGTCGTGATACCACGGCCAATCTTATTGAGCTTGGGATGGTAGATTTTGATGTAATTATGGGGATGGATTGGCTCTATTTGTGCTTTGCCAAACTTGACTGTCAAACGAGATTTATGAGGCTCGAGTTCCATAACGAACCAGTTGTTGAATGGAGAGGAAATGGTGTAGTGCCAAGGGGTAGGTTTATTTCCTACCTTAAGGCTTCGAAGATGATTAAGAAAGGGTGTATCTATCATTTGGTTCGGGTAACGGACACCACCTCAGAGGTGCCTACCCTCGAGTCCGTGCCAATTGTGAATGAATTTCCTGAAGTGTTTCCAGATGAGCTTCCAGGCATTCCGCCGGATAGGGAGATTGACTTTGGGATCGATGTATTGCCGGATACTCAGCCGATATCTATTCCACCATACAGAATGGCGCCAGCAGAGTTAAGAGAGTTAAAGGAGCAGCTGAGGGATTTATTAGAAAAAGGGTTCATACGACCGAGTGTGTCACCGTGGGGTGCTCCGGTTCTCTTTGTCAGAAAGAAAGATGGGTCACTTCGAATGTGTATTGATTATCGGCAGCTCAACAAAGTCACCATCAAGAATAAATATCCTTTGCCTCGAGTGGATGATCCGTTTGACCAATTGCAGGGAGCGAAGTTCTTCTCAAAGATTGATTTACGGTCTGGGTACCACCAGTTAAAAATCAGGGAGCAGGATATTCCTAAGACCGCCTTCAGAACTCATTATGGTCACTTCGAGTTTTTGGTCATGTCTTTTGGGCTAACCAATGCCCCAGCAGCTTTCATGGACATTATGAATCGTGTTTTCAAGCCATTCCTAGATTCCTTTGTGATTGTATTCATTGACGACATCCTAATCTACTCTCGGAGCAGAGAAGATCATGCCGTTCACCTCAGAGCAGCATTGCAGACCCTTCATCAGCATCAATTGTATGCCAAGTTCTCAAAATGTGAGTTTTGGTTGGAGTCCGTAGCCTTTCTAGGGCATGTTATTTCCAGTGAGGGAATTCAGGTGGATATGTCCATAATACAAAGGAAACTCTGGCGAAATTTTTCTAAAATAAAAGAGTTAGTCAAAATTTTGATAGTTTGCATAGCATGTCTTTCAAAGCCAACTCATTTTCAAATCCTCATTCGAGGATGAATGATCTTAAGGGGGGGAGGATGTAAGGCCCCGTACAATATTTGTGCATAAAAACCTAGTAGCTATGATGTCATGGTCCGAATAAATGTGTTAGGAATGTGTAGAATTCTTCGTGGCGAGCTTGCTCGCCGCGGTTCGGACCCTTGGTAGTGATTTAAGTTTCAAAACTGTAGAGAATTAATTTTTCCGAAAAATGTCAAATATGCGGTCAAGAATGCGTCCGCAAACCTAACATGCGGACCGCATTCTTGCCGCAAAACGTTCCGGAGAGTTTCCCAAAAATCGTGTCAAAAGTGCGGTCGATATGCGATCGCATGTCAAATCTGCGGTGCACTTTGCGACCGCAGATCAAGCATGCGGACCGCATTCTGGCCGCATTCCTTAACAGAACCTGTGTAAAATTTGGGGCAATTCTGCGGTCACTATGCGGACCGCATGTTGATTCTGCGGTCGCATAGTGCACCGCATAATTGACCCCGGCCTAGATTTTTGTAACATTTTGACCCGATCTCTTCTTTAATATAACACACTTCTTCTTCATTTTATCATATCATCTTACCAAAATTTGAGAGAGAAGAGAGGTTTTTTAGAGAGAGAAATCTTTCATCTTCAAAGATTGTTCCAACTATCTTAATTCCATGGGATCTTAGGGCAAGGATTCAACTTCCCCAATCATTTCAAGGTAAAAACCCTAACTATTTTCTTTGACTTTTAGTTTTAATTGGGTAAAGAGAGGTTTGCATATAATAGCTTTTGAAAATAGAATTTTTACACTCATGCATGATTATTGAACTTGATTTTTAGTAAAAAGAAGTGAGTAGAAGTAAGAGTCTTCAAGAACAAGGTTGGCAAGAGTAAGATAGCGTGGGTAAGCATAAAGTAGGAAGTTAACGGAAGAAAACTCATCACCAGGTATGTATGGCTAATTTTGATTCTTGTAAAATCGCCCAAATGTGTGCGAATTGTTTTGGCATGTGTCAAATTGAGAAATTTTACGTAATTCTTTGATTTCCTTGTTGAGCATTTGATTGATGATGAACTACGTGTGGTGTGGTATGAAATATGAATTGAAAGATAAAAAGGTAATCGAGATTGGTAAAGAATTGGGAACAACCATTGTGATGGCATATTTGGCTTATTGTGGAAGGAATTTGAAACACCTTAATTGTGGTAAATTGTTGAACCTGATTATGTGGGCATTTTCGATTTTGGAATACCTGTAACTTGGTTTTGATATTGGCTTGAGAAGAAATTGAGAACATGAACCAATGTGTAAGTTGCTTATTTGAACTTGTTGAAATTGTGTGTAGTACCTTATCTCCTGTTTGAAATTGTTGTGTTTTCAACTGTAAGGCGGGGTCGTGTTGCGCGCCGCAACGTGGGGAGATAAGGTGTGGGTTGGGGTGATAAGGGTGGCCGAGATAATAAGGGTGGTCAGGGGCAATAAGGATGGAAAGTGATCGAAATCGCTATTGAAAATTGATACAAAAATCAATAATGTGAAATTGTGAAAGGAGACAGCAGGAGAGTTTGAAACCTGTGGGGCACTGATTGCCCCTTTGTTTGACTACTTGTGCTTTACGTGATTGATTGGTTATTGTTAAATTGGTTAATCGTAGAAAGTGCTTTGTGTGAGAATTATTTGAAATGAGGAAAATGTGGAAACATGGTTGGTTGGCTTAATTAATTGTTGATGTAATTTAATGGCTTGAGTTTACTTGGGACAAAGTTTGTCCATACATACCGGTACAATTCAAGTGTACTGACGTCCCTTTTGCCGGGGGCGCTACATTCGTGTCATGATTGTAGGTGGATCAGTAGCAGGCACTTCAGCTCATCGGCAGTAGTATCCTTCTCCTTCCACTGCCCGTTTCGGTGAGCCCCTTTCTTCCTCGGGGCCTTGTGTGGTTCATGCCACTCGGTTTAGATTTCATTTTGGTTTTGTAAGGTATAGCCGGAGCCTTGTTACCGGCAAGTATTGTATTTCCCTTTTTGTATCCTAGAGGCTCCATAGACATGTAAACCGTGGGATTGTGGCCTATGTATATGTATGGGGCGTTGTAAATATAAATTATGAACTTGTTAGTGAATCAATCACATGGTTATGTTTATGCATTATGAAATCAGTCATTATTGGTAAAATATTTGGTTAATGAGAAACAATCAACACAGGGTTAACGCGTGGGAATGAAAGGCACCTAGGTCCGCTTGACTGGGGCAACCCGGTCAGGCGCCGGTCATGTCCCTCGATTTGGGGCGTGACGGTTTTTCTCTCTCTACCTCATAGACTATGTTTATCTCATTGCCTTCTCTCTTTTCTTTCTTCTCAAGATCACACTTTTCTTCACTAGACATCCCACTCTTCTCACTCAAGACAACCTCTCATTTTTCCTCTCTTGGAATGTCAACATGCACTCCCTTACGACTCTCATTCTTTTCTCTCTCGTATTTTTCCATATTCTCTTTAACAATCTTTTCATCTTTACAAATTTGTGAGGGAGTCAAAGGACCAAGAATGCATTTCTTCCCATTAAACTCAAAAAAGTATCTATTCTTTTGGATACTCTATGAAGCATTTCTATAGATATACCATGGCCTTCCCAACAAGATATGAAAATTATTCATGGGAATGACATCACACCAAATCACATCCTCATTCCTTCCAACAGAGAATGGCAATAACACTCTTTTAACCACCTTTACTCCTTTCAACATGTAGGGTTCAAAATGTTGAACACAAGACAAGTTCAACTTCTCAACCATATAAGTGCTAATTAAGTTATAGCCAAAAGCTTTGTCTATTCTAAGGGTATAACTTAGGACATCACACATCACTTTAGCTCTTGTTTGAAAAATAACTTTACCATTGTCTTCCTTCCATTCGATATACTGTAAGTTCGACTTTTCAAGTTGTTGATGCATGGCTTGCAAGGTAAAGTCATTACTTGCTTTGATTCCAGCTTCTTGGAGAACCTTTCGTTCATTATCACTACCTGTATGTGACATCTTTAAAAATTGTATCACACAAATTAGCTTTTTTTTTTTGTTTTTATTCGCTCGGAATAACCTTTGAACAAAGTACTTTATAGATTTATGGTTAAACCTAACTTGTTTGTAGTTCTCAGTAGTAAAACTCAGATTTTTCTTTTGTTTTTGGGAACAATTAAAAGAAGAAAGAACCAAATCCCAGAAATTTTAGGCTCGGTTGAAACAAGACATGAACGAAAAGGAAAGATTATAAATGTGTAGAATACAAAGAGTAAGAAAATCAAGGATCCCCTCTTCTTATTTTCTTTGTTAATTTTTGGAAACACTTAGATACAAAAGATATATCCTGGAGAGCAAGCAATTGTATTTCTTCTTATTTTAAATTGGATTTCGTTTTTTTTTGTTTTGTTTATTTAGTTTTTTTGTTTTCAAAATATCCCAAGAATTATCAGGAATGAAATCTTGATAGAACCGCTCTGATACCACTTGATAACAACTAGGTCAGGAATCCAAACTAGAGTAAGAATTTGAGAAGTAAATGCGGAAGCAATAACAACAAGAATTGAACAACTAGAATTAAAGAGACGAAAATAAAGGATATGGGAAAGATTCAAGGAAAGAATTCCGAGAACTTTCAAGAACGCAAGTTCTATAGCCTTGACAAGATCAAAGTAACAACGACTTGATTTATGAAAGAAATCAAACGCCTTTACTTAAAAAGCAAATCAAAACAATAGATTCGGATCTTGACCACTTTACGAGTAACTTGAGACAACGATTAATACTAGTATTAATCGCCTTCTAAGAATACCACAAAAGAATCAAAGATATCACAAAAGAGAAGTAATCTTACTACCTTGAACTATGAACTAGTAAAGGTTGAAAGATAAATCTCAAAGCACAAGTAATAAAGGTTCAAAAGAACTCTCAAAGTATGATTTACTCAATCAATAATAATGTGTCTTATGAAGGAGAAGAACACCATATTTATAGGAGTACAAAGGCATAAAAATAACATTAAAAACTAGGTGTGGTGGTTGTAGTGGAAAACACAATTATTACAATGAGGTAGGTGGTTGCTAAAGTCTAAGAAAATGTGACGACCCGGCCTTTCGTCACGGGAGTTACCACCCCATTATGTTGTAATTACATGTTTTATGCTTTCATATCAGTGTTAGAGTCTATCGGGTGAGTTAGGAGTGAATTGGATTGAAAATGAGGCATATAGCCTTTTAGAAGGAAACTTGAATATGGAAAGTCAACCCGAAGTTGACTATTTAGTTAGAGGGCTCAGAATCGGATTCTGATGATTTGGTTAGTTACAGGAGGTGATTTGTGACTTAGGGGAGCAATCAAAATTGAATTTAGAGGTCCGCTGTAGAAATAGGCTTGAATTGGCTAAGATTGAATTTTGGCGAAATCCGATCGATAGGTGAGATTTTGATCCGGAAGTCGGAATGGAATTCCGACAGTTGCAGTAGTTCCGTTACGTGATTTTGGATATGCCAGCAAATATTCAGGTCATTCGGACATCGTTTGGTCGGGTTTTTGATCGAATGTAAATTTTTGAAGTTAAAGTTAAACTTAAGCTTAAATTTGTTGAAAACGGACGATTTTGATGTTAACGATAGAGTTTTGATGATTGGAACAAGTTCGAATAAGGTTATAGGGCGTGTTGGTTCTTTTGGTTGAGGTCCCGGGGCCTCGGGTGAGTTTCGGGGTAGTTTTGGACCATTTCTAGGCCATTTTTAACTGCTGGTTTATGTCTGTAGTAGTGTTATACGCGATCGCGGGCAATGGGACGCAATCGAGGTGAGTAAAATGTGCGAAAACTATTAATGAATCGCGATCGCGTGAAATGCTCCGCGATCGCGAAGAAGGAAAATTTCTGTGCATTGATCCTACTTCGGAAGCTCATATCTTTTTATCTACAAGGAATTTTAAGGTGATTTAAAAACAAAAGCTGTAGATCATCATGTCTAGTTTTCACAAAGAAAAAGCAATCGTCATTTGGACATCTGTGTAAATAGTTATGGACGTTACACTATAGGGTATCCGACAAGGATCTCTAATACACATGTATAAATTGGGAAGCTTATATCTAGAAATGTATACGGATTCAGGAAATGAGCATCAAAATAAAGTTGGTAACAGAGCCTAGGTTTACTAGGCCTCATGAGTCTTGAGCCGGTTTGTAGAGTCTTGTGGATCGGTACGGGGACGCCTGTACTTATCCTCGGGAGGCTGCGAACCTTTAGGAAACACTTCACATTTCTTGGAATTCTTATGATGCGCACTTGATTCAGCTTGAGATATAATTTTTGAAATTCCTTCCACACGTCTGTGTACGCATCGAGCGCTCAGTAATGTAATTGCCTTATGGCTTGTGATTTCCTCGAACGAGGGGCGAGATATAATCTCTGTGAGTTCATGTTGGGCAAGTCAGGATGACTTGAGGCTGTACCTTGTTTATGACTTGAGCATCGAGGTGCTAATTTTGTGAGTGGTGGCAATAGATAATGTATTGAGGGTTTGAAACCCCGTATTTGCACTATACAGTGCTGTGCTGAGATGGAACACGCGTTATGTGACAAGTGTGGTGGTATTGCGACTGGGGATTTGGACTTGATCCTTCCCGATTGATTGATTACTGTGTATAATGACTGAGACTGGCTTATATCTATGTATTTGGGCTGGTAGCCATGTATGGGACCTTGTGCAGATCTGTAGAGTATTAGGGAGGCTTACTAATAGATGAGCTGTTAATTGTCCGACTCTTATCTAAACTGTTGTGTAGCCCCGAGCTATGGGCGTGGTGAATATTTACCATATCTCTTAATTGGAAGGTAAAGTGCCTTATGTGTAGTGGAACGAGTTCAAACTCGGGAAGACTAAAGTGATTATGCTATGTGTATCCTGGTGGAAGGTATTGTGCTGAAATGCTAAATTGAGGCGAGGTAGGTGGGTTGATTCTCATGTGTAATTGAAAGGTAGTTTATATGTGTTACGATTCGAGCAGGTACAATGCATGTTCATGTACCAATTATGATGATATGATTTGTGTAGTATTGAGACTAATGTTGTCGATATGCATTGTGGTGTCTTGTCGAGTTGTGAATGTATTGCTAGGATGGTTTTGGTGATTGTTTGGCAGGTGGATAGGCCAATTTACGAAGGAAACTCTGCCGAAATTTTTGGAAAATTTGGGACTTAGAAAAGATTTTTGTCACCTAAAGAGTGGGCGTAACTGTTGTGTATGAATGAATGCAAGAATTGCAAAAGAATTAATATTTTTGATGATTCGAACCTCCACCGAAGCTTGTAAATGACTTGAGTTTAATCTAACTAGAACTTTGTTGCATCATTTGAGTAAGAAGGTTATGAGTGGCTAAAAGTGCTTTGATGTATGACTCCGAGCTAAGTTGGGGAGGTTGTTATTGATTAACTGATTGCACTGTCGTGTGCTGTGTTGGCTCCGTCTCTAGGTATGTTGGGAAATTTTGATAAAGGTTATGGTGCTTCGTAGATATGAAGAAATACTAGGATGTTGTGAACTTATGTTGGTAAAGAGTGTTCGGTGTATATAAAAGGAAGATAGCTAATTGTATATGTATGTAATCATGTTCTGCGGTGTCAGAGTTTTATCAAGGCACGAGTGGTCCTGTTCAATAAGACAATTGAATTACAGCTGAATAAGGGTGAATGACGCCCGAGTATTGTTTTTCGGTGTTCAAGATTTTACTTGTAACAGTCAGGTGTCTTAAGATTGTGCATGTGGCTAAAGACGCTGGTTTTGTTACAAGAAATCAAGACTTGTGTTATATTATGTGAATGATGGGATTCTATGTAAACGTATGGGAAGGTAATGATACTAATTCAAAAATCGCATGAAGTTCTTCAAAACAAGTATTGTAGAATGTGGTACTCCTGGGAAACATTGAGAGTGGCCTATGGGTTTTAGACCGTGTGGTCTTATGTACGAGTCTCGTGTGGTAACATGAGTTGAGTTATGGTAGTGCTACAGTAAAGGCTAATACTAAGTTAAAGATGGTTCAGAAAAGAAATTGAGTAAATGGAGCAACTTGTTAATAAATCGAAGTGGTATGATAAGGAATACGTTTAATTCCTCGTATGTGTTTGAAATAATGAGTCTTGCAGATATTGTGCAACAAAGCTCTTGAGCGCTGGCAGTTGTGTAACTTGATATGGGTATAAGGACTCAGTCCTGGCAGTTTAACTTATGCAATGTAATGTGAAAATAGAGTTAGTTATATATTACCTGGTATACAATACTTCCTAGCTTCTGAGGAAATGTTCGTATTGAGTATCGCTTGGCGAATGGCACATCGGTTGTGTCCTTTCGGGATGTGATAGAATACATTGATTGTTTCACCGTGGGTGAGGTTGATTGCTTGGGTTCAGACCTAGATCTGTGCGTGGCTGACCTTTTTGAGCTTGGTAACTTGAGGTGCTTCATGAGTAATGGTGTTTGGATAGAATCATGAATTGTGGCAAGGCCACGTGATATTATGACCTCTCGAGGAGGATTCAGGTACTCTATTTCTATAATGCGAGACACGATCTCAATTCTATGTTATGAGGGTACAAAGCAATTGTTACAACTCTTTTATTTGAGTCGGTTGTCGTGATTTGAGTATGTTCAGACGTTTTTATTGGAGCCTGTGTTGTGCTCGTCGTGGCTTAGGCCGGTGTTGAGGTGTCATAGCACCAGTGCGGTGTGTTATAATCAAAATGATCGTTGGAGCCAATAATGAGTGTGAGTATATGTGATTCCAGCTGGTTAGAAAGGTAATATCAAGGTTCAGCTCCGAAATCTATTGTGGTATCAGTTAAAAAGGGAAATGGATTCATGAATGGGTGACCTGAGAGATGGATTCGATATATCGCGTGTTCGGTTGCCGTGGGCAGTATATGAAGGTGTTGGACTAAGACTTTAGCTAATGAGAAAGGTTCTTTCTGCTAGTATTTGGTTATTGTGGCCATTTGTTGTGATTAGAGACTATCATCTCGAGTGATTAGGTTATTGATACATCATATGATCTCACTCGGAGTAGTGAGTATTGGTTATTGCAGTGGATTCGAGTGTATCCTGAGTATAGACATGGGATTAGCATTTGGCATATGATTTCAGAAAGTGCAATGTGGTTTATGGTTCAGATGGTCTGTAAAATTTTAGCTATATGGTGTTTTCGAACTTATGTGAGATAGGGTGACGTATGATCGCCCGAATATATGCTTGGTAAGGTCATTCAGCTATTGGGTTGCTTCTAGTACAACTCTGGGTCTACTCGAGGACGAGCGTTTGCTTAAGTTGGGAAGAATGTGACGACCCGGCCTGTCGTCACGGGAATTACCACCCCGTTATGTTGTAATTACATGTTTTGTGCTTTCATATCAGTGTTAGAGTCTATCGGGTGAGTTAGGAGTGAATTGGATTGAAAATGAGGCATATAGCCTTTTAGAAGGAAACTTGAATATGGAAAGTCAACCCGAAATTGACTATTTAGTTAGAGGGCTCAGAATCGGATTCTGATGATTCGGTTAGTTCCAGGAGGTGATTTGTGACTTAGGGGAGCAATCGGAATTGAATTTAGAGGTCCGGTGTAAAAATAGGCTTGAATTGGCTAAGATTGAATTTTGGCGAAATCCGATCGATAGGTGAGATTTTGATCCGGGAGTCGGAATGGAATTCCGACAGTTGCATTAGTTCCGTTAGGTGATTTTGGATATTCCTGCAAATTTTCAGGTCATTCGGACATCGTTTGGTCGGATTTTTGATCGAATGTGAATTTTTGAAGTTAAAGTTAAACTTAAGCTTATATTTGTTGAAAACGGACGATTTTGATGTTAACGATAGAGTTTTGATGATTGGAACAAGTTCGAATAAGGTTATAGGGCGTGTTGGTTCTTTTGGTTGAGGTCCCGGGGGCCTCGGGTGAGTTTCGGGGTGGTTTCGGACCATTTCTAGGCCATTTTTAACTGCTGGTTTATGTCTGTAGCAGTGTTCTACGCGACCGCGGACAATGGGACGCGATTGCGGTGAGTAAAATGTGTGAAAACTATTAATGAACCGCGATCGCATGATTCAAAAACACAAGTTGTAGATCATCGTGTCTAGTTTGCAGAAAGATAAAGAAATCGTGATTTGGACATCTGTGTAAATAGTTTTGGACGTTACACTTTAGGGTGTCCGAAAAGGATCTCTAATACACATGTATAAATTGGGAAGCTTATATCTAGATATTTATACTGATTCAGGAAATGAGCATCAAATGAAAGTTATAGACCTATGTGTCTAGTTTCTAAATCATCAAACCATTCATCATTCGGAGTTGTGTGCAAAATGTTATGACAATTATACTGAAGCCTATCCGGAGGAACCGGAGTTTGTTCACCGCGATCGCGAAGCCTTTCCCGCGATCGCGAAGGGTAAATTTTGGGCCAAATTGTTTTCTCCGCGATCGCAGAGCCATTCCCACGATCGCGATGAGTAATATGCCTGGGCAGAATGTTTTTAAAACATTCCAGTCGCGAAATCAACCCATTTTTCCACCATTTTTGGTCATTCTTGAGAGCTTTTGGACGGGAATTTAAGGGATTTCGACGGGGAATCATTGGAGGTAAGTTTTTTTTTTTTCCGCAAAATATACCACTAGGCATTGTACCTAGTGGCTAATATATAAATAAACGAATAAAAATCCCAATCCGGGTCCAAAAGGATACAATTTGTCCTGCTACTACCAGTAGACTAAGAAATAAATCTATGTAAACATAGAATCTAATCAGAAAAACTAATATCATCTATAACATGAAGTCTAAATGAATATTTCCATGTCCTGCAGCTATGATTGACTTCTCCTGCCCATTTCAAGTACCATGTAGCACCACTCAAGCTCTCACCAGGTGCCAAGGTATGCGGAGTATAGGCAATGATCAAGTCGATCCAAGAGTACCACAGTATAGGAATTCACTGCAATGAAAAGCTATTGTCTCAATCACCTTTAGTATATGTTGCCCTTGTACATTGTATACTACTATGTCACCTCCAGAATGAGTGTGGAACCACACTAATACCACTGAAAAATGACATAATAATATCCAATATATTCCAAACACATAAATAAGCCATATCTTGACACTAGTCGATCGTGAGCTCCAAGTATCTGTTGTAGCTTCCATGTTGTATTCCATGACTGTTGATATTCGATGAACTAGTGTAATTGAATCAAAGCAAGTGAGCGTGTCCCTTGAGCTATCTAACAGTGACATCTTTGTCATTGCAATGCAGAAAGCCCAGCCAATGATGCTGATGATGATGCTGCCTGTGTGCTTTTCACCTCTTGCCTCGATTTCCTGCAATAACCATAGCACATATATATTGTCTAGTACTATATCATCTCCAGACTGAGTATGAAAACATACTAATACCACTGGAAACTGACACAGCAATATCCAACATATTCCAAACATATAAAGCAGCCATATCATAACAGTATGTAATCGTGAATTCCAAATGGATGTTGTAACTTCCATTTTCATATATGTCCTTGTTCGATGAGACAATGTAGTTCGAGTGCATACCATGCCTAGCAATAGCACAATTGATCTTCCAATGCAACTCATGTCAAAGTGTCCAAAACTGCTCAGAAACCATACCATGTCTGTGAATGATCGTGAGTTCCAAGGAATTGTTATGATTTTTATGGTGTGCTGCAAAACCTTCAAACTTAATCCTTTTCGATGAATCGGTGAAATCAACAGAAGCCAATTGATGTTACTGGTAATTAGAATAGCTAATACTATCTCCATTCCCATGCCAAAACAAATGATCCCGCAAATAATGCTCATGATGTTCCTGCATGTATTGCTTTCACAATTGATCTGCTCATCTAGTGAAACCTTTACTGTGCACACTCCCTTCCTGAAAATTATCAAAACACTCTCAGATTGAGCATGAATACATGCTGATACCACTGAGCAGTGATTTAACAACCTCCAGTAAGTTAATGAGCACAGTGCTGACGATGGTTGCCTCTCCATTAGTCCGGTGCTTTTCTTTTAGCAATCCGAACTCTTAAATTAGGAATTTGAGCTTTGTCCATGTTGATCAATGCTTTTCCTTTAGCTGGTAATTCTTGAAATGAATGAAAGTTAACCGTACCTGCAAAAGAAAAAACCAAGTTAGCTAAATAGTCTGCTACTGTGTTTCCCTCCCTTAGTACATGCTGAAATATGACATTGTATGTCCTCTTGAAGTCCTTGATCTTTTTCACATCTGCTGCTATACTCCATGGTACCTCCCATTCATCTTCAATCACTTTTTTCATCACCAACGAGTCAGTTTCCAGGATCAATGGGTGTAACTCCTTCTCCACACAGTATGACAACCCATGTACTATTGCCTTTGCCTCTGCTACTATGTTTGTTGTTTCACCTATCTCCCTTGCACTAGCAAAAATCATATCTCCATTGTGATCCCTCACACAAAAACCAAAAGAGCTAAGGCCTGGATTCCCCCTCGATGCACCATCAGTGTTGCATTTGAACCATCTATCATATGGAGTCTGCCATGTTACTCTTCTTGTCACTATAACTGGCTTGTATTGCTCGAAGAATTTGATCATATCTGGCCACAACATTGGAATCCCAGTGAGCCATGGATATCTTACCTTAGCCAAATAATGCAGTGTCCTATTTACTTCATGAATAACCTTGCTACAAGACACTGAGCCTCCATGTTTCATTGTATTTCTCCTCTTCCATATCTCCCATAGAATAACTGCAGGGACTGCCTGAAACAAAGGTTTCAGCTTGGGACAACATTTAGCATTCCACCACTCCCTTATAATTTGATGCACTTGTATCATGTTGATCATTAAACCTGCAGCCTGGCTAAATGTACTCCACACTTTTTGTGCAGTATCACTGTGCAAGAAAAGATGCTGAAAAGAGTCTTCTCTAGGTGAAAGACAGCACCAACATTTAGAAACCACCATATATCCTCCATTTCTCCATATATCATCTGTTGCAACCTTTCCTTTCCAAACTCTCCAGCAAAAGAATGAGATTTTGAAAGGCAGTCCTTTTGTCCATAGCCTTGCATATTCTGAACTAACTGGTTCTCTATGTCTCAGTATTTTCCAAGCACTACTCACTGTAAATTTTCCTGATGTTGAAGGCATCTACCTTGGAGTGTCCCAGTACTCATCAGTAGGCATAAACTGTACTTCTTCTCGGATGTGATTTACAATATCTGCTGGAAAAGTTTGATTCAACAGTGCATCATTCCACTGCCCTTCTTCTCTTAAGTCTGCCACCTCCCGAAGCTCCTCATTGATGTGAAAATCTGAAGGGACTACATGATACAAAGGCCCCAATCCAGTCCAATTTTCATGCCATATATTAGTAGCTCCCCTGTTCATCTCCCAAAATATTTCATGCTCGACTTCATCTCTGGCTTTCAATATTTTTCTCCAAACATGAGAACCATTCCTATATTGAACCACGAGTATGTGCCTCTTTCTTGCAATATTTGTTCCACATGTAGTTGGACCATAATGATTTTGTTGTCCTGAATCTCCACCATAGCTTTGCAAACATGGCTTTAGACACATCAAAGAGAGATCTGAAACCTACACCACCTTCTTCCTTTGGCAGACATAAGTTCTGCCACTTTGTCCAATGCCTACTTCTTCCTTCTTCCTTGTTACTCCAAAAAAATCTTGCAAATGTCTTATGGAGATGCTCAATGACATTGTTTGGTGGATCTAGGACAGACAAGATGTGAGTTGGCATGCTTTGTAATACACTTGATATCAATGTAGCCTTTCCTCCATATGACAGTAACTTCCCTTTCCATGAGTGCAACTTTGCCTTCACCTTCTGAATCGGATCATTATAGTAGTTCTTCCTCCTCCTTGTGTAAAAGATTGGACATCCTAGGTATGTAAATGGGAATGTGCCTTTAGAGAAACCAGTTATATTAGCTACCGTAGCTTTCAATCCTGCTGCAATCTTTGAATGTACATAGTAAGAGCTCTTTGCCTTGTTTATCAACTGTCCTGAATGTTTTCTCATATAATGCCAAGACTTCCATAATTTTCTGCAAGGAATAAGGATCAGTTGAGGCAAATATTATAGTGTCATCTGCATAAGCAAGGTGGTTCAATGGATCAGACCACTTTGGCATTCCAAATCCTCTAAACTGCCTGTCTTCAAATAACTTATTCAGTGATCTAGATAGCACCTCTGCTGATAGAACAAACAATGCTGGGGATAGAGGGTCTCCCTGCTTTACCCCTCTTGTCGAGTGAAAGAAACCTGTAGCCTGGCCATTCACCATCACTGAGTACCAATTATTTGATATCAAATTCCACACCATGTGTATAAAACACTCTGCAAATCCCATCTTCCTTAGTACATGCATCAAAAACTTCCAAGACACCCTATCATATGCCTTGGCCATATCTAACTTGATCACTACATTTGCTGGCTTTCCTCTTATTCTGATGTCAGTCACAATCTCCTGAGTCAGTAAGATATTTTCAAAAATGCTCCTTCCTTTGACAAAGCCAGACTGGTTCAATGAAACTAATAAGGGCAGTATCTTTTCAAGCCTATCATGTACTACTCTGGAGAAGATTTTGTTGATAAAATTACTCAAGCTGATGGGTCTAAGATCAGAAAATGTTTGCACTTGAGGCTTCTTAGGTAGCAACATTAAGTTTGTGTGTGTTATTGATTTGGGCAAAGGTCTACCCTCAAAGAACAACACAACCAACTCATGGGTATTCTGCCCCACAATCTCCCAGCATGCTTGAAAGAATAAGCCTGAGAAACCATCTGGCCCGCTTGCACTCTCACCACTTAGTGCAAAAACAGCATCTTTAACCTCTTTCTGAGTTGGAATTCTACATAACTCCATGTTGTGTTCTGCTGTCACCATGGTAGGCACATTGTTCAGCATTTCAAAGTTCTCAGCATCACCCTCACTTGTGAATTGCTTCAGGTAAAATTCTACAGCAGCCTGTGATAGCTTATCTTGATCTTCTATCCATGCACCATCACTATCCATGATCCTTTTCAATTTCAACTTTTGTCTTTTTCCATTTACACAGTTATGAAAGAACCTTGTATTTCTATCTCCTTCTTCAAACCAATTCATACCTGCCTTTTGTTTCCAATATTGTTCTTCAAGGGTCAAATACTTCTTCAACTCTGCCCGAGCTTGTTGTAGGACTATTCTGTTTTCAATCGATGGTTCCTCCTCAAATAGCTGCTCCTTGATTCTCACCACATCTTCTCTAATAGCCAACTGTTTGAAAATATCCCCATAAGTGAGTTTACTCCACTTTGACAAAGCAATTTTCACTCTTTTCAACTTCTGCTTGAACATCAAGAAAGGATCTCCAGTGAAGTCAGCAGCCCAGTTCTGCTTCACCACCCCTAAGAACTCTTCATGTTGTGTCCAGAAGTGCAGAAATTTAAATGGCTTTATAAAGCTCATTGCTTCTTCACCACAGCTCATCAACAGAGGAGCATGATCAGAGCCTGTTCTAATAAGATGTTCCACTTCAATCGTTGGGAATAAGTTCTGAGATGGCATGTTCACCAGAATTCGATCAAGCCTTTTAAAAATGCACTCTGCATTTGGCCTACCATTCCACCATGTAAAAGGGCTCCCTTTGTAACCAAGATCAAAAAGCCCACATGAATTAGCACAGAAGGCAAAATCCTCATATTCAGGAGGATATACTGGCAGACCACCTATCTTCTCTTCCTCTCCATCACAACATTAAAGTCACCACCAACTAGCCAAGGCAAATCCATATCACTTGCGAGATAGTATAAATTATCCCATAATTCTAATCTTTCAATTGCACAACACTTGGCATATACAAATGTCATCATTATGAATTTACCAAGTTCCCGATGATATACTCTTAGTGTCATTTGTTGTTCAGTGTCTATTAATAGATCCCATTCTACCACAACATCAAAGAACAACCAAATCTTACCATTCACATTTGAGATTGCAGCTTCCATACCTAGCCTTCTTCTATACTTCTGGAGAAATTTCAACTTTTGCATTGGTTCCATCAGTGCAACAATAAAGAAACCATGCTCCTTCTGCATATTAATAACCCTTTGAAAGGCCTGCTGAGCTTTTACAGACCTTATGTTCCAAATGAGAGTCTTGACCTTCATCTTGACACATTAGAGGCTGCCCTTCCGGGCAAAATTCTAACAGGTGGTTGCAGCTCTTTATGTTGTTTTTTCTTGCTTTTCTTCTCACTTCCAACTGCTGACTTAGGAGATAAATCCCCCTCACTTGCAATAGCTTTGAAATTTTCAGCTAGAGATTCATTTTCTTCCTCATCTTCTATTTGTGCTTGTTGTTTCAATATGGTCTGTTGTAGATCAACTGGTAGCTCCTTATGAGTAATAATATCATGCAACACTTGATTTGGAGTCCTTAATGGCATATTAAGATGGATCTGCATTGGCAATCCTGTGCTTGAGGCACATGCCACAGGAATAAGTTCAATCTCTCCAGTATCCTTGGCAACAATTGCATGTTCTGTAACCTCAGTACCATGTTGCAATCCTTAGGTATTTCCCATGGTCTCTAAATTCTCTTGCATAAGTTTAAATTGCAGCTCATACACAGATCCTAGGTCGGGGTTCACTGTAGCATTACATGCAGCATTTATTGTTTCTTTACGACCAACTCCTGTGTCTTGCTCTAGTTGTTTGTGTATAACCTCTGATTCTTTTAATACATCTGTAGAAACATCCCCATCAATCTCTTTTCCATATACAGATGCCAAAATCTTCCCAAGTACACTAGATTTTACTGTTCCATTGGCTTGCTGTGTAGACTTCACTTGTAAATCTGTTCCATCTTGTTGTAGATCTTCCTTGCTTACTCCTTGAACTCTCCCCAGTGATATTTCATGTTGATTCATCATGCAGTTTGCATTATCTTCATCATTAGCTTTACCAGTGCTATCGTTTACTGTAGCATCTTCCCTGGCAGCATGTCTAGCATTGTTTTTCTTTTCCTTGCCTCCAAACACTTGCTCTTTTGCCGTCTGCTTATCTATAATCTCAATCTCTTCACTCCATAAGGTCTTAACAGAGTTGACCTCATGAAAATATTCCTTTTGTCCAGAGTTCTCATGAGTTTGTGATGGTATTTCTTGACAGGATCGATTTGTAGCCACATTACATAATTGAAGCTCCTCTTTACTTGTCCCAAATCTCCTATGCACCCAATCTATGGTTTGTTCCCTTCTGACTGCAACATCATCAGTAGATTCACCACATGATTCCCTTACCATATTGCTCTTCTCCACTGCTTCCCTTTTTATTTTCCTAGCTGCAATTTCCTCCTTGCCAACAGATCCTTTTCCACCATCCTTTTGATCAAAATTTCCTGTATGACCTTCTCCAATCCCAAATGAAGTAGGATTAGGAGAGCAATTCCCCTTACTTTCCCACTGCTTTACTTTGTTATTCTCCTTATTATTTTGGTCTTGTCCTATTGCCTTGTCTCATCTATCTTCTGTTCCATCTATAATTTGCATAATTGGTTGCACTTCTTCTTCCATCTCTAATGCTCCAAATCTGTTATTTGAAATCACAGCACCTTCTTTAAGCTTCCCTTTACCCTTGTGATCTTCATTTTCCTTATTCTCCTCAATTATGTAGCCTCGTTCATCTCTATGATACTTATTCTTTCTGGCCTTCATCCACTCCTGTTTAGCATGATTAGTGACCGGCTTCCCAAGTACTTTTCCACTTGATAATACCTTGGTAGAGTTTGCTGCTGTGCCAACAACATCAGTACTCAGAATGATTGCTTGTTCCTTCGCCTGTTCCTTGCATGCTCCAGTAGCATTCTTATGTAATTCTGGGTGAATTATCCAGCATTCTCGTTCATTATGGCCTTGCTTTTTACAGGTCTTACAATATTTAGGCATATAGTCGTACCTAATTTTGATCCATTTCGACTCCTCTGGACCTGTTTCATCAGCTTCTTCAATAATCTTAATCCTTTGTGGCAAGGTTGCAAGTAAATTCACCTCCACCTTCACTTTAGCACAACTAGGTCGTGTGCCATTTTGAGTAGCTAAATCAATATGTAACGGCATACCTACTGCACTTGCCAATGAGAATACAAACTCCTTACCAAAGAAATTAGGTGGGAGATCTTGGAAAGAGATCCATGCAATCGCAATTGGTGTCTCAGCATCCGGAGACCACCATGGACTCCACTTCGTGCATCGCATCTGCCAATATTCACTTTGTGCCTTCCAGTAGAATGCTGGTTTTGACAGTAGGTGAATATAATCCTCCATTAGCGACAATTTAATCAGTACATGAGACTCTTCGATCAAGCCAATTGAGCAAGCACCCTTAAGCTCACATTGGATTGGTATAGCCTTTCTCAATTCTTGAATCACAGGCTTCCCATACGAAAACTTTCCAATCACTGCTAGATTAAATCCTTGCTGTATTATGGATTGTTTAACTTCTGCTTTTTTCCATCGAACTAACGGTTCTCCATGTAACATCTCGACAGGCTTCAAGTTTAAACTTTGAACGTACATGGGAGCATTTATTGTTTGTGGTTGAAGAAGTTGTGCATATGATTGTATTGGTTTTGGATTAAAGGGAGGATGCAGGGTTGTTGTGGGTTTGAGAGACGACTGCCCAACCTCAAGAGAGGGCTGGGCAGTGGCCGGCGAGGCCATTGTCACAAATCTCAATCGCAGCAGTTATATCTCAGCATGAATTAACAAATAAGAACTCACTTGCACCACTGAATGCTCCAAGGCTCACTGTGAGCTACAGTGAACTTCGAGCAAGTTCAAAACTGAACGTTTGTTTCTTAGTTGCAATGTGCTTCTCCAATAAATCAATTGAGATGATTATGAAGCTGGTTCACGTTGCAAAGGCTGTTGCTACAGTATGTTCCTTCAAGTGAAAAATTCGCGATGCTACAGTAATCGCAATTTGCTACAGTAACGCAAAATAAGCTAGCTACAGTGAAATCGCTACAGTGAAGTCAACATAGAGGTTGTTGCAGTAATCGCGATTAATATTTGCGTCGTTGCTGCATTAATTTCTACACTACCCAGCAAACCATGACTGCTACAGTGACGGCTGGGTAGAGAGAAGGCAGAGAAAATCCTAGAGAGAGAAAAATAGGGTTTTTTTTATTGGAGGTAAGTTTGACGAGTTAAATACATGATTTTATCAAAGAATCTTCAATTAATTCTCTGAATTTGGGTAAGAAATCAAGAAAATTAGGGCTTTGAGCAAACATCTTAAAATGGGGATTTGAAGGACAATTTGTGGTCCGAATTGGGAGTTCTTGGTATGTACGGACTCGTAGAGAGACGAGGATTCCGAAAATGTGAGTTTCATAATTTTTCGAGATGTGGGCCCGGGGCTCGGGTTTTGCCAATTTCGTGATTTCTGATATTTTTCGAGTTCTTTCGATTGGGTGATGTTCCATTAGCCTATTTTGATATATTGGTGCTGATTTGTGCTAGTTTTGACGTGCGTGGATGCCGGTTCGAGGAGATAAGGCATCGCGGGCATGAGCTTTCGTCGGTTCGAGGTGGGTAATACTTGTAAATGATGTCCCGAGGGTTAGTAAACCCCGGACTTGCACATCTTAGTGCTTGTGTTGAGGTGACTTGCATGCCGGATAACGGGCGTGGGGTAGAGCACCATTGGGGATCGCGACTTGGTCCGTCCCGCGTAATAAATAATAACACCTAATAGTTGAAATGAATTGGACTGATTATCATGTTTGGGCTTCGTGCCAATTATTTGAATCCTTCAGGGATTGGTATCACTGTTTTGATAACACTGTGCATATTTTATTCTAAATTTAATGTTTTAAAATGGTATTTTGCTATTCACCATTTTTATAAGGTTATGAAAAACTTGAACAAGGTCTTAATAATATTTTTAGCTGTGAGCTAATATGATATTGTTGCCCGTAGGGCTTTCTTAATTATTTGTTAGACTGATTGGGGTCGAGGGCCATATGTTAGGGCATGACATTTTATGTGAGCATATGCATACACATGCATGGATCAGACTGCACGCCGCAAAGGTATACGGATCGGGCTGCGCGGCGCAGCAGGTGTGATATTAATATTGTGCTTGGGCTGTAGGAGCCCCTCCGGAGTCTGAACCCCCATAGTGAGCACGGGTACCCACATTGGATCGGGCTACACGCCGTAGCGGTCATATGCATTGCATGGCATACATACATTGGTTTACGTGTTCTACGTGGCATAACATTCAGCACTCATACATTACTGGCACACATGCATTAGTTGCCTTATTGACCGGATCTCCTGGTGTAAATTGATAAGGACTGCTGAGCCCGAGGGCTGATTTGAGTGCGGACTTGCACTGCTTCAGATTGTATCCAGGTATTGGTATATTATTATGAAAGAAAGTAGCTAAAATTGAGATTTCTAAATAATCTACTCACATATGCTTGAAAGGAATAAAAAGATAGTTCTGTATTGTGTAGCATGAGATAGTGCCTATCGTGGTTTTCTTCCCTTCAGCATTATTTACTTTTATTACTACTGAGTTGGAAGTACTCACACCCGACTCCCTGCACCTTGTGTGCGGATCCAGGTACATCACAGTGGAGCTTATTCTATTGCGACATCTGTAGGATATTCGAGGTAGCTGCAGAGTCCGCAGGACCCGATATTCCTTCTTACTGTCTTTTGATTCTGTATTGATATTTCTTTTCTCACTTGGTATCTTGTAAACCATAATACACTTATGTTCATTAGAGGCTCATGACTCTTGACCCTTCGGTCTATGGGAGTTGGTATGTGTTGGGACTTGGTTCCCCGTTTTCGATATATATATCATTGTTGTTTCATGTTTTGATATGTTTAATTGGGATAAAGCGAGCTCCTAGCTCCGTTATTGTTATTGATTGGTCAGGCTGGCCTAGGGGCGCCATCACGACCGGATTTGGGGTCGTGACAGAAAAGTCTTTGGTTAGGTGAGGGGCGGCCAAGACCCTTTGGGGCATATTTGGGCCTTAAAACAACTTGTTTTGGGCCATTTGTTTGGATTCCAATTGGGCTACACTTGCAACACCTCTTTCTGGAACTCTTTTAAGCTCATTTTGAGCCCATTTGGTGACTCTAAGGGCTGATTTGGGTGACCAAATCTTCCTCCTCTTGGACTTCAATTTGAGCAACCAAATAGTTGTAAAACTTCGACAACTCTTCTCCTTTGGGCATGAGCTCTTCCTCCATAGTTAGAAGCTTCTTTTTTTGCTATTGAACGAAATCTTGATAGAACCGCTCTGATACCACTTGATAACAACTAGGTCGGGAATCCAAACTAGAGTAAGAATTTGAGAAGTAAATGCGGAAGCAATAACAACAGGAATTGAACAACTAGAATTAAAGAGACGAAAATAAAGGATATGGGAAAGATTCAAGGAAAGAATTCCGAGAACTTTCAAGAACGCAAGTTCTACAGCCTTGACAAGATCAAAGTAACAACGACTTGATTTATGAAAGAAATCAAATGCCTTTACTTAAAAAGCAAATCAAAACAATAGATTCGGATCTTGACCACTTTACGGATCTTGACCGCTTTACGAGTAACTTGAGACAACAATTAATACTAGTATTTATCGCCTTCTAAGAATACCACAAAGGAATCAAAGATATCACAAAAGAGAAGTAATCTTACTACCTTGAACTATGAACTAGTAAAGGTTGAAAGATAAATCTCAAAGCACAAGCAACAAAGGTACAAAAGAACTCTCAAAGTATGATTTACTCAATCAATAATAATGTGTCTTATGAAGGAGAAGAACACCCTATTTATAGGAGTACAAAGGCATAAAAATAACATTAAAAACTAGGTGGGGTGGTTGTAGTGTAAAACACAATTATTACAATGAGGTAGGTGGTTGCTAAAGTCTAAGAAAAGTCTTTGGTTAGGTGAGGGGCGGCCAAGACCCTTTGGGGCAGATTTGGGCCTTAAAACAACTTGTTTTGGGCCATTTGTTTGGATTCCAATTGGGCTACTCTTGTAACACCTCTTTCTGGAACTCTTTTAAGCTCATTTTGAGCCCATTTGGTGACTCTAAGGGCTGATTTGGGTGACCAAATCTTCCTCCTCTTGGACTTCAATTTGAGCAACCAAATAGTTGTAAAACTTCGACAACTCTTCTCCTTTGGGCATGAGCTCTTCCTCCATAGTTAGAAGCTTCTTTATTTGCCATTGAAGTCCAGCAACCTTAGTTTGTAATTCCTTAGCTTGAGATCTTTTTAATGGCCTTCTTGGAGCTTCCAAAACTCTATCCTTATCAGTGATGCTATCAATTTGAACCACCACATTTTTTCCCTTCTTTGTCAAAATATTGGCACCAGTCATGTTCTTCCATGATGCTTTATATATTCCAGAAGAATTCTCCATCGAGTTCTGGGTAAGTGTCTGTTGTATCTTTGGGTTGGATCATTTGGAAAGATTACACCCAATCTGTTATGACTACAATCCTATTAGTCAAATGGACTTATGTGGTTGCCGTAGGCCGATGCGTCCTAGTATATGGTTGTCGTAGGCTGATGCGTCCTACTACAATCATATTACATTACTCCCAATCTGTTATGACTACAATCGTATTAGTCAAATGGACTTATGTGGTTGTCGTAGGCCGATGCGTTCTAGTATATGAATGAAATCATATTCATTCACGGTCAATTACTAAATAACAACCATGATATATAAACGGAAGGTCCTATTACTACAATCGTATTAGTTAAATGGACTTATGTGGTTGTCGTAGGCCGATGCGTCCTAGTATATCAATGAAATAATATTCATAGATGGTCAATTACTAAATAACAACCACGATATATGAAAGGAAGGTCCTATGACTATAATCGTATTAGTCAAAAGCACTTACGTGGTTGTCGTAGGCCGATGCGTCCTACTACAATCGTATTACATTACTCCCAATCTGTTATGACTACAATCGTATGAGTCAAATGGACTTATGTGGTTGTCGTAGGCCGATGCGTCCTAGTATATGAATGAAATCATATTCATTCAGGGTCAATTACCAAATAACAACGATGATATATAAACGGAAGGTCCTATTACTACAATTGTATTACTCAAATGGACTTATGTGTTAGTCGTAGGCCGACGCATCCTACTACAATCGTATTATATTACTCCAAATTTGTTATGACTACAATCGTATTAGTCAAATGTACTTATGTGGTTGTCGTAGGTCGATGCGTCCTAGTATGTGGTTGTCGTAGGCCGATGTGTCCTACTACAATCGTATTAGTCAAATGGACTTATGTGGTTGTCATAGGCCGATGTGTCCTAGTATATGAATGAAATCATATTCATAGATGGTCAATTACTAAATAACAACCACGATATATAAACGGAAGGTCCTATTACTACAATCGTATTAGTCAAATGGAGTTATGTGGTTGTCGTAGGCCAATGCGTCCTACTACAATCGTATTACATTACTCCTAATATGTTATGACTACAATGGTATTAGTCAAATGGACTTATGTGGTTGTCGTAGGCTAACTCGTCCTGGTATATGAATGAAATCATATTCATTCACGGTCAATTACTAAATAACAACCACGATATATAAATGGAAGGTCCTATGACTAAAATCGTATTAGTCAAATGGACTTATGTGATTGTTGTAGGCCGATGCGTCCTTGGATGAACGTATGACATTACTCCCAATACGATATATAAACGGAAGGTCCTATTACTACAATCGTATTACATTACTCCCAATCTATTATGACTATAATCGTATTAGTCAAATGGATTTACGTGGTTGTCGTAGGCTGATGTGTCCAAGTATATGAATGAAATCATATTCATTCATGGTCAATTACTAAATAACAACCACGATATATATACAGAAGTTCCTATAACTACAATCGTATTAGTCTAATGGACTTATGTGGTTGTCGTAGGCGGATGCGTCCTAGTATGACATTACTCCCAATCTGTTATGACTATAATTGTATTAGTCAGAGGGACTTATGTGGTTGTCGTAGGCCAATACGTCCTACTACAATCGTATTACATTACTCCCAATCTATTATGACTACAATCGTATTAGTCAAACGGACATATGTAGTTGTCGTACGCCGATATGTCCTAGTATATGGTTGTCGTAGGCCGATGCGTCCTAGTATATGGTTGTCGTAGGCCGATGCGTCCGACTACAATCGTATTACATTACTCCTAATCTGTTATGAATACAATCGTATTAGTCAAATGGACTTATGTGGTTGTCGTAGGCCGATACGTCCTACTACAATCGTATTACATTACTCCCAATCAGTTATGACTACAATCGTATTAGTCAAATGGACATATGTAGTTGTCGTAGGCTGATGTGTCCTAGTATATGAATGAAATAATATTCATTCATGGTCAATTACTAAATAACAACCACGATATATAAACGGAAGGTCCTATTACTACAATCGTATTAGTCAAATGGACTTATGTGGTTGACGTAGGCCGATGCGTCTTACTACAATCGTATTATATTACTCCCAATCTGTTATGACAATAATTGTATTAGTCAAATGGACTTACATGGCTGTCGTATGCCGATGCGTCCTAGTATGAACGTATGACATTAATCCCAACATGATATATAAACGGAAGGTCCTATGACTACAATCGTATTAGTCCAATGGACTTATGTGGTTGTCATAGGCCGATGCGCCCTACTACAATCGTATTACATTACTCCCAATCTATTATGACTACAATCGTATTAGTGAAATGGACTTATGTGGTTGTCGTAGGTCGATGCATCCTAATATATGAATGAAATCATATTCATTCACGGTCAATTGCTAAATAAAAACCACGATATATAAACGGAAGTTCCTATGACTACAATCGTATTAGTCGAATGGACCTATGGGGTTGTCGTAGGCCGATGCGTCCTAGTATGACATTACTCCCAATGTGATATGACTACAATCGTATTAGTCAAATGGAGTTATGTGGTTTTCGTAGGCCGATACGTCCTACTACAATCGTATTACATTACTCCCAATGTGTTATGACTACAATCATATTAGTCAAATGGACTTATGTGGTCGTCGTAGGCCGATGCGTCCTAGTATGTGGTTGTCGAAGGCCGATGCGTCCTACTACAATCGTATTACATTACTCCCAATCTGTTATGACTACAATCGTATTAGTCAAATGGACTTATGTGGTTGTCATAGGCCAATGTGTCCTAGTATATGAATGAAATCATATTCATAGATGGTCAATTACTAAATAACAACCACGATATATAAACGGAAGGTCCTATTACTACAATCGTATTAGTCAAATGGACTTATGTGGTTGTCGTACGCCGATGCGTCCTACTACAATAGTATTACGTTACTCCCATTCTGTTATTACTACAATAGTATTAGTCATATGGACTACTGTGATTTTCGTAGGCCGATGCGTCCTAGTATGAACGTATGACATTACTCCCAATACGATATATAAACGGAAGATCCTATTACTACAATCATATTACATTACTCCCAATCTGTTATGACTACAATCGTATTAGTCAAATGGACTTACGTGGTTGTCGTAGGCTGATGCGTCCTAGTATATGAATGAAATCATATTCATTCACGGTCAATTACTAAATAACAACCACGATATATATACGAAATTTCCTATGACTACAATTGTATTAGTCCAATGGACTTGTGTGGTTGTCGTAGGCCGATGCGTCCTAGTATGACATTACTCCCAATCTGTTATGACTACAATTGTATTAGTCAAATGGACTTATGTGGCTGTCGTAGGCCAATACGTACTACTACAATCGTATTACATTACTCCCAATCTGTTATGACTACAATCGTATTAGTCAAACAGACTTATGTAGTTGTCGTAGGCCGATGCGTCCTAGTATGTGGTTGTCGTAGGTCGATGCGTATTACTACAATCGTATTACATTACTCCCAATCTGTTATGAATACAATTGTATTAGTCAAATGGACTTATGTGGTTGTCGTAGGCCGATGCGTCCTACTACAATAGTATTACATTACTCCCAATCAGTTATGACTACAATCGTATTAGTCAAATTTACATATGTGGTTGTCGTAGGCCGATGCGTCCTAGTATATGAATGAAATAATATTCATTCACGGTCAATTACTAAATAACAACCACGATATATAAATAGAAGGTCCTATTACTACAATCGTATTAGTCAAATGGACTTATGTGGTTGACGCAGGCCGATGCGTCCTACTACAATCGTATTACATTACTCCCAATCTGTTATGACAACAATCGTATTAGTCAAATGGACTTATGTGGTTGACGTAGGCCGATGCGTCCTACTACAATCGTATTATATTACTCCCAATCTGTTATGACAATAATCGTATTAGTCAAATGGACTTACATGGTTGTCGTAGGCCGATGCGTCCTAGCATGAACGTATGACATTAATCCCAACATGATATATAAACGGAAGGTCCTATGACTACAATCGTATTAGTCCAATGGACTTATGTGGTTGTCATAGGCCGATGCGCCCTACTACAATCGTATTACATTACTCCCAATCTATTATGACTACAATCGTATTAGTGAAATGGACTTATGTGGTTGTCGTAGGCCGATGCATCCTAATATATGAATGAAATCATATTCATTCACGGTCAATTGCAAAATAACAACCACGATATATAAACGGAAGTTCCTATGGCTACAATCGTATTAGTCGAATGGACCTATGGGGTTGTCGTAGGCCGATGCGTCCTAGTATGACATTACTCCCAATCTGATATGACTACAATCGTATTAGTCAAATGGAGTTATGTGGTTGTCGTAGGCCGATACGTCCTACTACAATCGTATTACATTACTCACAATGTGTTATGACTACAATCATATTAGTCAAATGGACTTATGTGGTCGTCGTAGGCCGATGCGTCCTAGTATGTGGTTGTCGAAGGCCGATGCGTCCTACTACAATCGTATTACATTACTCCCAATCTGTTATGAATACAATCGTATTAGTCAAATGGACTTATGTGATTGTCATAGGCCAATGTGTCCTACTATATGAATGAAATCATATTCATAGATGGTCAATTACTAAATAACAACCACGATATATAAACGGAAGGTCCTATTACTACAATCGTATTAGTCAAATGGACTTATGTGGTTGTCGTACGCCGATGCGTCCTACTACAATAATATTACATTACTCCCATTCTGTTGTGACTACAATCGTATTAGTCATATGGACTTATGTGATTTTCGTAGGCCGATGCGTCCTAGTATGAACGTATGGCATTACTCCCAATACGATATATAAACGGAAGATCCTATTACTACAATCGTATTACATTACTCCCAATCTGTTATGACTACAATCGTATTAGTCAAACAGACTTATGTAGTTGTCGTAGGCCGATGCGTCCTAGTATGTGGTTGTCGTAGGTCGATGCGTATTACTACAATCGTATTACATTACTCCCAATCTGTTATGAATACAATTGTATTAGTCAAATGGACTTATGTGGTTGTCGTAGGCCGATGCGTCCTACTACAATAGTATTACATTACTCCCAATCAGTTATGACTACAATCGTATTAGTCAAATGGACATATGTGGTTGTCGTAGGCCGATGCGTCCTAGTATATGAATGAAATAATATTCATTCACGGTCAACTACTAAATAACAACCACGATATATAAACAGAAGGTCCTATTACTACAATCGTATTAGTCAAATGTACTTATGTGGTTGACGCAAGCCGATGCGTCCTACTACAATCGTATTACATTACTCCCAATCTGTTATGACAAAAATCGTATTAGTCAAATGGACTTATGTGGCTGTCGTAGGCCGATGCATCCTAGTATGAACGTATGACATTAATACCCAATACGATATATAAACGAAAGGTCCTATGACTACAACCGCATTAGTCCAATGGACTTATGTGGTTGTCATAGGCCGATGCGTCCTAGTATGACAAAGGTATTACATTACTCCCAATCTGTTATGACTACAATAGTATTAGTGAAATGGACTTATGTGGTTGTCGTAGGCCGATGCGTCCTAGTATATGAATGAAATCATATTCATTCACGGCCAATTACTAAATAACAACCACGATATATAAACGGAAGTTCCTATGACTACAATCGTATTAGTCCAATGGACTTATGGGGTTGTCGTAGGCCGATGCGTCCTAGTATGACATTACTCCCAATCTGTTATGACTACAATCGCATTAGTCAAATGGACTTATGTGGTTGTCGTACGCCGATACGTCCTACTACAATCGTATTACATTACTCCCAATGTGTTGTGACTACAATCGTATTAGTCAAATGGACTTATGTGGTTGTCGTAGGCCGATGCGTCCTAGTATATGGTTGTCGTAGGCCGATGCGTCCTACTACAATCGTATTACATTACTCCCAATCTGTTATGACTATAATCGTATTAGTCAAATGGACTTATTTCGTTGTCATAGGCCAATGTGTCCTAGTATATGAATGAAATAATATTCATTCATAGTCAATTACTAAATAACAACCACGATATATAAACGGAAGGTCCTATTACTAAAATCGTATTAGTCAAATGGACTTATGTGGTTGACGTAGACCGATGCGTCCTACTACAATCGTATTATATTACTCCCAATCTGTTATGACAACAATCGTATTAGTTAAATGGACTTACGTGGTTGTCGTAGGCCGATGCGTCCTAGTATGAACGTGTGACATTAATCCCAACATGATATATAAACGGAAGGTCCTATGACTGCAATCGTATTAGTCCAATGGACTTATGTGGTTGTCATACGCCGATGCGCCCTACTACAATCGTATTACATTACTCCCAATCTGTTATGACTACAATCGTATTAGTGAAATGGACTTATGTGGTTGTCGTAGGCCGATGCGTCCTAATATATGAATGAAATCATATTCATTCACGGTCAATTGCTAAATAACAACCACGATATATAAACGGAACTTTCTATGACTACAATCGTATTAGTCGAATGGACCAATGGGGTTGTCGTAGGCCGATGCGTCCTAGTATGACATTACTCCCAATCTGATATGACTACAATCGTATTAGTCAAATGGACTTATGTGGTTGTTGTAGGCCGATATGTCCTACTACAATCGTAATACATTACTCCCAATGTGTTATGACTACAATCATATTAGTCAAATGGACTTATGTGGTCTTCGTAGGCAGATGCGTCCTAGTATGTGGTTGGCGTAGGCCGATGCGTCCTACTACAATCATATTACATTACTCCCAATCTGTTATGACTATAATCGTATTAGTCAAATGGACTTATGTGGTTGTCCTAGGCCAATGTGTCCTAGTAGATGAATGAAATCATATTCATAGATGGTCAATTACCAAATAACAACCACGATATATAAACGGAAGGTCCTATTACTACAATCGTATTAGTCAAATGGACTTATGTGGTTGTCGTAGGCCGATGCGTCCGACTACAATAGTATTACATTACTCCCATTCTATTATGACAACAATCGTATTAGTCATATGGACTTATGTGACTTTCGTAGGCCGATGCCTCCTAGTATGAACGTATGACATTACTCCCAATACGATATATAAACGGAAGATCCAATTACTACAATCGTATTACATTACTCCAATCTGTTATGACTACAATCGTATTAGTCAAATGGACTTACGTGGTTGTCGTAGGCTGATGCGTCCTAGTATATGAATGAAATCATATTCATTCACAGTCAATTACTAAATAACAACCACGATATATATATGAAATTTCCTATGACTACAATTGTATTAGTCCAATGGACTTATGTGGTTGTCGTAGGCCGATGCGTCCTAGTATGACATTACTCCCAATATGTTATGACTACAATCGTATTAGTCAAATGGACTTATGTGGCTGTCGTAGGCCAATACGTCCTACTACAATTGTATTACATTACTCCCAATCTATTATGACTACAATTGTATTAGTCAAACAGACATATGTAGTTGTCGCAGGCCGATGCGTCCTAGTATGTGGTTGTCGTAGGCCGATGCGTATTACTACAATCGTATTACATTACTCCCAATCTGTTATGAATACAATCGTATTAGTCAAATGGACTTATGTGGTTATCGTAGGCCGATGCGTCCTGCTACAATAGTATTACATTACTCCCAATCAGTTATGACTACAATCGTATTAGTCAAATGGACATATGTGGTTGTCGTAGGCCGATGCGTCCTAGTATATGAATGAAATAATATTCATTCACGGTCAATTACTAAATAACAACCACGATATATAAACGGAAGGTCCTATTACTATAATCGTATTAGTCAAATGGACTTATGTGGTTGACGCAGGCCGATGCGTACTACTACAATCGTATTTTATTACTCCCAATCTGTTATGACAACAATCGTATTAGTCAAATGGACTTATGTGGTTGTCGTAGGCCGATGCGTCCTAGTATGAACGTATGACATTAATCCCAATACGATATATAAACGAAAGGTCCTATGACTACAATCGCATTAGTCCAATGGACTTATGTGGTTGTCATAGGCCGATGCATCCTAGTATGACAAACCTATTACATTACTCCCAATCTGTTATGACTACAATAGTATTACTGAAATGGACTTATGTGGTTGTCGTAGGCCGATGCGTCCTAGTATATGAATGAAATCATATTCATTCACGGTCAATTACTAAATAACAACCACGATATATAAATGGAAGTTCCTATGACTACAATCGTATTAGTCCAATGGACTTATTGGGTTGTCGTAAGCCGATGCGTTCTAGTATGACATTACTCCCAATCTGTTATGACTACAATCCCATTAGTCAAATGGACTTATGTGGTTGTCGTACGCCGATACGTCCTACTACAATCGTATTACATTACTCCCAATGTGTTGTGACTATAATCGTATTAGTCAAATGGACTTATGTGGTTGTCATAGGCCGATGCGTCCTAGTATATGGTTGTCGTAGGCCGATGCGTCCTACTACAATCGTATTACATTACTCCTAATCTGTTATGACTACAGTCGTATTAGTCAAGTGGACTTATGTGGTTGTCATAGGCCAATGTGTCCTAGTATATGAATGAAATAATATTCATTCATGGTCAATTACTAAATAACAACCACGATATATAAACGGAAGGTCCTATTACTACAATCGTATTAGTCAAATGGAGTTATGTGGTTGACGTAGGCCGATGTGTCCTACTACAATCGTATTATATTACTCCCAATCTGTTATGACAACAATCGAATTAGTCAAATGGACTTACGTGGTTTTCGTAGGCCGATGCGTCCTAGTATGAATGTATGACATTAATCCCAACATGATATATAAACGGAAGGTCCTATGACTACAATCGTATTAGTCCAATGGACTTATGTGGTTGTCATAGGCCGATGCGCCCTACTACAATCATATTACATTACTCCCAATCTGTTGTGACTACAATCGTATTAGTGAAATGGACTTATGTGGTTGTCGTAGGCCGATGCGTCCTAATATATGAATGAAATCATATTCATTCACGGTCAATTGCTAAATAATAACCACGATATATAAACGGAAGTTCCTATGACTACAATCGTATTAGTCGAATGGACCTATGGGGTTGTCGTAGGCCGATGCATCCTAGTATGACATTACTCCCAATCTGATATGACTACAATCATATTAGTCAAATGGACTTATATGGCTGTCGTAGGCCGATACGTCCTACTACAATCGTATTACATTACTCCCAATGTGTTATGACTACAATCATATTAGTCAAATGGACTTATGTGGTCGTCGTAGGCCGATGCGTCCTAGTATGTGGTTGTCGTAGGCCGATGCGTCCTACTACAATCGTATTACATTACTCCCAATCTGTTATGACTACAATCGTATTAGTCAAATGGACTTATGTGGTTGTCATAGGCCAATGTGTCCTAGTATATGAATGAAATCATATTCATAGATGGTCAATTACTAAATAACAACCACGATATATAAACGGAAGGTCCTATTACTACCATCGTATTAGTCAAATGGACTTATGTGGTTGTCGTAGGCCGATGCGTCCTACTACAATAGTATTACATTACTCCCATTCTGTTATGACTACAATCGTATTAGTCATATGGACTTATGTGATTTTCGTAGGCCGATGCGTCCTAGTATGAACGTATGACATTACTCCCAATACAATATATAAACAGAAGATGCTATTACTACAATCGTATTACATTACTCCCAATCTGTTATGACTACAATCATATTAGTCAAATGGACTTACGTGGTTATCGTAGGCTGATGCGTCCTAGTATATGAATGAAATCATATTCATTCACGGTCAATTACTAAATAACAACCACGATATATATACGAAATTTCCTATGACTACAATTGTTTTAGTCCAATGGACTTATGTGGTTGTCGTAGGCCGATACGTCCTAGTATGACATTACTCCCAATCTGTTATGACTACAATCGTATTAGTCAAATGGACTTATGTGGCTGTCGTTGGCCAATACGTCCTACTACAATCGTATTACATTACTCCCAATCTGTTATGACTGCAATCGTATTAGTCAAACAGACTTATGTAGTTGTCGTAGGCCGATGCGTCCTAGTATGTGGTTGTCGTAGGCCGATGCGTATTACTACAATCGTATTACATTACTCCCAATCTGTTATGAATACAATCGTATTACTCAAATGGACTTATGTGGTTGTCGTAGGCCGATGCGTCCTACTACAATAGTATTACATTACTCCCAATAAGTTATGACTACAATCATATTAGTCAAATGGACATATGTGGTTGTCGTAGGCCGATGCGTCCTAGTATATGAATGAAATAATATTCATTCACGGTCAATTACTAAATAACAACCACGATATATAAACGGAAGGTCCTATTACTACAATCGTATTAGTCAAATGGACTTATGTGGTTGTCGTAGGCCGATGCATCCTAGTATGAACGTATGACATTAATCCCAATACGATATATAAACGAAAGGTCCTATGACTACAATCGCATTAGTCCAATGGACTTATGTGGTTGTCATAGGCTGATGCGTCCTAGTATGACAAACGTATTACATTACTCCCAATCTGTTATGACTACAATAGTATTAGTGAAATGGACTTATGTGGTTGTCGTAGGCCGATGCGTCCTAGTATATGAATGAAATCATATTCATTCACGGTCAATTACTAAATAACAACCACGATATATAAACGGAAGTTCCTATGACTACAATCGTATTAGTCCAATGGACTTATGGGGTTGTCGTAGGCCGATGCGTCCTAGTATGACATTACTCCCAATCTGTTATGACTACAATCGCATTAGTCAAATGGACTTATGTGGTTGTCGTACGCCGATACGTCCTACTACAATCGTATTACATTACTCCCAATGTGTTGTGACTACAATCGTATTAGTCAAATGGACTTATGTGGTTGTCGTAGGCCGATGCGTCCTAGTATATGGTTGTCGTAGGCCGATGCGTCCTACTACAATCGTATTACATTACTCCCAATCTGTTATGACTACAATCGTATTAGTCAAATGGACTTATGTGGTTGTCATAGGCCAATGTGTCCTAGTATATGAATGAAATAATATTCATTCATGGTCAATTACTAAATAACAACCACGATACATAAACGGAAGGTCCTATTACTACAATCGTATTAGTCAAATGGAGTTATGTGGTTGACGTAGGCCGATGCGTCCTACTACAATCGTATTATATTACTCCCAATCTATTATGACAACAATCGAATTAGTCAAATGGACTTACGTGGTTGTCGTAGGCCGATGCGTCCTAGTATGAATGTATGACATTAATCCCAACCTGATATATAAACGGAAGGTCCTATGACTACAATCGTATTAGTCCAATGGACTTATGTGGTTGTCATAGGCCGATGCGCCCTACTACAATCGTATTACATTACTCCCAATCTGTTATGACTACAATCGTATTTGTGACGACCCGGCCCGTTGTCACGGGAATTATCACCCCGTTATGTTGTAATTACATAATTCATGCTTTTATATACGTGCTAGAGTCTATTGGGGGAGTTAGGAGTGAATTGGATTGAAAATGAGGCATATAGCCTTTTTGAAGGAGACTTGAATAAGGAAAGTCAACCCGGAGTTGACTATTTGGTTAGAGGGCTTGGAATCGGATTCTGATGATTCGGTTAGTTCCGGAAGGTGATTTGTGACTTAGGGGAGCGATCGGAATTGAATTTGGAGGCCCGGTGTAGAAATAGGCTTGAATTGGCTAAGGTTGAATTTTGGCGAAATCCGAACGGTAGGTGAGATTTTGATCCGGGGGTCGGAATGGAATTCCGACAGTTGCAGATAGCTCCGTTAGGTGATTTTGGATGTGCTTGCAAAATTTCAGGTCATTCGGACATCGTTTGGTCGGGTTTTTGATCGAATGTGTAATTCGGAAAGTTTTAAGAAATTTAGGCTTGAATCCGTGTGTAATTGGTGATTTTGATGTTTAGGGTGGTGTTTTTATGATTGGAACAAGTTCGTATCGTGTTTTGGAGTATGTTGGTGGTTTTCGTTGGGGTCCCGGGGCCTCGGGATGGATTCGGGGGTCCAAACGGACCAATTTGTGCCAAAAGGCACTGCTGTTCTGCTGCAATAAACGCAGAAAAATTTTGTTCTCCGCGATCGCGGAGATGGCCATGCGATCGCGTAAGGGAGAAATCCTGGGCTCTGCGATCGCGAAGTTAAGCCCGCGATCGCGTAAGTCTGAAGGTTGGAGCATTGCGATCGCGTGAGGTTTTATGCGATCGCGTAGGGTATTTGGTCGGAAGCAGTGCGATCGCGTGTCGTGTGTCGCGATCGCGTAGGTTAATCTGGGAGCCGGCCGAGTTTGTTCACTGCGATCGCGTTACTTCGTTTGTGATCGCGTAGGGTCACTGAATTGTTCACCGCGATCGCGTCAAGGATCACGCGATCGCGTAGAGGAAAATTAGGCCGCCCAAAATTTGTGCATCGCGATCGCGTGCCAAAGGCTGCGATCGCGTAGGGTTAATTCGTCTGGCAGAGAATTTAATCACAGAACAGAGGGGCTACGGGTTTCATTCATGAAACCTCCATTTTTGAGTTCTAGAGAGAGAAACTCACGGGAATTACTGGTAATTCATCGGGGATTCGTTGGAGGTAAGTTTTGTGGCTTAATTACATCATTTTAACATGAAATCCTTGGTTAAATCCCTGTAAATGGAAGATTTAAGGTGGGTTTGAGCCCTAGGCCTAAATTTAAGAAAAACACTGATTTGAGTGGGCAAATGGAGTCCGATTTTGGTAAATTTTATATGCCTAGACTCGTATCGAGATGAGGATTCCGAATATGTAATTTTTGTAATTTTTCGACAAGTGTACCAAAAGTCGGGTTTTGACAACTTGTGGGTTTTGATATAAATTGGGTTATTTCGAATGAATTTCGTGAAATTAGCGTATATTGATGCATTCTCTATGATTTTGAGCGGAGTTGGCATCCGAGGAGATTGATTTGCGAGGCAAGCGCAAGGCGGATTGAAGCTTCTACCGGTTCGAGGTGAGTGGTGGTAGTAAACAATGCACTGAGGGTTTGAAACCCCGTACTAGCACTTTACAGTGCTATATTGAGATGAGACACGCGTTCTATGACGGACGTGGTGACATTGTGATAGGGGGTTCGGACTTAGTCCTTCCCGGCTAATAGAATACCGTGTTGTACAACTGTTAATGAGGTTATAACTGTACCATTGGGCTAATAGCCATGTTTGGGGCCTTGTGCCGATCTGTAGAGCATTAGGGAACCTATAGAGCTAGGTGACCTTTATATCGTGTTGGAAATATACACTCAGCCATAGCTCTAGCCGTATAGCATAATATGAGCCCGTACTAGATGTGTACATTGAGAGAGATTATCTAGGGTGGAATTCCCTGTTCTAGGCTGAGCAGACCTGAAAGGCCAAGTCTATACCGATTGAGATGAGATAGGGTCAAGGACCCACTATGAGATGTTATATTGGGCCCGAAAGGCCAAGTCTATATTAACCGAGACAGGGTCAAGGACCCATTGTGATATATTATATTGGGCCTGAGAGGCCAAGTGCATACTGACTGGGATAGGGTCGAGGACCCATTATGAGGTATTATGTATATAGATACCTATATTGGATCGGACCGCACGCCGCAGTAATGTACATGTAATATACATGTAATATACATGTGAGACGGACTGCACGCCGCAGTATTATTGCGCTTGGGCTGTAGGAGCCCCTTCGGAGTCTGAGTCTGCACACATTCCAGTGAGCGCTGGTGTATATCATGGGATCGGGCTACACGCCGCAGCAGTATATATGTTGGATCGGACTGCACGCCGCAGTGATATATGGTGGACCTGGCTGCACGCCATAGCACCATAGCGCTTGGGCCTAGGGAGCCCCTCCGAAGTCTGTATACACCCCCAGTGAGCGCCGTCGACGTTAAATGGAGCGGGCTGCGCGCCGCAGCGGTATATGTATTGGAGCGGGCTGCACGCCGCAGCATTATACTTAATCATACCCTACTATTTACTCAAATACTTATACATTATAGACATAAGTATGTGTCTTTATATGTTGAGATGGCCGTACACCGTAGGGGTACGAGCGAGGGTTAGTTCAGTGTGGAATCGTGTAGAGATAAACGTAGATTGGAGGTTAAAGTACTACAATAGTGATGACGTACTTGTGAAGGTTGCCTTAGAACTGCTAAGTGATAGCACTGGAGTTCTTACTTTCAGTTATTATTTATTATTGTTACTCACTGAGTTGAAATATACTCACCCCACTCCCCTGCACTTTTTGGTGCAGATCCACAGGTACCCGAGAGCAGTTGAGACATTTTAGCTGCTGATCCTTGTCTACTTTTGCGGAGATTACGAGGTAGCTGCCAGCGTCCGCCGAGCTTGTTTTCTCCTTCTTTATCATCTTGTTGATTTCCTATTTCACTAGACTTGGTTGTATTAGGATGCTATTCTGTAGAGGCTCAGTCTCGTGACACCACGATATGTTTGGGACCGTATTTTGTATGTTTTGACGTTTCGGTTATCACCTGCTATGACTAACTACTGTTTAAGTTTAATTTATTTAATAATTGGCTGGTTAAAGAGATAATATGATCGGGCTTGCCTAGCATTGTGTTGGGCGCCATCACGACCAGGGTTTGGGTCGTGACAAGTTGGTATCAGAGCCGAGGTTAATAGGTCTCGCGAGTCATGAGCCGGTTGGTAGAGTCTCGTGGATCGGTACGGGGACGCCTGTACTTATCCTCGGGAGGCTGCAAACCTTTAGGAAAGTTTCAAATTCTTGGAATTCTTGTCGTGCGATTACTTTTGACTTGAACTGAACTTTGACATTCTATTCTCTCGCAGATGGCGAGAACTCGATCATCCGGACGTGGAGGACGACCACCACTACCACTTACTAGAGGCCGTGGACGCGGTCGTGCGCGTGGCGGAGTTAGGGCAGCTGAGGCAGCGCCAGCTGACCCACAGCCCCCAGTTGCAGAGGTGCCAGCAGCACCAGATCAGGCACCAGCTGTGCCCATTGCTATTCCGGGTCTACAGGAGACCCTGGCTCAGATACTAGTAGTCTGCACTGGCCTAGCACAGGCGGTTTCAGTTACTACTGCAGCAGCTGCATCGGGGATCGGGGGTGGTCATCGGACCCCCGCGGTACGCACTCCAGAGCCAGCAGTGCAGGGCTTACAGACACTAGAGGCTCCTCCAGTTCAGCCTGTGGTACCGGTTCAGCCAGCAGATCAGATTCAGGGGGACAGGGTCCCAGCTATGACAGACGATGAGCAGCGTCGTCTCGAGAGGTTCACTAGGTTATCTCCTCCAGTGTTCACTGGTGCTCCGGGCGAGGACGCCCAAGGTTTTCTGGATAAGTGCCGTCGGATGCTTCGTACGGCAGGGATATTGGAGTCCGGTGGGGTATCTTTCACTACCTTTCAGTTTCAGGGGACCAGCCTTTGCTTGGTGGGAGGCTTATGAGCGCCGTAGGCCAGCCGGGGCAGCACCACTATCATGGCCGGAGTTCTCCACTATGTTCTTGGAGAAATGGGTGCCTCGATCTCGGAGAGAGGAGATGCGTAGGCAGTTTGAGGGTCTCCGTCAGGGGGACATGTCGGTGTCGAGTATGAGATCAGATTTACAGAGTTGTCCGGATATGCACCGTGGTTGGTTCATTCCGACGAGAGAGGATTGGGCACTTCGTGGATGGCCTCATTTATCCCATTCGTATTCGATGACTCGGGAGAGGGTTTTGAGTCGTACATTTGAGGATGCTCGTGGATATTGCTCGCGACATAGAGACCGATCGTCGCAAGGAGGGGGATGAGAGGGAGGCCAAGAGGCCTCGAGGAGCGGCTAGTTCCGGTGGCACACGGACCGGAGGCCGAGTCGGCGGAGCCGAGGTCGCTCTTTCGGTCTTCGCGGTCGAGACGCTCGGATCGTCGCGGATGGTCTCCTAGACAGGATTATCGGGGTTCGCACCGAGCCGGCCGGCTCTCGGTGCCATGCCGGCTCGGAGTTCTTCACGAGCCCCATCCGCTCGGGGTTCATCTCGGCCTAGTTCATCAGCTGGCCACTTCAGCGCCAGAGGTCCTTATCAGTCTCAGTCCCGAGCACCGGGGAGTTGCTACAAGTGCGGAGAGTTTGGGCATCACCGTAGGGAGTGTCCCCGTCTTGTTTCCGGATCTTATCAGCAGAGGGGGCAGCCCTCGTCATCTGGTCCTTCTACTTCGGCACCCGCCCCGCCAGCTAGGGGTGAGGGTCAGACAGCTAGGGGTCGCCCTCGAGGGGGAGGCCGATCAGGCGGTCAGGCTAGATGCTATGCTTTTCAGGGCCGATCTGAGGCTGTTGCTTCTGATGATGTCATTACAGGTATTATTTCAGTCTGCCACAGAGATGCCTCGGTATTGTTTGATCCCGGTTCTACTTATTCTTATGTGTCTACATATTTTGCTCCTCATTTGGGCACGACCCGAGGGAGTCTTGAGCTGCCAGTGCATGTATCTACCCCGGTAGGGGATACTATTGTTGTGGACCACGTATACCGGTCCTGTTTGGTCACTATTGGAGGTCCGGAGACCCGAGTAGACCTGTTGCTTCTCAGCATGATTGATTTTGATGTTATATTGGGCATGGACTGGCTATCTCCATGTCATGCTATTCTGGACTGTCATGCTAAGACAGTCACTTTGGCTATGCCGGGCATTCGGAGGATCGAGTGGCGAGGCACGACTGAGTATGTACCTAGCAGGGTAATATCTTTCCTCAAGGCCCAACGAATGGTTGGGAAGGGATGTCTCTCTTATTTAGCATTTGTGCGGGAGGTTGAGGCCCAGACTCCCAGTATTGATTCTGTTCCCATTGTGCGAGACTTTCCTGATGTGTTTCCCTCAGACCTGCCGGGCATGCCGCCGGACAGGGATATTGATTTTGGTATCGATTTGGTGCCAGGCACTCAGCCTATTTCTATTCCTCCGTATCGTATGGCACCAGCTGAGTTGAAGGAATTGAAGGAGCAGCTCCGGGAACTCCTAGATAAGGGGTTCATTCGGCCGAGTGTGTCGCCGTGGGGTGCACCGGTCCTGTTTGTTAAGAAGAAGGACGGATCTATGAGGATGTGTATTGACTATAGGCAGCTAAACAAAGTAACAGAGTGAAGAATAAGTATCCTCTTCCTCGTATTGATGATTTATTTGATCGGCTCCAGGGGGCTAGGGTATTCTCGAAGATTGATCTTCGTTCAGGCTACCATCAGCTGAAGATTAGAGAGTCTGACATTATGAAGACTGCATTCCGGACCAGATATGGACATTATGAGTTCCTTGTGATGTCGTTTGGGCTGACCAATGCCCCAGCAGCATTTATGCATCTGATGAACAGTGTATTCAGGCCGTATCTTGATTCATTTGTGATAGTATTCATTGATGACATTCTAGTCTACTCTCGTAGCCAGGAGGAGCATGCTCGGCACTTGAGTGTTGTGTTGCAGAGATTGAGAGAGGAGAAGCTGTATGCCAAGTTCTCCAAATGTGAGTTCTGGCTTGAGTCCGTGGCATTCTTAGGGCACGTGGTGTCCTGTGATGGTATTCAGGTAGATCCGAGGAAGGTCGAGGCAGTGCAGAGTTGGCCCAGGCCGACCTCAGTTACTGAGATTCATAGTTTCATGGGATTTGCATGGTATTATAACCGATTTGTTCAGGGATTCTCTTCCATTGGTTCACCCTTGACTAGATTGACTCAGAAGGGTGTTCCTTTTGTGTAGTCCGAGGAGTGTGAGGAGAGCTTTCGGAAGCTCAAGACAGCATTGACCATGGCACCAGTCTTGATACTGCCGACAGCTTTAGATCCTTATATTGTGTATTGTGATTCCTCGGGAGTTAGCATTGGTTGTGTGTTGATGCAGGAGGGTAGGGTCATTGCTTATGCCTCTCGTCAGTTGAAGCCCCACGAGAAGAACTACCTTGTTCATGATTTGGAGCTAGCAGCCATAGTTCATGCCTTGAAGATTTGGAGGCATTACCTGTATGGTGTCTCATGTGAGGTGTTCACGGATCATCGCAGCCTTCAGGCACTTATTCGGACAGAAGGACCTTAATTTGAGACAGCGGAGGTGGTTGGAGTTGCTTAAGGACTATGATATCACTATTTTGTATCATCCAGGGAAGGCCAATGTGGTGGCCGATGCCTTGAGTCGGAAGGCGGTTAGCATGGGCAGCTTAGCTTTCATCCCGGTTGGGGAGAGGCCATTTGCTTATGATGTTCAGGCCCTAGCCAATCGGCTAGTGAGATTAGATATTTCGGAGCCGAGTCGGGTGTTGGCTTGTATTGTTTCTCGATCTTCCTTATATGATCGCATCAGAGAGCGTCAGTATGATGACCCACATTTGCTTGTCCTTAAGGACAAAGTGCAGCATAATGATGTCAGAGATGTGACTATCGACAGTGATGGTGTTTTGAGGATGCAGGGCCATATATGTGTGCCCAATGTTGATGGTTTGCGGGAGTTGATACTTGAGGAGGCGCACAGTTCGCGGTACTCTATTCACCCAGGTGCCGCAAAGATGTACCAAGACTTGAGACAGCACTACTGGTGGAGGAGAATGAAGATGGATATTGTTAGGCATGTAGCTAAGTGCCTCAATTGCCGGCAGGTCAAATATGAGCATCAGAGACCGGGCGGTGTTCTTCAGCGTATGGTTATTCCCGAGTGAAAATGGGAGAGGATCACCATGGATTTTGTTACTGGGCTACCTCGGACAGCGAGGAAGTTTGATTCTGTATGGGTGATTGTTGATCGGCTGACTAAGTCCGCACATTTCATCCCAGTTAGTACTACTTACTCATCGGAGCGGTTGGCAGTGATCTTTATTCGGGAGATTGTCAGGTTGCATGGGGTCCCAGTGTCTATTATATCTGATAGAGGCACTCAGTTCACTTCTCAATTTTGGAGAGCATTTCAGCGAGAGATGGGTACGAGGGTTGAGTTGAGTACAGCATTTCACCCCCGGACAGACGGGCAGTCTGAGCGTACTATTCGGATCCTGGAGGATATGTTGCGGGCATGTGTGATTGATTTTGGTGGTTCGTGGGATGAATTCTTACCACTTGCTGAGTTTGCCTACAACAACAGCTACCAGTCGAGTATTCAGATGGCCCCGTACGAGGCATTGTATGGCGGACGGTGTAGATCTCCCGTGGGATGGTTTGAGCCTGGTGAGGTTAGATTGATAGGGACTGAGTTAGTCCAGGATGCTCTGGATAGAGCAAAGTTGATCCAGGAGAGGCTTCGTACGGCACAGTCTCGTCAAAAGAGTTATGCGGACCGTAGAGTTCGAGAGTTGTCTTTCATGGTTGGAGATAGAGTATTGCTGAAGGTTTCACCCATGAAGGGTGTCATGAGGTTCGGGAGGAAAGGGAAGTTGAGTCCCAGGTATATTGGCCCTTTTGAGATACTCGGGAGAGTTGGAGAGGTGGCATATGAGTTAGCCTTGCCACCCAGTTTATCCAGCGTTCATCCGGTATTCCATGTGTCTATGCTCCGGAAGTACATTGGAGATCCGTCTCATGTATTAGATTTCAGCACCATCCAGCTTGATGGTGATCTATCCTATGATGTGGAGCCTATTGCTATTTTGGGTCGTCGGGTGAGAAAATTGAGGTCCAAGGAGATTGCATCGGTTAAGGTTCAGTGGAGAGGTCGACCCGTGGAGGAGGCTACTTGGGAGGTTGAGCAGGAGATGCGGAGCAGATACCCTCAGCTATTTGAGACTTCGGGTATGTTTCTTGACCCGCTCGAGGACGAGCGTTTGCTTAAGAGGGGGAGAATGTGACGACCCGGCCCGTCGTCACGGGAATTACAACCCCGTTATGTTGTAATTACATAATTCATGCTTTTATATACGTGCTAGAGTCTATTGGGGGAGTTAGGAGTGAATTGGATTGAAAATGAGGCATATAGCCTTTTTGAAGGAGACTTGAATAAGGAAAGTCAACCCGGAGTTGACTATTTGGTTAGAGGGCTCGGAATCGGATTCCGATGATTCGGTTAGTTCCGGAAGGTGATTTGTGACTTAGGGGAGCGATCGGAATTGAATTTGGAGGCCCGGTGTAGAAATAGGCTTGAATTGGCTAAGGTTGAATTTTGGCGAAATCCGAACGGTAGGTGAGATTTTGATCCGGGGGTCGGAATGGAATTCCGATAGTTGCGGTAGCTCCGTTAGGTGATTTTGGATGTGCCTGCAAAATTTCAGGGTCATTCGGACATCGTTTGGTCGGGTTTTTGATCGAATGTGTAATTCGGAAAGTTTTAAGAAATTTAGGCTTGAATCCGTGTGTAATTGGTGATTTTGATGTTTAGGGTGGTGTTTTTATGATTGGAACAAGTTCGTATCGTGTTTTGGAGTATGTTGGTGGTTTTCGTTGGGGTCCGGGGGCCTCGGGGTGAATCCGGACCATCATCCGGCATTTTTGGAACTTAAAAATCTGCAGAAAAATTGCAGATCTCTGGGAAAAATCCAAGCCTTCGCGTTCGCGTGGCATGGGCCGCGTTCGTGAAGGCCAGGCGAGTCAAGCATCGCGATCGCGAGACAGAGCCTGCGATCGCGTAAGTCTGAAGGTTGGAGCATTGCGATCGCGTGAAGTTTTATGCGATCGCGTAGGGTATTTGGTCGGAAGCAGTGCGATCGCGTGTCTTGTGTCGCGATCGCGTAGGTTAATCTGGGAGCCGGCCGAGTTTGTTCACTGCGATCGCGTTACTTCGTTTGTGATCGCGTAGGGTCACTGAATTGTTCACCGCGATCGCGTCAAGGATCACGCGATCGCGTAGAGGAAAATTAGGCCGCCCAAAATTTGTGCATTGCGATCGCGTGCCAAAGGCTGCGATCGCGTAGGGTTAATTCGTCTGGCAGAGAATTTAATCACAGAACAGAGGGGCTACGGGTTTCATTCATGAAACCTCCATTTTTGAGTTCTAGAGAGAGAAACTCACGGGAATTGCTGGTAATTCATCGGGGATTCGTTGGAGGTAAGTTTTGTGGCTTAATTACATCATTTTAACATGAAATCCTTGGTTAAATCGCTGTAAATGGAAGATTTAAGGTGGGTTTGAGCCCTAGGCCTAAATTTAAGAAAAACACCGATTTGAGTGGGCAAATGGAGTCCGATTTTGGTAAATTTTATATGCCTAGACTCGTATCGAGATGAGGATTCCGAATATGTAATTTTTGTAATTTTTCGACAAGTGTACCAAAAGTCGGGTTTTGACAACTTGTGGGTTTTGATATAAATTGGGTTATTTCGAATGAATTTCGTGAAATTAGCGTATATTGATGCATTCTCTATGATTTTGAGCAGAGTTGACATCCGAGGAGATTGAATTGCGAGGCAAGCGCAAGACGGATTGAAGCTTCTACCGGTTCGAGGTGAGTGGTAGTAGTAAACAATGCACTGAGGGTTTGAAACCCCGTACTAGCACTTTACAGTGCTATATTGAGATGAGACACGCGTTCTATGACGGGCGTGGTGACATTGTGATAGGGGTTCGGACTTAGTCCTTCCCGGCTAATAGAATACTGTGTTGTACAACCGTTAATGAGGTTATAACTATACTATTGGGCTACTAGCCATGTTTGGGGCCTTGTGCCGATCTGTAGAGCATTAGGGAACCTATAGAGCTAGGTGACCTTTATATCGTGTTGGAAATATACACTCGGCCATAGCTCTAGCTGTATAGCATAATATGAGCCCGTACTAGATGTGTACATTGAGAGAGATTATCTAGGGTGGAATTCCCTGTTCTAGCTGAGTGGGCCTGAAAGGCCAAGTCTATACCGATTGAGATGAGATAGGGTCAAGGACCCACTATGAGATGTTATATTGGGCCCGAAAGGCCAAGTCTATATTAACCGAGACAGGGTCAAGGACCCATTGTGATATATTATATTGGGCCTGAGAGGCCAAGTGCATACTGACTGGGATAGGGTCGAGGACCCATTATGAGGTATTATGTATATAGATACCTATATTGGATCGGACTGCACGCCGCAGTAATGTACATGTAATATACATGTAATATACATGTGGGACGGACTGCACGCCGCAGTATTATTGCGCTTGGGCTGTAGGAGCCCCTTCGGAGTCTGAGTCTGCACACATTCCAGTGAGCGCTGGTATATATTATGGGATCGGGCTGCACGCCGCAGCAGTATATATGTTGGATCGGACTGCACGCCGCAGTGATATATGGTGGACCTGGCTGCACGCCATAGCACCATAGCGCTTGGGCCTAGGGAGCCCCTCCGAAGTCTGTATACACCCCCAGTGAGCGCCGTCGACGTAAAATGGAGCGGGCTGCGCGCCGCAGCGGTATATGTATTGGAGCGGGCTGCACGCCGCAGCATTATACTTAATCATACCCTACTATTTACTCAAATACTTATACATTATAGACATAAGTATGTGTCTTTATATGTTGAGATGGCCGTACACCGTAGGGGTACGAGCGAGGGTTAGTTCAGTGTGGAATCGTGTAGAGATAAACGTAGATTGGAGGTTAAAGTACTACTATAGTGATGACGTACTTGTGAAGGTTGCCTTAGAACTGCTAAGTGATAGCACGGGAGTTCTTACTTTCAGTTATTATTTATTATTGTTACTCACTGAGTTGAAATATACTCACCCCACTCCCCTGCACTTTTTGGTGCAGATCCACAGGTGCCCGAGAGCGGTTGAGACATTTTAGCTGCTGATCCATATCTACTTTTGCGGAGATTACGAGGTAGCTGCCAGCGTCTGCAGAGCTTGTTTTCTCCTTCTTTATCATCTTTTTGATTTCCTATTTGTCTAGACTTGGATGTATTAGGATGCTATTCTGTAGAGGCTCAGTCTCGTGACACCACGATATGTTTGGGACCGTATTTTGTATGTTTTGACGTTTCGGTTATCACCTGCTATGACTAACTACTGTTTAAGTTTAATTTATTTAATAATTAGCTGGTTAAAGAGATAATATGATCGGGCTTGCCTAGCATTGTGTTGGGCGCCATCACGACCAGGGTTTGGGTCGTGACAATATTAGTGAAATGGACTTATGTGGTTGTCGTAGGCCGATGCGTCCTAATATATGAATGAAATCATATTCATTCACGGTCAATTGCTAAATAATAACCACGATATATAAACAGAAGTTCCTATGACTACAATCGTATTAGTCGAATAGACCTATGGGGTTGTCGTAGGCCGATGCGTCCTAGTATGACATTACTCCCAATCTGATATGACTACAATCATATTAGTCAAATGGACTTATGTGGTTGTCGTAGGCCGATACGTCCTACTACAATCGTATTACATTACTCCCAATGTGTTATGACTACAATCATATTAGTCAAATGGACTTATGTGGTCGTCGTAGGCCGATGCGTCCTAGTATGTGGTTGTCGTAGGCCGATGCGTCCTACTACAATCGTATTACATTACTCCCAATCTGTTATGACTACAATCGTATTAGTCAAATGGACTTATGTGGTTGTCATAGGCCAATGTGTCCTAGTATATGAATGAAATCATATTCATAGATGGTCAATTACTAAATAACAACCACGATATATAAACGGAAGGTCCTATTACTACCATCGTATTAGTCAAATGGACTTATGTGCTTGTCGTAGGCCGATGCGTCCTACTACAATAGTATTACATTACTCCTATTCTGTTATGACTACAATCGTATTAGTCATATGGACTTATGTGATTTTCGTAGGTCGATGCGTCCTAGTATGAACGTATGACATTACTCCCAATACGATATATAAACAGAAGATCCTATTACTACAATCGTATTACATTACTCCCAATCTGTTATGACTACAATCGTATTAGTCAAATGGACTTACGTGGTTGTCGTAGGCTGATGCGTCCTAGTATATGAATGAAATCATATTCATTCACGGTCAATTACTAAATAACAACCACGATATATATACGAAATTTCCTATGACTACAATTGTATTAGTCCAATGGACTTATGTGGTTGTCGTAGGCCGATGCGTCCTAGTATGACATTACTCCCAATCTGTTATGACTACAATCGTATTAGTCAAATGGACTTATGTGGCTGTCGTTGGCCAATATGTCCTACTACAATCGTATTACATTACTCCCAATCTGCTATGACTACAATCGTATTAGTCAAACAGACTTATGTAGTTGTCGTAGGCCGATGCGTCCTAGTATGTGGTTGTCGTAGGCCGATGCGTATTACTACAATCGTATTACATTACTCCCAATCTGTTATGAATACAATCGTATTACTCAAATGGACTTATGTGGTTGTCGTAGGCCGATGCGTCCTACTACAATAGTATTACATTACTCCCAATAAGTTATGACTACAATCGTATTAGTCAAATGGACATATGTGGTTGTCGTAGGCCGATGCGTCCTAGTATATGAATGAAATAATATTCATTCACGGTCAATTACTAAATAAAACCCACGATATATAAACGGAAGGTCCTATTACTACAATCGTATTAGTCAAATATACTTATGTGGTTGTCGTAGGCCGATGCGTCCTAGTATGAACGTATGACATTAATCCCAATACGATATATAAACGAAATGTCCTATGACTACAATCGCATTCGTCCAATGGACTTATGTGGTTGTCATAGGGTGATGCGTCCTAGTATGACAAACGTATTACATTACTCCCAATCTGTTATGACTACAATAGTATTAGTGAAATGGACTTATGTGGTTGTCGTAGGCCGATGCGTCCTAGTATATAAATTAAATCATATTCATTCACGGTCAATTACTAAATAACAACCACGATATATAAACGGAAGTTCCTATGACTACAATCGTATTAGTCCAATGGACTTATGGGGTTGTCGTAGGCCGATGCGTCCTAGTATGACATTACTCCCAATCTGTTATGACTACAATCGCATTAGTCAAATGGACTTATGTGGTTGTCGTACGCCGATACGTCCTACTACAATCGTGTTACATTACTCCCAATGTGTTGTGACTACAATCGTATTAGTCAAATGGACTTATGTGGTTCTCGTAGGCCGATGCGTCCTAGTATATTGTTGTCGTAGGCCGATGCGTCCTACTACAATCGTATTACATTACTCCCAATCTGTTATGACTACAATCGTATTAGTCAAATGGAATTATGTGGTTGTCGTCGACCGATGCGTCCTACTACAATCATATTACATTACTCCCGATCAGTTTTGACTACAATCGTATTAGTCAAATGGACTTATGTGGTCGTCGTAGGCCGATGTGTCCTAGTATATGAATGAAATATTATTCATTCACGGTCAATTACTAAATAACAACCAGGATATATAAACGGAAGGTCGTATTACTACAATCGTATTAGTCAAATGGACTTATGTGGTTGACGTAGGCCGATGCGTCCTACTACAATCGTATTACATTACTCCCAATCTGTTATGACAACAATCGTGTTAGTCAAATGTACTTATGTGGTTGTCGTAGGCCGAAGCATCCTAGTATGAACGTATGACATTAATCCCTATACAATATATAAACGGAAGGTCCTATGACAACAATCATATTAGTCCAATGGACTTATGTGGATGTCGTAGGCCGATGCGTCCTACTACAATCGTATTACATTACTCCCAATCTGTTATGACTACAATCGTATTAGTGAAATGGACTTATGTGGTTGTCGTGGGCCGATGCATCCATAAGTCCATTGGACTAATACGATTGTAGCCATAGAACTTCCGTTTATATATCGTGGTTGTTATTTAGTAATTGACCGTGAATGAATATGATTTAAGTCATATACTAGCACGCATCCGCCTACGACAACCACATAAGTCCATTTAACTAATACGATTATAGTCATAACAGATTGGGAGTAATGTAATACGATTGTAGTAGGACGCATCGGCCTACGACAACCACATAAGTCCATTTGACTAATACGATTGTAGTCATAGGACCTTCCGTTTATATATCGTATTGGGAGTAATGCCATACGTTCATACTAGGACGCATCGGCCTATGACAATCACATAAGTCCATTTGACTAATATGATTGTAGTAATAGGACCTTCCATTTATATATCGTGGTTGTTATTTAGTAATTGACCGTGAATAAATATGATTTCATTCATATACTGGGACGCATCGTCCTACGACAACCACATAAGTCCATTGGACTAATATGATTGTAGTCGTAGGAACTTCCGTTTATATATCGTGGTTGTTATTTAGTAATTGACCGTGAATGTATATGATTTCATTAATATACTAGGACGCATCGGCCTACGACAACCACATAAGTCCATTTGACTAATACGATTGTAGTCAAAAAAGACTGAGAGTAATGTAATACGATTGTAGTAGGACGTATCGGCCTACGAAAACCACATAAGTCCATTTGACTAATACGATTATAGTCATAACAGATTGAGAGTAATGTAATATGATTGTAGTAGGACGCATCGGCCTACGACAACCACATAAGTCCATTTGACTAATACGACTCCCAATATATTATTACTATAATCATATTAGTCAAATGGAGTTATGTGGTTGTCGTAGGTCGATGCGTCCTACTACAATCGTATTATATTACTCTCAATCTGTTATGACTACAATCGTATTAGTCAAATGGACTTATGTGATTGTCGTAGGCCGATGCGTCCTAGTATGAACGTATGACATTACTCCCAATACGATATATAAACGGAAGGTCCTATTACTACAATCCTATTAGTCCAATGGATTTATGTGGTTGTAGTAGGACGTATCGGCCTACGACAACCACATAAGTCCATTTGACTAATACGATTGTAGTCATAACAGATTGGGAGTAATGTAATACGATTGTAGTCGGACGCATCGGCCTACGACAACCACATAAGTCCATTTGACTAATACGATTGTAGTCATAGGAACTTCCGTTTATATATCGTGGTTGTTATTTAGTAATTGACCATCAATGAATATGATTTCATTCATATACTAGGACACAACCACGATAAGTCCATTTGACTAATACGATTGTAGTCATAGGACCTTCCGTTTATATATCGTGGTTGTTATTTAGAAATTGACCGAGAATGAATATAATTTCATTCATATACTAGGACGCATCGGCCTACGGCAACCACTTAAGTCCATTGGTCTAATACGATTGTAGTCATATGAACTTCAGTTTATATATCGTGGTTGTTATTTAGTAATTGACCGTGAATGAATATGATTTCATTCATATACTAGGATGCATCGGCCTACGACAACCACATAAGTCCATTGGACTAATACGATTGTAGTAATAGGTCCTTCCATTTATATATCGTGGTTGTTATTTGGTAATTGACCATCTATGAATATTATTTCATTCATATACTAGGATGCATCGTCCTACGACAACCACATACTAGGACGCATCGGCCTACGACAACCACATAAATCCATTTGACAAATACGATTGTAGTAATAGGACCTTCCATTTATATATCGTGGTTGTTATTTAGTAATTGACTGTGAATGAATATGATTTAATTCATATACTAGGATGCATCGGCCTACGACAACCACATAGGTCCATTTGTCTCATACGATTGTAGTCATAGGAACTTCCATTTATATATCGTGGTTGTTATTTAGTAATTGACTGTGAATGAATGTGATTTCATTCATATACTAGGACACAACGGACTACGACTACCACATAAGTCCATTTGACTAATACGATTGTAGTCATAACATATTGGGAGTAATGTAATACAATTGTAGTCGTAGGAACTTCCGTTTACATATCGTGGTTGTTATTTTGTAAATGACCGTGAATGAATATGATTTCATTCATATACTAGGATGCATCGGCCTACGACAACCACATAAGTCCATTTGACTAATACGATTGTAGTCATAACAGATTGGGAGTAATGTAATACGATTGTAGTCATAGGACCTTCCGTTTATATATCGTGGTTGTTATTTAGTAATTGATCGTGAATGAATATTATTTCATTCATATACTAGGACGCATCGGGTTACGACAACCACATAAGTCCATTGGACTAATACGATTGTAGTCATAGGAACTTCCATTTATATATCGTGGTTGTTATTTAGTAATTGACCGTGAATGAATATGATTTCATTCATATAGTAGGACGCATCGGCCTACGACAACCACATAAGTCCATTTGACAAATACGATTGTAGTTATAACAGACTGGGAGTAATGTAATACGATTGTAGTAGGATGTATCGGCCTACGAAAACCACATAAGTCCATTTGACTAATACGATTGTAGACATAACAGATTGAGAGTAATGTAATACGATTGTAGTAGGACGCATCGGCCTACGACAACCACATAAGTCCATTTGACTAATACAAATCCCAATATCTTATGACTACAATCGTATTAGTCAAATGGAGTTATGTCGTTGTCGTAGGCCAATGTGTCCTACTTCAATCGTATTACATTACTCCCAATCTGTTATGACTAAAATCGTATTAGTCAAATGGACTTATGTGATTGTCGTAGGCCGATGCGTCCTAGTATGAACGTACGGCATTACTCCCAATATGATATATAAATGGAAGGTCCTATTACTACAATCGTATTAGTCCAATGGACTTATGTGGTTGTAGTAGGACGCCTCGTCCTACGACAACCACATAAGTCCATTTGATTAATACGATTGTAGTCATAACAGAATGGGAGTAATGTAATACGATTGTAGTAGGACGCATCGGCCTACGACAACCACTTAAGTCCATTTGACTAATACGATTGTAGTCATAGGAACTTCCGTTTATATATCGTGGTTGTTATTTAGTATTTGACCATCAATGAATTTGATTTCATTCATATACTAGGACACAACCACGATAAGTCCATTTGACTAATACGATTGTAGTCATAGGACCTACGGTTTATATATCGTGGTTGTTATTTAGAAATTGACCGTGAATGAATATTATTTCATTCATATACTAGGACGCATCGGCCTACGGCAACCACATAAGTCCATTGGACTAATTAAGGTTAACAGTGTTTATAATTAAGGCAGAGGAACATAAGTTTTTTGAGTTATATTCTATAGTAGCAGAGGTATATACAATTGCTCGCACCCATTCAAGATATCCCCTATGGGGGTTAACATAAGTAGTATAAGAAGATAGGTTCGCGGAATTGTTTGTGTCAGTTGACATTTCTGAAGGATATTGCAAATGTGCTAATAGATCTTCTTGTGAGTCACCCAGATGGTACACTTTAAAATAGTGTAGCCAGATTTGAGTATGACAAAAACATGCACCATAAGTCTTGAATGGATACATATTAACTTAGTGTGGCTCGTGTTCCTAGTAAAGCGAGACCACTAAGCAACTTGAAGAGCCACTAGATGGAGAAGATGGAAGCTGTCACGACCCGGATTTTCCCCCCAACATCGGGATCGTGATGGCGCCTACTCGTGGTAGCTAGGCAAGCCACTGTATTCATACTATCCTGTTTTTAACACAATTTTTAATTAAATAAATGCGGAATACTTTATCGAAATGGAAATAACAAATCACAAGGTGAAAATCATACTGAAATCCTCTACCCAAGACGTGGAGTCACCAACTCACGAACTACTATGGAATACTACACATAAAAGTCCGAAGGAAATATAACATAATTCTGTTTGTCTCGGAACAAAGAGACTACAGCTAATAACATAAATAAAGAGAGAGACGCCGGGCCTGCGGACGTCTGCAAGCTACCTCGGTCTCAAATGTGATCAACTCCCACGCAATCAATTTACTGCTGCTGCTGCTGCTCTCGATCGTAACCTGGACCTGTGCAAAAACGCACAGAAGTGTAATATCAGCACAACCGACCCCATGTGCTGGTAAGTGCCTGGCCTATCCCGGTGAAGTAGTGACAAGCCTAGGACCAGACACCCACATAAACCTGTGCAATTCAATATATATATGTATACCACAGAATAATGAGAAGTAACCAAGTATTAACACAATAAGGAATATCTCAAAGAATTCAACAATTAACCACAGTTAATAAATTCACAAGGAAGAACAAAGTATAATGTAAACACAAATAATATCAATTCAAGAAATAGCAAGCAGTTGCACGGCATCACCCTTCGTGCTTTTACTCTCATCCTCACCAAATAAGCAAATAAAGTACACGGCATCACCCTTCGTGCTTTTACTCTCATCCTCACATCCATAGTACGGCATAATCCTTCGTACATGGTTCAATAACAGGGCACGGCATGATCCTTCGTGCATAATCAATAAATAACATGGCACGGCATTAACCTTCGTGCATAAATAAATAAACATGGCACGGCATCACTCTTCGTGCATTATCACTCTTCCTCACCCAAATAACAATCACAATTAAGGGCAAAGAAAGAAACAGTAATTCATAAACCGTCCGATCAAGGGAAATCAATAATTATCTTCACAACAAGTCCCAACAAGGGAGAACAATAACGATTCACATGTAATATATCTCAAATTATCATTTTCCAACGACTCACGGTCATACTAGACGCCGGTGTATGGATGCTCGTCACCACAGCCCATACACCACACTCGATCACATAACACATAACACATAATCCTATTCCCTCAAGCTAGGATAGAACAAACACTTACCTCGAGTGTTTAGGAACAATTCAATCCGTGGAAATGTCTTTTTCTTTCAAATTTGGCTCCAATACAATCGTATCTATACACAATTGATTTAATATCATTAATACTACTCAACAAACTAATTCTTAAGATCAAATACAACTTTTACAACCTTCTGCCCGAAATAGTGAATTTCAACCCCGGGCCCACATGGTCGGAATTTGGGGTTAGGACAAAATTCCGGTCACCCATCCCCCCACGAGTTCATGTATATGATTTGTTTCAAAATCGGACCTCAATTCGAGGTCCAATTCCCCAGTTTATGAAAAACCCTATTTTCTAACAAAAGCAAGAATTCTACCATGAAAACCTTTGATTTCTAATGAAAAACATGCTTAATGATGTTAGGAATTGAAAGAATTAAGTAAAAAGTGACTTACAATTGTTTTGATGAAGAAGGAATCCGTGAAGAATCGCAAATGGGTGTTTTTGTTTTGTAAAAAGTGAAGAAATGAGCTGAAAATCGTGTTTTACAGGTCTCTGTGTTCGCATTTGCGAACATGGGTTCGCAATTGCGAACCCCGACCAATTTATGGAGTTTGAAAAATAAGCTAAGGCTGGGAAGTTCGCATTTGCGAACATTTGTTCGCATTTGCGAACACTGGCAGACAAGGGAGTGTTCGCATTTGCGAACTAATGTTCGCATTTGCGAACACATGCTGTATAAGGCAGTGTTCGCATTTGCGAACAATGGTTCGCATTTGCGAACCAAGGCAGTATGGGGAATGTTCGCATTTGCGAACATTTGTTCGCATTTGCGAACATAGGCAGGCTCTGGGGACTTTCGCAAATGCGAACAATTGTTCGCATTTGCGAACAAGGCTGGGTCAATGGGGCTTCGCATCTGCGATCAGGGTTCGCATTTGCGAGCCCTGCCTTGTACTGCCCCCTTCGCAATTGCGAGAAATACTTCGCAATTGCGAAGCCAACAGCTGGGTGAAAAACCAGCGGTGCAACATTTCAGAATTTAATCCAACGGCCTATCAAATCTTTACCCGAGCCCCCCGGGCTCCAAACCAAACATGTACACAACCTCAAAAACACGTTATGAACTTGTTCGTGCGATCACATCGCCAATATCACATCGTTTTCATCAAATCAAGCCTAAAATTCATGATTTTCATACCTTTGGTTTTCAAAACTTTCAAACTTGGGACTCAAGGTCCAAAACATCTCAAACGACATCCAAATGTCACCAAACTTTACAGAAATCACATATATAATATTTAAGACTTGTACCGGGCGTCGGAACCAAAATACGAGCCCGATACCAAGGTCAATTAATTCATTTTCCTTTAACAATTACATCAAAAACAATTTCACATAAAAATTCATAACTTGGGCTCTAGGCCTCAGAATTCGACTCCGGACGCATGTCCAAGTCCCATATTTTCCTACGGACCTCTCGGGACCATCCAATCTCGGTCCGGATCCGTTTACCAAAAATGTTGACCGAAGTCAACCATATCAATATTAATATCAATTTTATCCAAATTTCTCTTAGAATTCATATTTTCTATCACAAAATCTTTCCGGCTACATGCTCGGATCGTGCATGGAAATCGAGGCAACATAGATTGAGGTTTTCAACGCCTCAGAAGCTCGAAATAATTAATTAAATAAGTGATGACCCTTTGGGTTGTCACAATCTCCACCTCTAAAACAACCGTTCATCCTCGAACGGACAAAAGAAAGAAGTACCTGAGTCAGGAAACAAATGAGGGTAGCGGCTCCGCATATCGGACTCGGACTCCCGGGTCGATGCCTCAGGAGGCTGACCTCTCTACTGAACACGCACAGAAGGATAACTCTTCGACCTCAACTGTCGAACCTGCCGGTCTAGAATAGCCACCGGCTCCTCCTCGTAAGATAGATCATTGTCTAATTGGACAGTACTGAAGTCTAACACATGTGTGGGATCGCCGTGGTATCTCCGAAGCATAGATACGTGAAAAACTGGATGCACGGCTGATAAGCTAGGCGGCAAAGCTAATCTGTAAGCCACCCCTCCCACTCCGTCTAGAATCTCAAATGGACCAATATACCTAGGGCTGAGCTTGCCCTTCTTCCCGAACCTCATCACGCCCTTCATAGGCGACACTCGGAGCAATACTCGTTCACCAACCATGAAATCCACATCTCGAACTTTACGATCCGCATAAGTCTTCTGCCTGGACTGAGCTGAACGCAATCTCTCTTGAATAGTCTTGACCTTATCCAAGGCCTCCTGAACTAAGTCTGTACCCAACAACCAAGCCTCTCCCGGTTCAAACCATCCAACTGGTGATCGACATCGCCTACCATACAACGCCTCATACGGAGCCATCCGGATGCTAGATTGGTAACTGTTATTGTAGGCGAACTCTGCTAATGGTAGAAACTGGTCCCACGAGCCTCCGAAATCAATAACACATGCTCGAAGCATGTCCTCTAGAATCTGAATAGTCCTCTCGGACTGGCCATCCGTCTGAGGATGAAATGTTGTACTCAACTAAACTTGGGTGCCTAACTCCTGCTGGAATGCTCTCCAGAACCGCGAGGTAAACTACGTACCCCGATCAGAGATAATAGATACTGGCACCCCATGGAGATGAAAAATCTCCCTAATGTAAACCTCCGCTAACCTCTCCGACGAGTAGGAGACAGATACTAGAATAAAGTGTGCTGACTTGGTCAACCTATCAACAATGACCCAAATAGCATCAAATTTCCTCCGAGTCAAAGGAAGTCCAGTAACGAAGTCCATAGTGATCCGCTCCCATTTCCACTCATGAATTTCAATCCTCTGGAATACACCACCAGGTCTCTGGTGCTCATATTTCACCTGCCGACAATTTAGACACCGAGCGACATACGCAACGATATCTTTCTTCATTCTGCGCCACCAATATTTCTGCCGTAAGTCCTGGTACATCTTCGCGGCGCCCGGGTGAATAGAATACCGCGAACCGTGGGCCTCTGCTAAGATCAACTCTCGAATCCCTTCGACATTGGGCACACAAAGTCGACCCTACAATTTTAACACCCCATCATCATCTAGATTTACCTGTGTGGCACCTCCCCGCTGTACCGTATCTCTCAACTCACGCAAATGAGGATCATCAAATTGCCTCTCACGGATACGCTCTAATAAAGAAGAACGAGCGACCGTGCGGGCTAACACCCTGCTAGGCTCAGAAATGTCTAATCTCACAAACCGGTTGGCTAAGGCCTGGACATCTAGAGCTAATGGTCTCTGATTGACCGGAATGTATGCAAGACTACCCATGCCGGCATACTTTCTACTCAATGCATCGGCCACCACATTGGCCTTACCTGGGTGATATAAGATAGTAACATCATAGTCTTTTAGCAACTCTAACCATCTCCGCTGTCGTAGATTCAACTCCTTCTGTTTGAACAAGTACCGTAGGCTTTTGTGATCGGTGTACACCTCACATGTCACACCATATAGATAATGCCTCCGGATCTTTAAGGCATGAACCACTGCTGGCTAACTCAAGATCATGAACAGGATAAATTCTTCTCATGTATTTTTAATCGCCTCGAAGCATAAGCGATAACCTTACCATCCCGCATCAATATCGCTCCAAGCCCCGTACGAGATGCGTCACAATAAACCGTATAAGGCCCCGTACCCGTAGGTAGTATCAACACCGGTGCGGTGGTCAAGGCTGTCTTGAGCTTTTGAAAGCTCGCCTCACACTCCTCTGACCACTGGAACTGGACACCCTTCTGGGTCAACCTGGTCATCGGGGCTGCAATAGAAGAAAACCCCTCTACAAAACGACGGTAGTAACCTGCTAATCCCAAGAAACTCCGGATCTCAGTCACTGAAGCTGGTCGAGGCCAATTTTGGACTGCCTCAATCTTCTTTGGGTCTACCTGAATACCTTCCACTGATACAATGTGACCTAGAAATGCTACCGAACTCAGCCAGAACTCACATTTAGAAAATTTGGCGTATAGTTTGTTATCTTTCAGAGTCTGAAGAACCACTCTAAGGTGCTGCTCGTGCTCTTCCTGGCTGCGGGAGTACACCAGGATGTCATCTATAAAGACTATCACAAACAGATCTAAGTAAGGCCTGAATACCCGATTCATCAACTCCATGAATGCTGCTGGGGTATTGGTCAACCCGAAGGACATGACCAAGAACTCATAATGCCCATATCTAGAGCGAAAGGCTATCTTAGGAATGTCAGCCGCCCTGATCTTCAGCTGATGGTAGCCTGACCTCAAGTCTATCTTAGAGAATACCCTCGCTCCCTAGAGCTGGTCAAACAAATCATCAATTCTCGGCAGTGGATATTTATTTTTGATAGTCACCTTGTTTAACTGCCGGTAATCAATACACATCCGCATCGAGCCATCTTTCTTCTTTACAAATAATACAGGTGCTCCCCAGGTGGAAACACTGGACCTGATAAAGCCCTTCTCAAGAAGGTCCTGCAACTGATCTTTCAACACTTTTAGCTCCGGCGGGGCCATACGATAGGGTGGAATAGAGATGGGTTGAGTGCCCGGTGCCAAATCAATACAGAAATCAATATCCCTGTCGGGTGGCATGCCCGGCAGGTCTGAAGGAAAAACCTCAGGAAACTCCCGTGCAATAGGGACTGACTCAATGGAAGGAACTTCTGCGCTGGAATCACGAACATAAGCCAGATAAGCTAGACACCCCTTCTCGACCATGCGTCGAGCCTTAACATAAGAAATAACAGTGTGAACTAAGTGGCTTGAGGTACCTTTCCACTCTAGTCGGGGTGATTCGGGCACGGCTAAGGTCACCGTCTTAGCATGGCAATCAAGAATAGCATGGTATGGGGACAACCAGACCATCCCCAATATGACATCAAAATCTACCATATCCAAAAACAACAGATCAACACGAGTCTCAAGACCCCCAAATATAACTACGCACGAACGATGCACCCGATCGACTACAATGGAGTCACCCACCGGTGTAGCCACATAAACTGGAATATCCAGAGCATAGCTGGGCACAGCCAAATACGGTGCGAAGTAGGAAGACACATAGGAATATGTAGATCCAGGGTCAAATAATACTGAAGCACCTATGCCACACACAAGAATAGTACCTGTAATCACGGCATCTGATGCCTCTGCCTCTGGCCTGGCTGGTAAAGCATAGAATCGGGGATCTACACCTCCCCTCTGAGCTGCGTCTCTAGGACGACCATCAACTGGCTGACCTCTACCTCTGGCTGGACGGTCTCCACCTCTACCGTCTCGACCCCCACCTCTATAATCTCTACCCCCGCCTCTGGCTGGCTGGGTAGGCTGAGGGTCAGCTGGGGCCTGAATAATAGGACGAGGACCTCGCTGCTGAGAGTTGCCCGCTGCTAGAGGGCAATACCTGATAAAATGACCTGGGTCACCACAACCGTAGCAACTCTTAGACTGATAGGGCTGCTGGCCCTGACGACCTGAATGGCCTCCACGAACACTCTGAAGAGGCTGAGCATTAATAGGAGACTGGTCTGAATAATGCCCCCGAGAACCACGATCACCCGGTCCACCCTGTGAAGCCTGAAGGGCGGAATGAAAAGGCCTGGAGGACTGGCCTCTATCAAAGGATTCTCTGCTACCAGAGGAAGAAGCACCAAACCTACCCGAATGACGAGGCCTCTTATCCGAAGAATAACCGCCTCCTCTAGCGAGAGCCATCTCAACTCTGCGTGCTGCATTGGCTGCCTTCTGAAATGATATGTCACTCCCCACGCCCATAGCCATCTGGAGTCTAATCGGCTGATTAAGCCCATCTATAAACCTGCGGACCCTCTCCCGCTCCGTGGGAAGTATCACCACTTCATGACGAGCCAAATCGACAAATCTCGTCTCATACTGTGTAACTGTCATAGTGCCCTGATAGAGGCGCTCAAACTGCCTCCGAAGTACATCCCGCTGAGTAGCAGGGAGAAACTTCTCCATAAATAGTTCCGCAAACTGATCCCATGATAAAGCTGGGGACCCTGCTGGTCGAGTCAAGCAATAATCTCTCCACCAAGTCTTGGCGGATCCTGCAAGTCTGAATGTATAGAAGTCAACTCCATTTGACTCCACGATCCCCATAGTCTTGAGAATCTCATGACAACTGAATAAGAAGTCCTGAGGATCCTCTGATGCGGCTCCACTGAATGTAGTGGTAAATAGCTTGGAGAACCGATCAAGCCTCCATAACGAATCAGAAGTCATGGCCGCTCCATCACCGGCATGAGTTGTGGTACCTGACTGAGTGGCCACAGCTGGCTGAACTACTGGTGCCTGAGGCTGAGGAGCTACTGGCTCCGGAGTATGAGCAATAGGAGTCTGGGCCCCTCCTCCAGCCTGAGAAGTGGCTGGGGCAACTGATAATAAACCCGCTCTAGCAATGCCGTCCATGAATCCCGCTATTCTGACCAAAGCATCCCGGAGATCTGGGGTAATTAAAGCCTCTCCTGGGACCTGAGCTGGGCCCACTGGAGCTGCTGGAACCGGAACCTCCTCGTCAATCTCAATATGAGGCTCCACCTCTGGAGTAGCTGCCTGGGGCTGAGCTCTACCCCTACCACGGCCTCTGATACGGCCTTGGCCCCTGCCCCTCACGGGAGCTGCCTGGGGCTCGGGCTGCTGGTCAGCGGACGAAGAAGCGCGTGTCCTTACCATCTGCGAAAGGACAGAATAGAAATTCAATCAATAATTGAGGAACAAGTCGCACGACAAGAAAGAACAAATGAGAGACTCTTTCCTAACTCAATAGACTCTGGAGGACAAGTACAGACGTCTCCGTACCTACCTCTCAAACTCTACTAAGCTTGTTCGTGAGTGGTGAGACCTATGTAACCTAGAGCTCGGATACCAACTTGTCACGACCCGGATTTTCCCCCAACATCAGGATCGTAATGGTTCCTACTCGTGGTAGCTAGGCAAGCCACTATATTCATACTATCCTATTTTTAACATAATTTTTAATTAAATAAATGCGGAATACTTTATCGAAATGGAAATAACAAATCACAAGGTGAAAATCATACCGAAATCCTCTACCCAAGATGTGGAGTCACCAACTCACAAACTACTATGGAATACTACACATAAAAGTCTGAAGGAAATATAACATAATTCTGTTTGTCTCGGAACAAAGAGACTACAGCTAATAACATAAATAAAGAGAGAGACGCCGGGACTACGGACGTCTGCAAGCTACCTCGGTCTCAAATATGATCAACTAACACGCAATCGATTTACTGCTGCTGTTGCTCCTGATCGTAACCTGGACCTGTGCAAAAACGCATAGAAGTGTAGTATCAGCACAACCGACCCCATGTGCTGGTAAGTGCCTGGCCTATCCCGGCGAAGTAGTGACAAGCCTAGGACCAGACACCCACATAAACCTGTGCAATTCAATATATATATGTATACCACAGAATAATGAGAAGTAACCAAGTACTAACACAATAAGGAATATCTCAAAGAATTCAACAATTAACCACAGTTAATAAATTCACAAGGAAGAACAAAGTATAATGTAAACACAAATAATATCAATTAAAGAAATAGCAAGCAGTTGCACGGCATCACCCTTTGTGCTTTTACTCTCATCCTCACCAAATAAGCAAATAAAGTACACGACATCACCCTTCGTGCTTTTACTCTCATCCTCACATCCATAGTACGGCATAATCCTTCGTACATGGTTCAATAACAGGGCACGGCATGATCCTTCGTGCATAATCAATAACTAAACATGGCACGACATTAACCTTCGTGCATAAATAAATAAACATGGCACGGCATCACCCTTCGTGCATTATCACTCTTCCTCACCCAAATAACAATCACAGTTAAGGGCAAAGAAAGAAACAGTAATTCATAAACCGTCCCATCAAGGGCAATCAATAATTATCTTCACAACAAGTCCCAACAAGGGAGAACAATAACAATTCATCCGTAATATATCTCAAAATAATCATTTTTCAACGACTCACGGTCATACTAGACGCCAGTGTATGGATGCTCGTCACCACAGCCCATACACCGCACTCGATCACATAACACATAACACATAATCCTATTCTCTCAAGCTAGGATAGAACAAACACTTACCTCGAGTGTTTATGAACAATTCATTCCGTGGAAATGTCTTTTTCTTTCAAATTTGGCTCCAATCCAATCGTATCTATACACAATTGATTTAATATCATTAATACTACTCAACAAACTAATTCTTAAGATCAAATACAACTTTTACAACATTCTGCCCGAAATAGTGAATTTCAACCCCGGGCCCACATGGTCGAAATTCGGGGTTAGGACCAAAATCTGGTTACCCATCCCCCCACGAGTTCATGTATATGATTTGTTTCAAAATCGGACCTCAATTCGAGGTCCAATTCCCCAATTTATGAAAAATCCTATTTTCTAACAAAAACAAGAATTCTACCATGAAAACCTTTGATTTCTAATGAAAAACATGCTTAATGATGTTAGGAATTTAAAGAATTAAGTAAAAAGTGACTTACAATTGTTTTGATGAAGAAGGAATCCGTGAAGAATCGCAAATGGGTGTTTTTGTTTTGTAAAAAGTGAAGAAATGAGCTGAAAATCGTGTTTTATAGGTCTCTGTGTTCGCATTTGCGAACATGGGTTCGCAATTGCGAACCCCGACCAATTTCCGGAGTTTGAAAAATAAGCTAAGGCTGGGAAGTTCGCATTTGCGAACATTTGTTCGCATTTGCGAACACTGGCAGACAAAGGGATGTTCGCATTTGCGAACACAGGCTGTATAAGGCAGTGTTCGCATTTGCGAACAATGGTTCGCATTTGCGAACCAAGGCAGTATGGGGAATGTTCGCATTTGCAAACATTTGTTCGCATTTGCAAACATAGGCAGGCTCCGGGGACTTTCGCAAATGCGAACAATTGTTCGCATTTGTGAACAAGGCTGGGTCAATGGGGCTTCGCATTTGCGATCAAGGTTCGCATTTCCGAGCCCTGCCTTGTACTGCCCCCTTCGCAATTGCGAGAAATACTTCGCAATTGCGAAGCCAACAGCTGGGTGAAAAACCAGCAGTGCAACATTACAAAATTAATCCAATGGCCTATCAAATCTTCACCCGAGCCCCCCGGGCTCCAAACCAAGCATGTACACAACCTCAAAAACACATTATGAACTTGTTGGTGCGATCACATCGCCAATATCACATTGTTTTCACCAAATCAAGCCTAAAATTCATGATTTTCATACCTTTGGTTTTCAAAACTTTCAAACTTGGGACTCAAGGTCCAAAACATCTCAAACGACATCCAAATGTCACCAAACTTAACAGAAATCACATATATAATATTTAAGACTTGTACCGGGCGTCGGAACCAAAATACGAGCCCGATACAAAGGTCAATTAATTCATTTTCCTTTAACAATTACATCAAAAACAATTTCACATAAAAATTCATAACTTGGGCTCTAGGCCTCAGAATTCGACTCCAGACGCATGTCCAAGTCCCATATTTTCCTACGGACCTCTCAGGACCATCCAATCTTGGGTCCGGATCCGTTTACCAAAAATGTTGACCGAAGTCAACCATATCAATATTAATATAAATTTTATCCAAATTTCTCTTAGAATTCATATTTTCTATCACAAAATCTTTCCGGCTACATGCTCAGATTGTGCACGTAAATCGAGGCAACATTGATTGAGGTTTTCAAGGCCTCAAAAGCTCGAAATGATTAATTAAATAAGTGATGACCCTTTGGGTCGTCACAGAAGCTAAAGGCAAAAGAATGTTTTGTTCGAGTTTTCAAAATAAAGTGATTGACAGAAATGTTAGTAAGAAAATAAGAAGAGAGTTAATAAAGCATTATGAGTAAGATGTGATACGTGAATGACAATAGTTGAATAAAAAAATAACAATATTACAGCGTTTATAGTCAAGTGAAAGGAAATACAAGAGGTGACAAGCCTTGAGACAAAAAAAATTATAGGCTATAAGGTTATATCCTTATTTTGAGAAATAAGTTCGTGACTCCAACGCGACTACCAGAGGGGAGAGTTAATCCCTAGAGTAACAGAAATCAGTATGGACTAGTAAAGAAGATAAACTAAATATGAATTAGGGACTGAATGCTTGGAAAGTACTCGGCATCATGAGAATTTCAGATTTCATTCCTACGGTAATAAAATGGACCACAGAAGATGATTCACGATGAATGCAGAGAATAGTCATTATGGAGACGCTTCCCTAGAACAAGCAATGTGAGCAAAGTTAACCTTAAGAGACTGTATGTTCCAGTTACGCTAAGTGTCACCCTCGCGAGTAGGGAATTTTTCATCCTTGGTACAGCAGAATTGCCGCAAGGCAAGTAAGGATCATTGATGAGAGACAACGCCAAAGATGAAGAGGTAAAACATCTATACGTAGATCCTTGTGGCTTCAGCTTTTAGTACACCCATAAAGGGGGGAATATGGAGTGATATGGCATTAAGTCAGAATTAAATGGTTCTAGTAACTATGAAATGGTAAAGGAAGAATGAGATAAATAAAAGTTGAATGAGATGGCACTTATCCAAATCATATAGATACGCTACCATTCAAGAATATTCTGCAAGCACGACATCAAGGAGAGGAAGTAAAGGTTCTTGCTCGAGCTGTTATTAATAAATAAGGAGCCAGTGCGAGACATAAGTTAAAACAAAGTAAATAACCTAAGAAAGATTACGAGGAATATTGATACGAGAAAGGGCCAACGAGTAGTTAGAAATTGGTCAGGAAGATCTCAGTTATGGCGAAATAGGAGGTTATAGATGAGTCATCAGATCGTGTAAGATAAGCATAGTAGAACCCAACATGGAGAATTCAGCTTCGGAGAATATCATTTTGAGATATAGTCAAACAAGAGTCAGGGTAGTTAAAGGTACCGTATGAGTGTTAGGGGGATAAAAGAAAGCACCACTGGGAAGGCAGTCAAAATATCAGTTCAAAAGCAACTATATAAGCACAAGGGCATGGAAGTAAGCAACTACAGATGATTATAGGCAAGTAAAGACATCAGAAAAGGAGGTCCGTAATAAGCTTACAACTTTATGAGAGTCAAGGGTTTTCCCTAAGTACTACAACGGAAGACTAGACGAGGAGATAAGAAAGAAGGCTCCAACCTAAGCACAACGACCTAAAGAGGAAATGATCGTGTAACAAATCTCGCAACAACATTGTAATAATTCCAAAGGAAAGTAGCACCTAGCGTGGCTAATGAAAGGCAAATAAGAGTTAAAAGTAATATTTGAGATCAATATGAGTTGTATTAAAATTCTGGCAAGTGTAGGCACTAAGATAAGCTAAGTATGGACGCAACGAGGGGGCAAAAAGACAAGGAAAAGTAATAGCTTACGTTGAAAGAAAGATAAGACGGAACGAAAGAATTATTCGACCAATGATCCAGGGTTAATATGTTATGGATGCACTCAAAGATTCTAAATCATTATCCAAGCAGTATATTTGTTAACAATCATACATCCATAGAAGACTCTGGTATACGTTAAAAAAAAGAATTGAGCCCAGGGCATAGACAAAGGATTGAATTATTAGAAGATTGTATCATTGATATTCCATAACACTAGTGAAAGGCTAAGGTAATAACTGATACCATGAGACACAGATCGAATGATAGCTTAAGCCTACGTAAAGGTTGATCGGAAGGAAAAGGAAACTAAAGAATTTCATCACCCAAGTAAATCAGGAGTCTGGTTATTGGACCCAGAAAAAAAAAATTTATAAAAGTTGTGCTTGAGAAAATGACAGGATCACTCTTAATATCAGATGTTCAAGAAGAAATAACACAACAACCATAATCTATAATGGATCTACAAGGAAGCCAGTAAGAAGAAATACCAGCCTCATAAGGAGTTAATACGAAACTCCTATCAGATTATGGGTGCACCAGAGGTGCAAGTATATAATAGAGCTTCAAGTAATGGACAAGAATTATACATACGTGAAAGAAATAGAAGATATGTTGCAAGATTTTAAGGTAGTAAGGTAAAGGTGAACAACGTACAAGATACTCAAATGTAGAGAATTGTGAATAGCCCTTACTTCAAATGGAAGGCTAGAAGTGCAGGGATTTAATATCCAAGAATGATAGCGGCATAATCAGTGGCATATCTTCCTATAGAATACGGTTACTGAAGTACATTATCGCCGCTAAGTGGATCGGAAAAATTACTTCAAATATTCCTTGATGTAACATAAGCCCTAGCAGCAAAGTATTACGTAAGAAGCTTGAAGTTGCCAATGAAAGATTGTAGATAAACATTGAGGTGGATCAATAATGGATGGATAAAAGTTATAAAAGTATGAGATGAGATTAGGCCGTCATTCATAAGATGAACAGTAGTGAGGGAATATTAAAGGACTTAGATTTACACTTAAAGGATAAACAATGAAAGCAACCTGGAGTTAGGTAGTATGACCTATCTAGATATAGTAAAGTCATACAGATAGATAAATAGGTCTATGAAATAAAATATAGAAATATTTGTAAGTTCAACAAGGTACCGAGCAAAGAACATTAGTACACCTATAGATACACAAAGGGGCATCTTGTCAAGTTCTCTATATGTTCCCAAAGTAAGGAAAGGTAATTGGCTAAAAGCTAAAGGAATGAATCCCATAGGCGCACATAGTAGGACGAAGTTATACAAGCTGCATGATAAAAGGCAGCAACAGTTACAAGATTGGACGAATTCCGACCACAAGTCGTGGTGCATAGAAGAGGCCTAAAGGGGAAAATGCACTAGCATTTGGATTTATTTACGGAACAGTTGCCATGATGAAATAAGAGTACAAAGTATTCAAAAGTCATAAGCTATGAAAATGATAAGTGCACTAGTCAACATTCGAGGACGAATGTTTCAATGGGGGGAATGATGTTAGACCCCAGGTTTTCATGCGTGAAAATACGCCATAAGTAAAGTGACGAAGGTCCAAAAATGAGATATTATATTTCGCATTTCTGTACGTTAGCGTCGTCGTACGTTAAGGCTTCATCGTAAGATTAATCGACGTAAATTCGGGAATGAGATTTATTTTGGGATTATAAGTATTACGCTATTTATAACAAGCGATAAATAAGTACTATGGAAGGGGTACACGAATTAAAGAAATTGAGTTTCGTTGAAGGTTGTCTATTTGGGATAAAATACGGGCTGAGCGTTAATACCCGATAATTATAAACTAGTACCATGCAAGGTACCATATGACCACGGTACTATAACATATAAAGTATATATGAAGTATTTTAGTAATAAATAGAATTTTAAGTAATTTGAGATAATTTTAAATTATGCAGGTAATTGGTTAATTACCGGGTAACAGAACATTACTCAGTTAACTAATAAGCGGATAAAAATTAAATATCCCATCCTCAACGTCACTTGGCAGCTAGTCATGTTATAAAGGAATGACTAATATCATTCCTTGCTAAGGTGTCATTCCAAGACTTTCCCTTATCAAAGTCTTCCAATTAAAGACTAAAATAAACCATGCAATTTCATTTCAACAAGATTTGAAGCCGAAGACAGAATGTTAGGCATCTTACAAACTCTTTCAAAGTTTCATTCCAAAAGTTTCAATACAAGACCACAAAAACGTGATTTATTCTCAAAACCTCTTAGTAAGGCGCTAACTTAGGAAGAAACGTTAGTCGCACCAAAACAATCAGATTTATATCATGAAGTAATTAACGTAGTGATTCAAAGAAGCACGAATGCAATTCTTTCTTGATTTGAAATTTCAAGAACAGAATCTAAGAAATTAGCTCAGTACCTCAACAAGCATGAAGCTTCAAGTTCCGTTCAAGAAATTTGAGGAAGCAGAAGCTTAATCCCATATTTTACGGTTCTAACGAAGTACGGTGTAACTTTTTTCGAGGATATCATACGAATTTTCCCTACTCCAGGTATGTTAAAGAATTTCCTTCCTTCTTTTGGCATAATCTAATGTGAAATCAATAAGCTATTTCATAATGAATCTACTCCTAGCAACTAAGGTTGTCCATGTTGTTCTTTCCGTACAAAGTTATTCTAAGAAAGTATGTATGATCCATAAGTCCTAGTGAAGTTCATATTGTATGTCCATAATGTTCTTACGTCACTCCGAAAGGTTTAGAACGTGATTCCATGAGTCGAGCATGCATTATATATATGTATCTATTTTACTCTACCGAGCCGCGCTATAGTCGGCCGGGTACGGCACCTATTGTGAAACCACTGATCAGATGGGTTTTACCGAGCTCCACGTAGCCGGGTACGATTCTACCGAGCCTTATGATGGCCGGGTACGATATGATGATGATGATGCCCACAGAGACGAATGTTATTAATAGTTTATGTATATGTATGTATTGTGCATTTCATGTCAGCAATCCTCAGAGGCACTCAGATGTTACATGTTGTAGCTCCTATATCTCTCTTTACATTACTGTTCATATTTATGCTTTCCTGCCTTACATACTCAGTACTTTATTCGTACTGATGTTCCTTTTGCCTGGGGACGCTGCGTTTCATGCCCGCAGGTCCCGATTGATAGGTTGATTGTCCTCCTATTAGGCTATCAGCTCAGCGAAGGTGTTGGCGCACTCCACTTGCTCCGGAGTTGCCTATTTGGTCAGTATGCTTAGGATATGTATTGGTTGGTATAGTGGGGCCCTGCCCTCTGACCTTTATGATTTTATGTACTCTTAGAGGCTTGTAGACAGATGTCAGGTGTATGGATACTTGCAACCACATAAGTCCATTGGACTAATAAGATTGTAATCATAGGAACTTCCGTTTATATATCGTGGTTGTTATTTAGTAATTGACCGTGAATGAATATGATCTCATTCATATACTAGAATGCATCGGTCTACAACAACCACATAAGTCCATTGGACTAATACGATTGTAGTAATAGGACCTTCCGTTTATATATCAACAACAACAACAACAACAACTACCCAGTATGTTCCCACAAAGTGGGGTCTGGGGAGGGTAATACGTACACAGGCCTTACCCCTACCCGAAAGGGTAGAGAGGCTGTTTCCGGCCGACCCTCAGCTCAGAAAAGGAGAGAGAAAATCAACAAACAAAACAAAATAAAATAAAACAATGTTAGTAAATCCGAGATAAATCAAATAAATAATTATCTAAACATAAAACCAAAAGTAGAATGACATGTAATAATACCAATCGCTTGTTATTTAGTAATTGACCATCTATGAATATTATTTCATTCATATACTATGACGCATCGGCCTACGACAACCACATACTATGACGCATCGGCCTACGACAACCACATAAGTCCATTTGACTAATATGATTGTAGTAATAGGACCTTCCATTTATATATCGTTGTTGTTATTTAGTAATTGACTGTGAATGAATATGATTTCATTCATATACTAGGACGCATCGGCCTACGACAACCACATAGGTCCATTTGACTAATACGATTGTAGTCATAGGAACTTCCGTTTATATATCGTGGTTGTTATTTAGTAATTGACCATGAATGAATATGATTTCATTCATATACTAGGACACATCGGCCTACGACAACCACATAAGTCCATTTGACTAATACGATTGTAGTCATAACAGATTGGAAGTAATGTAATACAATTGTAGTCATAGGAACTTCTGTTTATATATCGTGGTTGTTATTTAGTAATTGACTGTGAATGAATATGATTTCATTCATATACTATGACGCATCGGCCTACAACAACCACAAAAGTCCATTTGACTAATACGATTGCAGTCATAACATATTGAGAGTAATGTAATACGATTGTAGTCATAGGACCGACCCCCAAGGACAGAACAACTCTGATACCACTTTTGTCACGACCCAAACCGATGGGCCGCGAAGGGCACCCGGTACTTTACTTAACCGAGTACCAACATAACATATATTTCTTATTATACTATTATGAGTAAATAAGCCAAAAAATCCGCCATGAGATAGCAAGAATAAAACATAAGGGAATACTTAATATATGATGACCCAACATGATATACAAACTTATACATATGACACACGGGCCTATAAGGCCAACATGACTATTTGTAAACTCAAAACATAGGTCGACAAGGCCATACAAGTATCCATACACCTGACATCTGTCTACAAACCTCTAAGAGTACATAAAATCATAAAGGTCAGGGCAGGGCCCCACTATACCAACCAATACATATCCTAAGCATACTGACCAAATAGGCAACTCCGGAGCAAGTGGAGTGCGCCAACACCTTCGCTGAGCTGATAGCCTAATAGGAGGACAATCAACCTATCAATCGGGACCTGCGGGCATGAAACGCAGCGTTTTGGAAGCTCCAAGAAGGCCATTTACAAGATCTCAAGATAAGGAATTGCAAACTAAGGTTGTTGGACTTCAATGGCAAATAAAGAAGCTTCTAACTATGGAGGAAGAGCTCATGCCCAAAGGAGAAGAGTTGTCGAAGTTTTACAACTATTTGGTTGCTCAAATTGAAGTCCAAGAGGAGGAAGATTTGGTTACCCAAATCAGCCCTTGGAGTCACCAAATGGGCTCAAAATGAGCTTAAAAGAGTTCCAGAAAGAGGTGTTACAAGAGTAGCCCAATTGGAGTCCAAACAAATGGCCCAAAACTAGCTGTTTTAAGGCCCAAATCTGCCCCAAAGGGTCTTGGCCGCCCCTTACCTAACCAAAGACTTTTCTTAGACTTTAGCAACCACCTACCTCATTGTAATAATTGTGTTTTCCACTACAACCACCCCACCTAGTTTTTGACGTTAATTTTATGCCGTTGTACTCCTATAAATAGGGTGTTCTTCTCTTTCATAAGACAGATTATTATTGATTGAGTATATCATACTTTGAGAGTTCTTTTGAACCTTTGTTACTTGTGCTTTGAGATCTTTCAACCTTTACTACTTCATAGTTCAAGGTAGTAAGATTACTTCTCTTTTGTGATATCTTTGATTCCTTTGTGGTGTTCTTAGAAGGCGATTAATACTAGTATTAATTGTTGTCTCAAGTTACTCATAAAGTGGTCAAGATCCGAATCTATTGTTTTGATTTGCTTTTTAAATAAAGGCGTTTGATTTCTTTCATAAATCAAGACGTTGTTACTTTGATCTTGTCAACGCTATAGAACTTGCGTTCTTGAATGTTTTTGGAATTCTTTCCTTGAATCTTTCCCATATCCTTTATTTTTATCTCTTTAATTCTAGTTGTTCAATTCCTGTTGTTATTCCTTCCGCATTTACTTCTCAAATTCTTACTCTAGTATGGATTCCCGACCTAGTTTGATAGCATCCTAGTAAGCTCAATTCTATTCAAGTACAAGGATGAAGCGTTGCAATCTCAAAGAGGACCTTTAACAAGATGTCAAGCTAAAGAATTTCAAAACACGATCATTGGACTTCAAGTGCACATAGAGAATCCTTTAATTGTCGAGAAAGAGCTCCAGCCCGGAGGAGAAGAATTGTTGAAGTTTTACAATTATTTGATAGATCAAATTGAAGTCCAAGAAGAGGAAGGTATGGTCACCCAAATCAGCCCTTGGAGTACACCAAAATGGCTCAAAATGAGCTTAAAAGAAGTCCTAAAGGAGGTACTACAAAAGGAGCCCAATTGGAATCCAAACAAATGGCCCAAACTAGTTATTTTAAGGCGCAAATCTGCGCCAAAGGGTCTTGGCCGCCCCTCACCTAACCAAAGACTTTTCTTAGACTTTAGCAACCACCTACCTCATTGTAATAATTGTGTTTTCCACTAGAACCACCCCACCAAGTTTTTAATGTTATTTTTATGCCTTTGTACTCCTATAAATAGGGTGTTCTTCTCCTTCATAATACAGATTATTATTGATTGAGTATATCATACTTTGAGAGTTCTTTTGAACCTTTGTTACTTGTGCTTTGAGATTTATCTTTCAACCTTTACTAGTTCATAGTTCAAGGTAGTAAGATTACTTCTCTTTTGTGATATCTTTGATTCCTTTGTGGTATTCTTAGAAGGCGATTAATACTAGTATTAATTGTTGTCTCAAGTTACTCGTAAAGTGGTCAAGATCCGAATCTATTGTTTTGATTTGCTTTTTAAGTAAAGGCGTTTGATTTCTTTCATAAATCAAGACGTTGTTACTTTGATCTTGTCAAGGCTATAGAACTTGCGTTCTTGAAAGTTCTCGGGATTCTTTCCTTGAATCTTTCCCATATCCTTTATTTTCGACTCTTTAATTCAAGTTGTTCAATTCCTGTTTTTATTGCTTCCGCATTTACTTCTCAAATTCTTACTCTAGTTTGGATTCCCGACCTAGTTGTTATCAAGTGGTATCAGAGCGGTTCTATCAAGATTTCGTTCTTGATAATTCTTGGGATATTTTAAAAAAAAACAAAAAAAACCAGAAAAAAATGAAATCCAATTTAAAACAAGAAGAAATACAATTGCTTGCTCTCCAGGATATATCTTTTGTATCTAAGTGTTTCCAAAAATTAACAAAGGAAACAAGAAGAGGGGATCCTTGATTTTCTTACTCTTTGTATTCTACACATTTATATTCTTTCCTTTTCGTTCGTGTCTTGTTTCAACCGAGCCTAAAAGTTCTAGGATTTGGTTCTTTCTTCTTTTATTTGTTCCCAAAAACAAAAGAAAAATCTGATTTTTACTACTGATAACTACATACAAGTTGGGTTTAACTATAAATCTACAAAGTATTTTGTTCAAAGGTTATTTCGAAAAAAAAAAGAAAGAAAGGAAAGGTGTGTGTGAGAACAATTGAGGAAAACGCCAAATTGGAGAGACATATTTTCTCTAATCTATAACAAGATGTCTCAAACAGGTAACTATAATGGAAGGAGGAAAGCGATGGTTCAACAATTTGAAAACTCGAACTTACAGTATATCGAATGGAAGGAAGAGAATGTTAAAGTTATTTTTCAAACAAGAGCTAAAGTGGTGTGTGATGTCTTAAGTTATACCCTTAGAATTGACAAAGCTTTTGGCTTTAACTTAATTAGCACTTATATGGTTGAGAAATTGAACTTGTCTTGTGTTGAACATTTTGAACCCCACATGTTGAAAGGAGTAAAGGTAGATAAAAGAGTGTTATTGCCATTCTCTATTGGAAGATATGAGGATGTGATTTGGTGTGATGTCATTCCCATGAATAATTTTCATATTTTGTTGGGAAGGCCATGGTATATCTATAGAAATGCTTCATATAGTATCCAAAAGAATAGATACTCTTTTGAGTTTAATGGGAAGAAATGCATTCTTGGTCCTTTGACTCCCTCACAAATTTGTAAAGATGAAAAGATTGTGAAAGAGAATATGGAAAAATACGAGAGAGAAAAGAATGAGAGTCGTAAGGGAGTGCATGTTGACATTCCAAGAGAGGAAAAAGGAGAGGTTGTGTTGAGTGAAAAGAGTGGAATGTCTAGTGAAGAAAAGAGTGATCTTGAGAAGAAAGAAAAGAGAGAAGACAATGAGATAAACATAGTCTATGAGGTAGAGAGAGAAAAACATGAGGGATTGAGTGAAGAAAAGAACTCTTTAGTGAGAGAAAAGAGGCTAAGGGCGAGGAAAATAGTAGTCTTGTGATAAAAGCCAAAGAAAGTAGCAAGAAAAAAGTTTCTTTACTTCCTAACCCATTAACTTTTTCCTGTTTTAGTTCTTTTGATTTTGTGCAGCCACGTGTTGAAATACCTTTTGAAAGGGGTAGTGAGGTGCAAGATATGGTGGCAAAAGATCCAATTGGATTGCAACATAAATTCGGCAATATCAATTCTTGTTGGATCGTGGAAGATAAAAGCTTGGTTAAAGTCTTTGTTATTGAACCTTTTAAATATTTTGATTCTTATTTACAAGGTTATGACACAGAGTTTCCTAAAAGCATTACTAAGTTACAGCCATTGCATAAAAGAATACAAGGTGATGATATTCCATTGGTAAATAAGTCCAAGTATGGTATATACAATTGGCTTATTTGCATTCTTGGTCTTTCTAGAACACCTAAAGTATTTTTCGAGGTAATGAATTATACTCTTATATCTTATGTTGGTGACTTTATAATTTTTGTGGATGATGATAGCTTGATGCACATCAAGTCATTAACTGTAATATCTAAGTTAAAGTGCAAGAGTAATTTGCTTCTTTTTGATATTATGTATGAAATAAATGATCACGTAATCCAACTTTATGATAAGAGGCATGAAATTAATGAGAAGAGGCTTGCGAATGAGTTAAATATTTCTTCTTCTCTTATTCAAGTGGTTAATGAGTTTTCATATGATAAATTGCTAGAATGGGATTTTTGTGGTATGATGTGGAGTCGTTCTTCAAGTCATGTTTATTGTGAGCTTGTAAAAGTATTTGTTATTAGTAAAGTGGATAAGCATGATGGTTGTAACATTTGTGATCAAGTACTCTTTCAAGAAGAGAAATTCTTGAAATACTTGAAAGGTCAAGGTAAGCTCAGTAGAAGGCATGCTAAGTGGGTTGAATTCACTAAAACTTTTCCTTATGTAATTTCTTACAACCAAGGGAAAGAGAATGTTGTTGATGATGCACTTTCAAGAAGGTATTTCTACCCTCACTTCTAAATTGATGGGTTTTGATCAAATCAAGGAACTGTATACTAATGATATTGCTAGTCTTGATAGTAGGACAAAGGCTGAGATGATGAAAAAAATTCATGAGCAAACAAGGCTTGCAATTGAGAAGAAAAATGAGCAAACAGCCTTAAGAAAGAACAAGGATCGAAAACAAGTTAATTTTAACCCTGGAGATTTAGTTTGGGTTCACTTTAGAAAGGAGAGATTTCCTTCCAAAAGAAAGTCAAAGTTGCATCCTAGAGGAGATGACCCTTTTCAATTCCTTGAAAAGATTGGAGACAATGCATACAAGCCGGACCTTCCTGGTGAGTTTCAAGTAAATACTACATTCAATGTTGCTGACTTGTCTTTGTTTGACGTAGGATCGAATTCGAGGACGAATTCTTTTCAAGAAGAAGGGAATGATAGCATCCTAGGAAGCTCAATTCTATTCAAGTACAACGATGAAGCGTTGCAATCTCAAAGAGGACCTTTAACAAGATGTCAAGCTAAAGAATTTCAAAACACGATCATTGGACTTCAAGTGCACATAGAGAATCCTTTAATTATCGAGAAAGAGCTCCAGCCCAGAGGAGAAGAATTGTTGAAGTTTTACAATTATTTGATAGATCAAACTGAAGTCCAAGAGAGGAAGAAATGGTCACCCAAATCAGCCCTTGGAGTACACCAAAATGGCTCAAAATGAGCTTAAAAGAAGTCCTAAAGGAGGTACTACAAAAGGAGCCCAATTTGAATCCAAACAAATGGCCCAAACTAGTTGTTTTAAGGCCCAAATCTGCCCAAAGGGTCTTGGCCGTCCCTCACCTAACCAAAGACTTTTCTTAGACTTTAGCAACCACCTACCTCATTGTAATAATTGTGTTTTTGTAAGGCCCCGTAAAATTTTTGTGCATAAAACCTAGTAGATGTGGTGTCATGGTCCGAATAAATGTGTTAGGAATGCGTAGAATTCTTCGCGGCGAGCTTGCTCGCCGCGGTTCGGACCCTTGGTAGTGATTTAAGTTTCAAAAATGTAGAGAATAAAATTTTCCAGAAAAATGTCAAATGTGCGGTCAAGAATGCGACCGCAAACCTGACATGCGGACCGCATTCTGACCGCAAATCGTTCCAGAGAGTTGCCCAAAATCGTGTCAGAAGTGCGGTCGATATGCGATCGCATGTCAAATCTGCGGTGCACTTTTGCGACCGCAGAATCAACATGCGGTCCGCATAGTGACCGCATTCCTTAACAGAACCTGTATAAAATTTTTGAGCCATTCTGCGGTCACTATGCGGACCGCATGTTGATTCTGCGGTCGCATAGTGACCGCATATTTGACCCCGGCCCAGATTTTTGTAACATTTTGACCCGATCTCTTCTTTAATATAACACCCTTCTTCTTCATTTTATCATATTATCTTACCAAAAATTAGAGAGAGAAGAGAGGGTTTTTAGAGAGAGAAGTTCTTCATCTTCAAAGATTGTTCCAACCATTTAATTCCAAGGGATCCTAGGGCAAGGATTCAACTTCCCCAATCTTTTCAAGGTAAAAACCCTAACTATTTTCTTGATTTTCAGTTTTAATTGGGTAAAGAGAGGTTTTCATATAATAGCTTTTAAAAATAGAATTTTTACACTCATGCATGATTATTGAACTTGATTTCTAGTAAAAAGAAGTGAGTAGAAGTAAGAGTCTTCAAGAACAAGGTTGGCAAGAGTAAGATAGCTTGGGTAAGCATAAAGTAGGAAGTTAACGGAAGAAAACTCACCACCAGGTATGTATGGCTAATTTTGATTCTTGTGAAATCGCCTATGTGTGTGAAGTTGTTTGTTTCGGGTTAAATTGACAAATTGTGTGAAATTCTTGATGTTGTTGTTGGATATTCAAAGTTTGTTGTTGAGTTATGAGTAATGTAAAATGAGAGTTTAATTTGGCAAAAGAATTGTGAATAATGACTATGATGGCCTATATGGCACCTTGTGGAAAACAAACGAAACACTTGAGAATTGGTTTATTGTGGAAAGAGATGAAATACTTGAATTGTGGAAATATTGTAACATGATTGTGATATTTAATTGAGAAGAAATTGAGAACATGAACCAATGTGTAAGTTGCTTATTTGAACTTGTTGAAATTGTGTGTAGTACCTTATCTCCTGTTTGAAATTGTTGTGTTTTCAACTCTGTAAGGCGGGGTCGTGTTGCGCGCCGCAACGTGGTGAAATAAGGTTTGGGTTGGGGTGATAAGGGTGGCCGAGGTAATAAGGGTGGTCGGGGGCAATAAGGATGGAAAGCGATCGAAATCGCTATTAAAAATTGATACATAAATCAATAATGTGAAATTGTGAAAGGAGACAACAGGAGAGTTTGCAACCTGTGGGGCACCGATTGCCCCTTTGTTTGACTACTTGTGCTTTACGTGATTGATTGGTTATTGTTAAATTGGTTGATTGTAGAAAGTGCTTTGTGTTGAGAATTATTTGAAATAAGAAAAATGTGGAAACATGGTTGGTTGGCTTAATTAATTGATGATTCTTGTTTAACGGCTTGAGTTTACTTGGGACAAAGTTTGTCCATACATACCAGTACAATTTAAGTGTACCGACGTCCCTTTTTGTCGGGGACGCTACATTCGTGTTTTGATTGTAGGTGGATCAGTAGCAGGCACTTCAGTTCATCGGCAGTAGTATCTTTCATCCTCCACTGCCCGTTTTTGGTGAGCTCCTTTCTTCCTCGGGGCATTGTGTGGTTCATGCCACTCGGTTTAGATTTCATTTTGGTTTTGTAAGGTATAGCCGGAGCCTTGTTACCGGCAAGTATGGTATTTCCCTTTTGTATCCTAGAGGCTCTGTAGACATGTAAACTGTGGGACTTCAGTCTTATGTATATATATGGTGTTAAGTCGGGCGTTGTAAAAATTGAAATCTTGTTAATGAATCACTCGTATTGTTATATTTGATTAATGAGAAACAGTCAATACAGGGGTAACGCGTGGGAATGAAAGGCACCCAGGTCCGCTTGACTGGGGCAACCCGGTCAGGCGCCGGTCATGTTCCTCGATTTCGGGGCGTGACAGTTTTCCACTAGAACCACCCCACCTAGTTTTTAATGTTATTTTTATGCCTTTGTACTCCTATAAATAGGGTGTTCTTCTCCTTCATAAGACAGATTATTATTGATTGAGTATATCATACTTTGAGAGTTCTTTTGAACCTTTGTTACTTGTGCTTTGAGATTTATCTTTCAACCTTTACTAGTTCATAGTTCAAGGTAGTAAGATTACTTCTCTTTGTGATATCTTTGATTCCTTTGTGGTATTCTTAGAAGGCGATTAATACTAGTATTAATTGTTGTCTCAAGTTACTCGTAAAGTGGTCAAGATCCGAATCTATTGTTTTGATTTGCTTTTTAAGTAAAGGCGTTTGATTTCTTTCATAAATCAAGACGTTGTTACTTTGATCTTGTCAAGGCTATAGAACTTGCGTTCTTGAAAGTTCTCGGGATTCTTTCCTTGAATCTTTCCCATATCCTTTATTTTTGTCTCTTTAATTCTAGTTGTTCAATTCCTGTTGTTATTGCTTCCGTATTTACTTCTCAAATTATTACTCTAGTTTGGATTCCCGACCTAGTTGTTATCATAGTTGTTATCAAGTGGTATCAGAGCGGTTCTATCAAGATTTCGTTCTTGATAATTCTTGGGATATTTTGAAAAAAAAAAAAGATAAAAACCACAAAAAAAAACGAAATCAGATTTAAAACAAGAAGAAATACAATTGCTTGCTCTCCAGGATATATCTTTTGTATCTAAGTGTTTCCAATAATTAACAAAGGAAACAAGAAGAGGGGATCCTTGATTTTCTTACTCTTTGTATTCTGCGCATTTATATTCTTTCCTTTTCGTTCGTGTCTTGTTTCAACCGAGCCTAAAAGTTCTAGGATTTGGTTCTTTCTTCTTTTAATTGTTCCCAAAAACAAAAGAAAAATCTGAGTTTTACTACTGAGAACTACATACAGGTTAGGTTTAACTATAAATCTATAAAGTAGTTTGTTCAAAGGTTATTCCGAGAGAAAAAAGAAGCTAATTTGTGTGATACAATTTTTAAAGATGTCACATACATGTAGTGATAATGAACGAATGGTTCTCCAAGAAGCTGAAATCAAAGCAAGGAATGATTTTACCTTGCAAGCCATGCATCGACAGTTTGAAAGGCTGAATCTGCAACTCCAAGAAATGAGGGATACCATTGCAGATCAAGATGATACAATAGCTGAACTTAGGAGGGATAATAATGTTAGGCCACCTGCTAGAAGAAATATACCCCATGCTCCTATTGTAAATCAAGCAAAATTTATTGATGATTTTAATGATATTGATTTTGATAGGGTGAGAGGAGATAGGATGGGACAAAGAGGTAGGATAGAGGATGATAATATAAGTAATATAAAGATGCAGATGCCATCTTTCAAGGGAACAAGGAATCCAGACTTGTATCTTGATTGGGAGAGAAAGGTTGAAGCAATCTTTGACTGTCACAACTACTCTGAAAGTAAGAAGGTTAAACTTGTTGTTGTTGAGTTTTTTGATTATGCTTCTATTTGGTGGAAAACGCTTAATAGGGATCGACTGCAAGAAGGACAAGCACCAATTGCTACTTGGACTGAGGCAAAAAGGGTGATGAGGAAGAGATTTGTACCATCACACTTTCAAAGAGAGCTACAACTACGCCTTCAAACATTGAAGCAAGGGTCCATGTCAGTAGATGAGTACTTTAAGGCTATGGATATAGCTATGATCCAAGCTAATTGTATGGAGGAAGAAGAGGCTACAATGGCTAGGTTTTAAATGGTTTAAATAAAGATATAGCTGATGTAGTTGAATTACAATAATATGTAACGATAGATGAGTTAGTTGATTTGTGTATAAAGGTAGAAAATCAAAATAAAAGAAAGCAAACTAGCTCATGGAGATGTCCCTAATAAACCATGGCCAAATCATGAGATGAAGAATTTTTCTCGGCCTCAAGAAGACAAGGGAAAAGGTAAACTGGAGAACAAAGAGGGAGGTAAAACCTTCAACCCTAAACCTTTTACACCTTCTAGTTCTATTCACTGTCATAAATGTAAAGGAAGGGGACATATGATGCATGAATGTCCAAGTAGAAGAAACATCATTCTAAAAGAAGATGGAGGATATGAGAATGAAAAGAGTGAGGGAGATTAAGGGGGAGATATGAGTGATGAAGGTGATTTAGAACTACCTAATGATGGAATGGCTGGGGTAGTTAGGAGGATTATGACTATCAATTTAGGAAGCAATAGTGAAACACAAAGAGAGAATATATTCCATACTAGGTGTGGGATAAAAGGAAAAACTTGCTCTATGATCATTGATAGTGGTAGTTGTGCTAATGTGGTTAGTTCATACTTTGTGGAAAAACTGGGACTTGCATGCATGAAACACCCTACTCCCTATAGACTCCAAAAGTTAAGTGATAGTGGTGAACTAAAGGTAAATAAACAGTGCATGATTTCATTTAACGTTGGTAGATATGAGGATGATGTTCTTTGTGACATAGTGCCTATGCAAGCTTGTCATATATTATTGGGCCGTCCTTGGCAGTATGACAGGAATGTTTTTCATGATGGGAGAAAGAATAGATATTTGCTTGAACTAAATGGCAGGAAATTTACTCTTGCACCTTTATCTCCTTCTCAAGTGTTTGAAGATCAGAAGAGATTAAAGGAAACAATGGGAAAGTCAAGGGGAGGGATAAAAAGTGAGCTTGAGGAAAAAGAAAAGAAAGAGAGAGAGGGCAGCAATTTGAGAGAAGAGATAAAAGAGGGTTCGAAAATAGACAGTCTTGGTGAGAGGAAAGAGGCTAAGGAAATAAAAAGAGAGAGTTTCTATATAAAAGCCAAAGAGTGTTTAAATGCAAGAAAAGAGGGGCTGCCCATAATACTACTTACTTACAAAGAGGCTTTGACTAATTCTGAGTTGATAACTTCTTCTTTGCCAAGTAGTATTTCTTCTCTTTTGCAGGATTTTGAAGATGTCTTTTCAGAAGATATTCCTAGTGGATTGCCGCCTTTACGTGGCAATGAGCATCAAATTGATCTTGTACCTGGATCACAAATCCCAAATAGGCCAGCCTATATGAGTAATCCAGAAGAGACAAAGGAACTTCAAAGGCAAGTTGAGGTGTTGCTTGAGAAAGGCTTTGTAAGAGAGAGCATGAGCCCTTGCGCTGTTCCGGTCCTATTGGTACCCAAAAAGGATGGAACTTGGAGGATGTGCGTGGATTGTAGAGCAATCAACAAGATTACGGTAAAGTATCGCCACCCTATTCCTCGTCTTGATGACATGTTGGATCAATTACATGGATCCAAAATCTTTTCTAAAATTGATCTAAAAAGTGGTTACCATCAGATTCGAATGAATCCTGGAGATGAATGGAAAACTGCTTTTAAGACCAAATATGGGCTTTATGAGTGGTTAGTTATGCCTTTCGGCTTTGACTAGTGCACCTAGCACTTTCATGAGATTAATGAATCATGTTTTTAAGGATTTTCATGGAAAATTTGTTGTGGTGTACTTCGATAATATCTTGGTCTTTTTTAATACTTTAGAAGAGCATGTAGAACACATAAGACAAGTTTTTGAAGTTCTTAGAAAGCAATTGTTATTTGCTAATCTTAAAAAATGTACTTTTTATGTGGATCGTGTGATTTTCTTGGGTTTTGTGGTTAGCTCTAAGGGAGTTGAGGTTGATGAAGAGAAAATCAAAGCAATTAAAGAATGGCCTAAACCTAAGAGTGTAACTAAAGTTAGGAGTTTTCATGGACTTGCTAGTTTTTGTAGGAGGTTTGTGAGAGACTTTAGCACCATTGCTTCTCCTTTAACTGAAGTTATCAAAAAGGATAGGATTTTTAAATGGGGAAAAGAACAAGATGATGCTTTTAACTTGTTGAAAGAAAAGTTATGTTCTGCTCCGTTATTACAATTGCTTGATTTTTCTAAATCTTTTGAAATTGAATGTGATGCTTCTGGCAAGGGAATAGGTGTTGTTTTGATGCAAGATTCTAAACCTATTGCCTACTTTAGTGAGAAGTTGAATGGAGCCACATTGAACTATTCAACTTATGACAAAGAGCTTTATGCTTTGGTAAGGGCTTTAGCCACATGGCAACATTACTTGTGGCCAAGGGAGTTTGTCATTAAAACTGACCATGAATCCTTGAAATACTTGAAAAGTCAAGGTAAGCTTAGTAGAAGGCATGCTAAGTGGGTTGAATTTATTGAAACTTTTCCTTATGTAATTTCTTACAAACAAGGAAAAGAGAATGTTGTTGCTGATGCACTTTCAAGGAGGTATGTCTTAGTTTCTACCCTCACTTCTAAATTGATGGGTTTTGATCAAATCAAGGAACTTTATGCTAATGATGTTGATTTTGGCAAAACTTTTGCAGATTGTAAGTTGGGTCCTCTTGATAGGTTTAACCTACAAGATAGGTTTCTCTTTAAAGAAAATAAGTTGTGTATCCCTAATTGCTGTTTATGTGAAGTATTTGTAAGGGAAGAACATTGTGGAGGGCTTATGGGACACTTTGGGGTCCCAAAGACATTAGACATACTTGCTGAAAATTTCTTTTGGCCTGGAATGAGAAAAGATGTTGAAAGAATGTGCACACAGTGTTTGGAATGTAAACAAGCTAAATCTAAAGTGTTACCACATGGTCTTTACACGCCATTACCTGTTCCTACTTCACCTTCGATTGATATATCTATGGGTTTTGTGTTAGGTTTGCCTAGAACAAGGTATGGTAAGGATAATATATTTGTTGTGGTAGATAGGTTCTCCAAGATGGCTCGTTTTATTCCTTGTTTAAAGACTAATGATGCCTCACATGTTGCTAATCTTTTTGTAAAAGAGATTGTGAAATTGCATGGTATACCTAGAACAATTGTTAGTGATAGGGATGCAAAGTTTTTGAGTCACTTCTGGCGTGTGTTTTGGGGGAAGTTAGGCACGAAATTATTGTTTTCCACTTCTTGTCATCCACAAACTGATGGACAAACTGAAGTAGTTAATAGAACCTTAGGAAACATGTTGAGGGCTATTTTGAAAGGTAAATTAACTTTATGGGAAGATCACTTACCTATGATTGAATTTGCTTACAATTGAACAATCCATTCTTCTACAGGTATGTCTCCTTTTTGAAGTTGTTTATGGCTTTAATCCCTTTACTCCACTTGATACCATTACCTGCTAATGATATTGCTAGTCTTGATGGTAGGACAAAGGCTGAGATGATGAAAAAAATTCATGAGCAAACAAGGCTTGCAATTGAGAAGAAAAATGAGCAAACCGCCTTGAGAAAGAATAAGGGTCGAAAACAAGTTATTTTTAAACCTGGAGATTTAGTTTGGGTTCACTTTAGAAAGGAGAGATTTCCTTCCAAAAGGAAGTCAAAGTTGCATCCTAGAGGAGATGGCCCCTTTCAAGTCCTTGAAAGGATTGGAAACAATGCTTACAAGTTGGACCTTCCTGGTGAGTTTCAAGTAAGTGCTACATTCAATGTTGTTGACTTATCTTTGTTTGACGTAGGATCGAATTCGGGGACGAATTCTTTTCAAGAAGAGGGGAATGATAGCATCACTGATAAGGATAGAGTTTTGGAAGCTCCAAGAAGGACATTTACAAGATCTCAAGCTAAGGAATTGCAAACTAAGGTTGCTGGACTTCAATGGCAAATAAAGAAGCTTCTAACTATGGAGGAAGAGCTCATGCCCAAAGGAGAAGAGTTGTCGAAGTTTTACAACTATTTGGTTGCTCAAATTGAAGTCCAAGAGGAGGAAGATTTGGTTACCCAAATCAGCCCTTGGAGTCACCAAATGGGCTCAAAATGAGCTTAAAAGAGTTCCAAAAAGAGGTGTTACAAGAGTAGCCCAATTGGAGTCCAAACAAATGGCCCAAAACTAGCTGTTTTAAGGCCCAAATCTGCCCCAAAGGGTCTTGGCCGCCCCTCACCTAACCAAAGACTTTTCTTAGACTTTAGCAACCACCTACCTCATTGTAATAATTGTGTTTTCCACTACAACCACCCCACCTAGTTTTTAATGTTATTTTTATGCCTTTGTACTCCTATAAATAGGGTGTTCTTCTCCTTCATAAGACATATTATTATTGATTGAGTATATCATACTTTGAGAGTTCTTTTGAACCTTTGTTACTTGTGCTTTGAGATTTATCTTTCAACCTTTACTAGTTCATTGTTCAAGGTAGTAAGATTACTTCTCTTTTGTGATATCCTTGATTCCTTTGTGGTATTCTTAGAAGGCGATTAATACTAGTATTAATTATTGTCTCAAGTTACTCGTAAAGTGGTCAAGATCCGAATCTATTGTTTTGATTTGATTTTTAAGTAAAGGGGTTTGATTTCTTTCATAAATCAAGACGTTGTTACTTTGGTCTTGCCAAGGCTATAGAACTTGCGTTCTTGAAAGTTCTTGGAATTCTTTCCTTTAATCTTTCCCATATCCTTTATTTTCGTCTCTTTAATTCTAGTTGTTCAATTCCTGTTGTTATTGCTTCCGTATTTACTTCTCAAATTCTTACTTTAGTTTGGATTCCCGACCTAGTTGTTGTCAAAAAGGGACGTCAGTACGAATAAAGTACTGAGTATGTAAGGCAGGAAAGCATAAATATGAACAGTAATATAAAGAGAGATATAGGAGCTACAACCTGTAACATCGGAGTGCCTCCGGGGACTGTTGACATGAAATGCACAATACATACATATACATAAACTATTAAAAACATTCGCCTATGTGGGCATCATCATCATCATATCGTACACGGCCATCATAAGGCTCGGTAGAATCGTACCCGGCCACGTGGAGCTCGGTAAAACCCAACTGATCAGTGATTGCACAATAGGTGCCGTACCCGGCCGACTATAACGCGACTCGGTAGAGTAAAATAGATACATATATATAATGCATGCTCGACTCATGGAATCACGTTCTAAACCTTTCGGAGTGACGTAAGAACATTATGGACATACAATATGAACTTCACTAGGACTTATGGATCATACATACTTTCTTAGAATAACTTTGTACGGAAAGAACAACATGGACAACCTTAGTTGCGAGGAGTAGATTCATTATGAAATAGCATATTAATTTCACATTAGATCATGCCAAAAGATGGAAGGAAATGCCTTAACATACCTGGAGTAGGGAAAATTCGTATGATATCCTCGAAAAAAGTTACACCGTACTTCGTTAGTACCGCAAAATATGGGATTAAGCTTCTGCTTCCTCAAATTTCTTGAACGTAACTTCAAGCTTCATGCTTGTTGAGGTACTGAGTTAATTTCTTAGATTCTGTTCTTGAAATTTCAAATCAAGAAAGAATTGCATTCGTGCTTCTTTGAATCACTACGTTGATTACTTCATGATATAAATCTGATTGTTTTGGTGTGACTAACGTTTCTTCCTAAGTTAGCGCCTTCCTAAGGGGTTTTGAGAATAAATCACGTTTTTGTGGTCTTGTATTGAAACTTTTGGAATGAAACTTTGAAAGAGTTTGTAAGATGCCTAACATTCTGTCTTCGTCTTCAAATCTTTTTGAAATGAAATTGCATGGTTTATTTTAGTCTTTAATTGGAAGACTTTGATTAGGCAAAGTCTTGGAATGATACCTTAGCAAGGAATGATATTAGTCATTCCTTTATAACATGACTAGCTGCCAAGTGACGTTGAGGATGGGATATTTAATTTTCATCTGCTTATTAGTTAACTGAGTAATGTTCTGTTACCCGGTAATTAACCAATTACCCGCATAATTTAAAAATTATCTCAAATTACTTAAAATTCTATTTATTACTAAAATACTTCATATATACTTTATATGTTATACTACCGTGGTCATATGGTACCTTGCATGGTACTAGTTTATAATTATAGGGTATTAACGCACATCCCGTATTTTATCCCAAATCGACAACCTTCAACGAAACTCAATTTCTTTAATTCGTGTACCCCTTCCATAGTAATTATTTATCGCTTGTTATAAATAGCGTAATACTTATAATCCCAAAATAAATCTCATTCCCGAATTTACGTCGATTAATCTTACGATGAAGCTTTAACGTACGACGACGCTAACGTACAGAAATACGAAATATAATATCTCATTTTTGGACCTTCGTCACTTTACTTATGGCGTATTTTCACGCACGAAAACCTGGGGTCTAACAGCATCGGCCTACGACAACCACATAAGTCCATTGAACTAATACGATTGCAGTCATAGGACGCATCGGCCTATGACAATCACATAAGTCCATTTGACTAATACGATTGTAGTAATAGGATCTTCCGTTTATATATCGTATTAGGGGTAATGTCATACGTTCATACTAGGGCGCATCGGCCTACGACAATCACATAAGTCCATTTGACTAATACGATTATAGTCATAACAGATTGGGAGTAATGTAATACGATTGTAGTAGGACGCATCGGCCTACGACAATCACATAAGTCCATTTGACTAATACGATAGTAGTAATAGGACCTTCTGTTTTATATATCGTGGTTGTTATTTAGTAATTGACCATCTATGAATATTATTTCATTCATATACTAGGACGCATCGGGCTATGACAACCACATAAGTCCATTTGACTAATACGATTGTAGTCAAACAGATTGGGAGTAATGTAATACGATTGTATTAGGATGGATCGGCCTACGACAACCAAATACTAGGACGAATCGGCCAACGATAACCACATAAGTCGATTGGACTAATAAGATTGTAGTCATAGGAACTTCCGTTAATATATCGTGGTTGTTATTTAGTAATTGACCGTGAATTAATATGGTTTCATTCATATACTAGGACGCATCGGCCTACGACAACCACATAAGTCCATTTCAGCAATACGATTGTAGTTATAACATATTGGGAGTAATGTAATACGGTTGTAGTAGGACGCATCGGCCTACGACATCCACATAAGTCCATTGGACTAATACGATTGTAGTCATAGGACCTTCCGTTTATATATCGTATTGGGATTAATGTCATACATTCATACTAGGACGCTTCGACCTACGACAACCACATAAGTCCATTTGACTAACACGATTGTTGTCATAACAGATTGGGAGTAATGTAATACGATTGTAGTAGGACGTATCGGCCTACGTCAACCACATAAGTCCATTTGACTAATATGATATTAGTAATAGGACCTTCCATTTTATATATCGTGGTTGTTATTTAGTAATTGATCATCTATGAATATTATTTCATTCATATACTAGGAGCATCGGCCTACGACAACCACATAAGTCCATTTGACTAATACGATTGTAGTCAAACAGATTGGGAATAATGTAATACGATTGTATTAGGATGCATTAGCATACGACAACCAAATACTAGGACGCATCGGCCAACGACAACCACATAAGTCAATTGGACTAATACGATTGTAGTCATAGGAACTTCCGTTTATATATCGTGGTTGTTATTTAGTAATTGACCGTGAATTAATATGGTTTCATTCATATACTAAGACGCATCGGCCTACGACAACCATATAAGTCCATTTCACTAATACGATTGTAGTCATAAAAGATTGGGAGTAACGTAATACGATTGTAGTAGGATTAATCGGCCTACGACATCCACATAAATCCAATAGACTAATACGATTTTAGTCATAGGACTTTCCGTTTATATATTGTATTGGGATTAATGTCATACATTCATACTAGGACGCTTCAGCCTACGACAACCACATAAGTCCATTTGACTAACACGATTGTTGTCATAACAGATTGGGAGTAATGTAATACGATTGTAGTAGGACGCATCGGCCTACGTCAACCACATAAGTCCATTTGACTAATACGATAGTAGTAATAGGACCTTCCGTTTTATATATCGTGGTTGTTATTTAGTAATTGACCATCTATGAATATTATTTCATTCATATACTAGGACGCATCGGCCTACGACAACCACATAAGTCCATTTGACTAATACGATTGTAGTCAAACAGATTGGGAGTAATGTAATACGATTGTATTAGGACGCATCGGCCTACGACAACCAAATACTAGGATGCATTGGCCAACGACAACCACATAAGTCGATTGGACTAATACGATTGTAGTCATAGGAACTTCCGTTTATATATCGTGGTTGTTATTTAGTAATTGACCGTGAATTATTATGGTTTCATTCATATACTAGGATGCATCGGCCTACGACAACCACATAAGTCCATTTCACTAATACGATTGTAGTCATAACAGATTGGGAGTAATGTAATACGATTGTAGTAGGACGCATCGGCCTACGACATCCACATAAGTCCATTAGACTAATACGATTGTAGTCATAGGACCTTCCGTTTATATATCCTGGTTGTTATTTAGTAATTGACCGTGAATGAATATTATTTCATTCATATACTAGGACGCATCGGCCTACAACGACCACATAAGTCCATTTGACTAATACGATTGTAGTCATAACTCATCGAGAGTAATGTAATACGATTGTAGTAGGATGCATCAGCCTATGACAGCCACATAAGTCCATTTGACTAATACCATTATAGTCATAGGATCTTCAGTTTATATATCGTGGTTGTTATTTAGTAATTGACCGTGAATGAATACATAAGTCCACTTGGCTTATACGATTGTAATCATAACAGATTGGGAGTAATGTAATACGATTGTAGTAGGACGCATCGGCCTACGACAATCACATACTAGGATGCATCGGCCTACGACAACCACATAAGTCCATTTGACTAATACGAATGTAGTCATAACAGATTGGGGGTAATGTAATACGATTACAGTCATAGGACCTTCCGTTTATATATCGTATTGGGAGTAATGTCATATGTTCATACTAGGATGCATCGGCCTACGACAATCACATAAGTCCATTAGACTAATACGATTGTAGTCATAGCAGATTGGGAATAATGTAATACGAATGTAGAAGGACGCATCGGCCTACGACAGCCACATAAGTCCATTTGACTAATACGAATGTAGTCATAACAGATTGGGAGTAATGTAATACGATTGTAGTCATAGGACCTTCCGTTTATATATCGTATTGGGAGTAATGTCATACGTTCATACTAGGTCGCATCGGCCTACGACAACCACATAAGTCCATTTGACTAATACGATTGTAGTAATAGTACCTTCCGTTTATATACCGTGGTTGTTATTTAGTAATTGACTATCTACGAATATTATTTCATTCATATACTAAGACGCATCGGCCTACGACAACCACATAAGTCCATTTGACTAATACGATAGTAGTAATAGGACCTTCCATTTTATATATCGTGGTTGTTATTTAGTAATTGACCATCTATGAATATTATTTCATTCATATACTAGGACGCATCGGCCTACAACAACCACATAAGTCCATTTGACTAATACGATTGTAGTCAAACAGATTGGGAATAATGTAATACGATTGTATTAAGATGCATCCGCATACGACAACCAAATACTAGGATGCATCGGCCAACGACAACCACATAAGTCAATTGGACTAATACGATTGTAGTCATAGGAACTTCAGTTTGTATATCGTGGTTGTTATTTAGTAATTGACCGTGAATTAATATGGTTTCATTCATATACTAGGACGCATTGGCCTACGACAACCATATAAGTCCATTTCACTAATACGATTGTAGTCATAAAAGATTGGGAGTAACGTAATACGATTGTAGTAGGACGTATCGGCCTACGACATTCACATAAATCCATTAGACTAATACGATTGTAGTCATAGGACTTTCCGTTTATATATTGTATTGGGATTAATGTCATACGTTCATACTAGGACGCTTCGGCCTGCGACAACCACATAAGTCCATTTGACTAACACGATTATTGTCATAACAGATTGGGAGTAATGTAATACGATTGTAGTAGGACGCATCGGCCTACGTCAACCACATAAGTCCATTTGACTAATACAATAGTAGTAATAGGACCTTCCGTTTTATATATCGTGGTTGTTACTTAGTAATTGACCATCTATGAATATTATTTCATTCATATACTAGGACGCATCGGCCTACGACAACCACATAAGTCCATTTGACTAATACGATTGTAGTCAAACAGATTGGGAGTAATGTAATACGATTGTATTAGGATGGATCGGCCTACGACAACCAAATACTAGGACGAATCGGCCAACGATAACCACATAAGTCGATTGGACTAATAAGATTGTAGTCATAGGAACTTCCGTTATTATATCGTGGTTGTTATTTAGTAATTGACCGTGAATTAATATGGTTTCATTCATATACTAGGACGCATCGGCCTACGACAACCACATAAGTCCATTTCAGCAATACGATTGTAGTTATAACATATTGGGAGTAATGTAATACGGTTGTAGTAGGACGCATCGGCCTACGACATCCACATAAGTCCATTGGACTAATACGATTGTAGTCATAGGACCTTCCGTTTATATATCGTATTGGGATTAATGTCATACATTCATACTAGGACGCTTCGACCTACGACAACCACATAAGTCCATTTGACTAACACGATTGTTGTCATAACAGATTGGGAGTAATGTAATACGATTGTTGTAGGACGCATCGGCCTACGTCAACCACATAAGTCCATTTGACTAATACGATATTAGTAATAGGACCTTCCGTTTTATATATCGTGGTTGTTATTTAGTAATTGACCATCTATGAATATTATTTCATTCATATACTAGGAGCATCAGCCTACGACAACCACATAAGTCCATTTGACTAATACGATTGTAGTCAAACAGATTGGGAATAATGTAATACGATTGTATTAGGATGCATCAGCATACGACAACCAAATACTAGGACGCATCGGCCAACGACAACCACATAAGTCAATTGGACTAATACGATTGTAGTCATAGGAACTTCCGTTTATATATCGTGGTTGTTATTTAGTAATTGACCGTGAATTAATATGGTTTCATTCATATACTAGGACGCATCGGCCTACGACAACCATATAAGTCCATTTCACTAATACGATTGTAGTCATAAAAGATTGAGAGTAACGTAATACGATTGTAGTAGGACGAATCGGCCTACGACATCCACATAAATCTAATAGACTAATACGATTTTAGTCATAGGACTTTCCGTTTATATATTGTATTGGGATTAATGTCATACATTCATACTAGGACGCTTCGGCCTACGACAACCACATAAGTCCATTTGACTAACACGATTGTTGTCATAACAGATTGGGAGTAATGTAATACGATTGTAGTAGGACGCATCGGCCTACGTCAACCACATAAGTCCATTTGACTAATACGATAGTAGTAATAGGACCTTCCGTTTTATATATCGTGGTTGTTATTTAGTAATTGACCATCTATGAATATTATTTCATTCATATACTAGGATGCATCGGCCTACGACAACCACATAAGTCCATTTGACTAATACGATTGTAGTCAAACAGATTGGGAGTAATGTAATACGATTGTATTAGGATGCATCGGCCTACGACAACCAAATACTAGGATGCATCGGCCAACGACAACCACATAAGTCGATTGGACTAATACGATTGTAGTCATAGTAACTTCCGTTTATATATCGTGGTTGTTATTTAGTAATTGACCGTGAATTATTATGGTTTCATTCATATACTAGGATGCATCGGCCTACGACAACCACATAAGTCCATTTCACTAATACGATTGTAGTCATAACAGATTGGGAGTAATGTAATACGATTGTAGTAGGACGCATCGGCCTACGACATCCACATAAGTCTATTAGACTAATACGATTGTAGTCATAGGACCTTCCGTTTATATATCCTGGTTGTTATTTAGTAATTGACCGTGAATGAATATTATTTCATTCATATACTAGGACGCATCGGCCTACGACGACCACATAAGTCCATTTGACTAATACGATTGTAGTCATAACTGATCGAGAGTAATGTAATACGATTGTAGTAGGATGCATCAGCCTATGACAGCCACATAAGTCCATTTAACTAATACCATTATAGTCATAGGATCTTTAGTTTATATATCGTGGTTGTTATTTAGTAATTCACCGTGAATGAATACATAAGTCCACTTGGCTTATACGATTGTAATCATAACAGATTGGGAGTAATGTAATACGATTGTAGTAGGACGCATCGGCCTACGACAATCACATACTAGGATGCATCGGCCTACGACAACCACATAAGTCCATTTGACTAATACGAATGTAGTCATAACAGATTGGGAGTAATGTAATACGATTGTAGTCATAGGACCTTCCGTTTATATATCGTATTGGGAGTAATGTCATATGTTCATACTAGGATGCATCGGCCTATGACAATCACATAAGTCCATTTGACTAATACGATTGTAGTCATAGCAGATTGGGAATAATGTAATACGAATGTAGTAGGACGCATCGGCCTACGACAGCCACATAAGTCCATTTGACTAATACGAATGTAGTCATAACAGATTGGGAGTAATGTAATACGATTGTAGTTATAGGACCTTCTGTTTATATATCGTATTGGGAGTAATGTCATACGTTCATACTAGGTCGCATCGGCCTACGACAACCACATAAGTCCATTTGACTAATACGATTGTAGTAATAGTACCTTCCGTTTATATACCGTGGTTGTTATTTAGTAATTGACTATATACGAATATTATTTCATTCATATACTAAGACGCATCGGCCTACGACAACCACATAAGTCCATTTGACTAATACGATAGTAGTAATAGGACCTTCCGTTTTATATATCGTGGTTGTTATTTAGTAATTGACCATCTATGAATATTATTTCATTCATATACTAGGACGCATCGGCCTACAACAACCACATAAGTCCATTTGACTAATACGATTGTAGTCAAACAGATTGGGAATAATGTAATACGATTGTATTAGGATGCATCCGCATACGACAACCAAATACTAGGACGCATCGGCCAACGACAACCACATAAGTCAATTGGACTAATACGATTGTAGTCATAGGAACTTCCGTTTGTATATCGTGGTTGTTATTTAGTAATTGACCGTGGATTAATATGGTTTCATTCATATACTAGGACGCATCGGCCTACGACAACCATATAAGTCCATTTCACTAATACGATTGTAGTCATAAAAGATTGGCAGTAATGTAATACGATTGTAGTAGGACGTATCGGCCTACGACATCCACATAAATCCATTAGACTAATACGACTGTAGTCATATGACTTTCCGTTTATATATTGTATTGGGATTAATGTCATACGTTCATACTAGGACGCTTCGGCCTACGACAACCACATAAGTCCATTTGACTAACACGATTATTGTCATAACAGATTGGGAGTAATGTAATACGATTATAGTAGGACGCATCGGCCTACGTCAACCACATAAGTCCATTTGACTAATACGATAGTAGTAATAGGACCTTCCGTTTTATATATCGTGGTTGTTATTTAGTAATTGACCATCTATGAATATTATTTCATTCATATACTAGGACGCATCGGCCTACGACAACCACATAAGTCCATTTGACTAATACGATTGTAGTCAAACAGATTGGGAGTAATGTAATACGATTGTATTAGGATGCATCGGCCTACGACAACCAAATACTAGGACGCATCGGCCAACGACAACCACATAAGTCGATTGGACTAATACGATTGTAGTCATAGGAACTTCCATTTATATATCGTGGTTGTTATTTAGTAATTGACCGTGAATTAATATGGTTTCATTCATATACTAGGACGCATCACCCTACGACAACCACATAAGTCCATTTCACTAATACGATTGTAGTCATAACAGATTAGGAGTAATGTAATACGATTGTAGTAGGACGCATCTGCCTACGACATCCACATAAGTCCATTAGACTAATACGATTATAGTCATAGGACCTTCCGTTTATATATCCTGGTTGTTATTTAGTAATTGACCGTGAATGAATATTATTTCATTCATATACTTGGACGCATCGGCCTACGACGACCACATAAGTCCATTTGACTAATACGATTGTAGTCATAACTCATCGGGAGTAATGTAATACGATTGTAGTAGGATGCATCGGCCTATGACAGCCACATAAGTCCATTTCACTAATACCATTATAGTCATAGGATCTTCCGTTTATATATCGTGGTTGTTATTTAGTAATTGACCGTGAATGAATACATAAGTCCATTTGACTTATACGATTGTAGTCATAACAGATTGGGAGTAATGTAATACGATTGTAGTAGGACGCATCGGCCTACGACAATCACATACTAGGATGCATCGGCCTACGACAACCACATAAGTCCATTTGACTAATACGAATGTAGTCATAACAGATTGGGAGTAATGTAATACGATTGTAGTCATAGGACCTTCCGTTTATATATCGTATTGGGAGTAATGTCATACGTTCATACTAGGTCGCATCGGCCTACGACAACCACATAAGTCCATTTGACTAATACGATTGTAGTAATAGTACCTTCCGTTTATATACCGTGGTTGTTATTTAGTAATTGACTATCTACGAATATTATTTCATTCATATACTAAGACGCATCGGCCTACGACAACCACATAAGTCCTTTTGACTTATACGATTGTAGTCATAACAGATTGGGAGTAATGTAATACTAATGTAGTCATAGGACCTTCCGTTTATATATCGTATTGGGAGTAATGTCATATGTTCATACTAAGGCGCATCGGCCTACGACAACCACATAAGTCCATTGGACTAATACGATTGCAGTCATAGGACGCATCGGCCAACGATAATCACATAAGTCCATTTGACTAATATGATTTTAGTAATAGGATCTTCCGTTTATATATCATATTAGGGGTAATGTCGTACGTTCATACTAGAGCGCATCGGCCAACGACAATCACATAAGTCCATTTGACTAATACGATTGTAGTCACAACAGATTGGGAGTAATGTAATACGATTGTAGTAGGATGCATCGGCCTACGACAACCACATAAGTCCATTTGACTAATACGATAGTAGTAGTAGGACCTTCCGTTTTATATATCGTGGTTGTTATTTAGTAATTGACCATCTATGAATATTATTTCATTCATATACCAGGACGCATCGGCCTACAACAACCACATAAGTCCATTTGACTAATACGATTGTAGTAAAACAGATTGGGAGTAATGTAATACGGTTGTATTAGGATGCATCGGCCTACGATAACCAAATACTAGGACGTATCGGCCAACGACAACCACATAAGTCGATTGGACTAATACAATTGTAGTCATAGGAACTTCCGTTTACATATCGTGGTTGTTATTTAGTAATTGACCGTGAATTAATATGGTTTCATTCATGTATTAGGACGCATCGGCCTACGACAACCACATAAGTCCATTTCACTAATACAATTGTAGTCATAACAGATTGGGAGTAATGTAATACGATTGTAGTAGGACGCATCGGCCTACGACATCCACATAAGTCCATTGGACTAATACGATTATAGTCATAGGACCTTCCGTTTATATATCGTATTGGGATTAATGTCATACGTTCATACTAGGACGCTTCGGCCTACGACAACCACATAAGTCCATTTGACTAACACGATTGTTGTCATAACAGATTGGGAGTAATGTAATACGATTGTAGTAGGACGCATCGGCCTACGTCAACCACATAAGTCCATTTGACTAATACGATTGTAGTAATAGGACCTTCCGTTTACATATCCTGGTTGTTATTTAGTAATTGACCGTGGATGAATATTATTTCATTCATATACTAGGACGCATCGGCCTACGACGACCACATAATTCCATTTGACAAATACAATTGTAGTCGTAACTGATCGGGAGTAATGTAATACGATTGTAGTAGGACGCATCGGCCTACGACAGCCACATAAGTCCATTTGACTAATACGATTGTAGTCATAGGACCTTCCGTTTATATATCGTGGTTGTTATTTAGTAATTGACCGTGAATGAATACATAAGTCCATTTGACTTATATGATTGTAGTCATAATAGATTGGGAGTAATGTAATGCGATTGTAGTAGGATGCATCGGCCTACGACAATCACATACTAGGATGCATCGGCCTACGACAACCCCATAAGAATATTGGACTAATATGATTGTAGTCATAGGAACTTCAGTTTATATATCGTGGTTGTTATTTAGTAATTGACCGTATGAATATGATTTCATTCATATACTAGGACGCATCGGCCTACAACAACCACATAAGTCCATTTAACTAATACGATTTTAGTTATAACAGATTGGGAGTAATGTAATACGATTGTAGTAGGATGCATCGGCCTATGACAACCACATAAGTCCATTGGACTAATACGATAGTAGTCATAGGACCTTCCGGTTATATATCATATTGGAATTAATATCATACGTTCATACTAGGACGCATCGACCTACAACAACCACATAAGTCCATTTGACTAATACGATTGTTGTCATAACAGATTGGGAGTAATGTAATACGATTGTAGTAGGACGCATCGGCCTATGTCAACCACATAAGTCATTTGACTAATACGATTGTAGTAATAGGACCTTCCGTTTATATATCGTGGTTGTTATTTAGTAATTTACCGTGAATGAATATTATTTCATTCATATACTAGGACGCATCGGCCTACGACAATCACATATGTCCATTTGACTAATACGATTGTAGTCATAACTGATTGTAAGTAATGTAATACGATTGTAGTATGACGCATCGACCTACGACAACCACATAAGTCCATTTGACGAATACGATTGTATTCATAACAGATTGGGAGTAATGTAATACGATTGTAGTAGGACGCATTGGCCTACGACAACCACATACTAGGACGCATCGGCCTACGACAACTACATAAGTCTGTTTGACTAATACGATTGTAGTCATAATAGATTGGGGGTAATGTAATACGATTGTAGTATGACGTATTGGCCTACAACAACCACATTAGTCCATTTGCCTAATACGATTGTAGTCATAGGAACTTCCGTTTATATATCGTGGTTGTTATTTAGTAATTGACCGTGAATTAATATGGTTTCATTCATATACTAGGACACATCGGCCTACGACAACCACATAAGTCCATTTCACTAATACGATTGTAGTCATAACAGATTGGGAGTAATGTAATACGATTGTAGTAGGACGCATCGGCCTACGACATCCACATAAGTCCATTGGACTAATACGATTGTAGTCATAAGACCTTCCGTTTATATATCGTATTGCGATTAATGTCATACGTTCATACTAGGACGCTTCGGCCTACGACAACCACATAAGTCTATTTGACTAACTCGATTGTTGTCATAACAGATTGGGAGTAATGTAATACGATTGTAGTAGGACGCATCGGCCTACGTCAATAGATTGGGAGTAATGTAATACGATTGTAGTAGGACGCATCGGCCTACGTCAACCACATAAGTCCATTTGACTAATAGGATTGTAGTCATAACTGATTGGGAGTAATGTAATACAATTGTAGTATGACGCATCGACCTACGACAACCACATAAGTCCATTTGACTAATACGATTGTATTCATAATAGTTTGGGAGTAATGTAATACGATTGTAGTAGGACGCATCGGCCTACGACAACCACATACTAGGACGCATCGGCCTACGACAACCACATAAGTCCATTTGACTAACACGATTGTTGTCATAACAGATTGGGAGTAATGTAATACGATTGTAGTAGGACGCATCGGCCTACGTCAACCACATAAGTCCATTTGACTAATACGATTGTAGTAATAGGACCTTCCGTTTATATATCCTGGTTGTTATTTAGTAATTGACCGTGGATGAATATTATTTCATTCATATACTAGGACTCATCGGCCTACGATGACCACATAATTCCATTTCACTAATACGATTGTAGTCATAACAGATTGGGAGTAATGTAATACGATTGTAGTAGGATGCATCGGCCTACGACATCCACATAAGTCCATTGGACTAATACGATTGTAGTCATAAGACCTTCCGTTTATATATCGTATTGCGATTAATGTCATACGTTCATACTAGGACGCTTCGGCCTACGACAACCACATAAGTCTATTTGACTAACACGATTGTTGTCATAACAGATTGGGAGTAATGTAATACGATTGTAGTAGGACGCATCGGCCTACGTCAACAGATTGGGAGTAATGTAATACGATTGTAGTAGGACGCATCGGCCTACGTCAACCACATAAGTCCATTTGACTAATAGGATTGTAGTCATAACTGATTGGGAGTAATGTAATACGATTGTAGTATGACGCATCGACCTACGACAACCACATAAGTCCATTTGACTAATACGATAGTATTCATAATAGTTTGGGAGTAATGTAATACGATTGTAGTAGGACGCATCGGCCTACGACAACCACATACTAGGACGCATCGGCCTACGACAACCACATAAGTCCATTTGACTAACACGATTGTTGTCATAACAGATTGGGAGTAATGTAATACGATTGTAGTAGGATGCATCGCTACGTCAACCACATAAGTCCATTTGACTAATACGATTGTAGTAATAGGACCTTCCGTTTATATATCCTGGTTATTGTTTAGTAATTGACCGTGGATGAATATTATTTCATTCATATACTAGGACGCATCGGCCTACGACGACCACATAATTCCATTTGACTAATACGATTGTAGTCGTAACTGATCGGGAGTAATGTAATACGATTGTAGTAGGACGCATCGGCCTACGACAGCCACATAAGTCCATTTGACTAATACGATTGTAGTCATAGGACCTTCCGTTTATATATCGTGGTTGTTATTTAGTAATTGACCGTGAATGAATACATAAGTCCATTTGACTTATACGATTGTAGTCATAACAGATTGGGAGTAATGTAATACGATTGTAGTAGGATGCATCGGCCTACGACAATCACATACTAGGACGCATCGGCCTACGACAACCCCATAAGAATATTGGACTAATACGATTGTAGTCATAGGAACTTCTGTTTATACATCGTGGTTGTTATTTAGTAATTGACCGTGAATGAATATGATTTCATTCATATACTAGGACGCATCGGCCTACAACAACCACATAAGTCCATTTAACTAATACGATTTTAGTCATAACAGATTGGGAGTAATGTAATACGATTGTAGTAGGACGCATCGGCCTATGACAACCACATAAGTCCATTGGACTAATACGATAGTAGTCATAGGACCTTCCGGTTATATATCATATTGGAATTAATGTCATACGTTCATACTAGGACGCATCGACCTACAACAACCACATAAGTCCATTTGACTAATACGATTGTTGTCATAACAGATTGGGAGTAATGTAATACGATTGTAGTAGGACGCATCGGCCTACGTCAACCACATAAGTCCATTTGACTAATACGATTGTAGTAATAGGACCTTCCGTTTATATATCGTGGTTGTTATTTAGTAATTGACAGTGAATGAATATTATTTCATTCATATACTAAGACGCATCGGCCTACGACAATCACATATGTCCATTTGACTAATACGATTGTAGTCATAACTAATTGTAAGTAATGTAATACGATTGTAGTATGACGCATCGACCTACGACAACCACATAAGTCCATTTGACGAATACGATTGTATTCATAACAGATTGGGAGTAATGTAATACGATTGTAGTAGGACGCATTGGCCTACGACAACCACATACTAGGACGCATCGGCCTACGACAACTACATAAGTTTGTTTGACTAATACGATTGTAGTCATAACAGATTGGGGGTAATGTAGTACGGTTGTAGTATGACGTATTGGCCTACAACAACCACATTAGTCCATTTGCCTAATACGATTGTAGTCATAGGAACTTCCGTTTATATATCGTGGTTGTTATTTAGTAATTGACCGTGAATTAATATGGTTTCATTCATATACTAGGACACATCGGCCTACGACAACCACATAAGTCCATTTCACTAATACGATTGTAGTCATAACAGATTGGGAGTAATGTAATACGATTGTAGTAGGACGCATCGGCCTACGACATCCACATAAGTCCATTGGACTAATACGATTGTAGTCATAAGACCTTCCGTTTATATATCGTATTGCGATTAATGTCATACGTTCATACTAGGACGCTTCGGCCTACGACAACCACATAAGTCTATTTGACTAACATGATTGTTGTCATAACAGATTGGGAGTAATGTAATACGATTGTAGTAGGACGCATCGGCCTACGTCAACAGATTGGGAGTAATGTAATACGATTGTAGTAGGACGCATCGGCCTACGTCAATCACATAAGTCCATTTGACTAATAGGATTGTAGTCATAACTGATTGGGAGTAATGTAATACGATTGTAGTATGACGCATCGACCTACGACAACCACATAAGTCCATTTGACTAATACGATTGTATTCATAACAGTTTGGGAGTAATGTAATACGATTGTAGTAGGACGCATCGGCCTACGAAAACCACATACTAGGACGCATCGGCCTACGACAACAACATAAGTCCATTTGAATAACACGATTGTTGTCATAACAGATTGGGAGTAATGTAATACGATTGTAGTAGGACGCATCGGCCTACGTCAACAGATTGGGAGTAATGTAATACGATTGTAGTAGGACGCATCGGCCTACGTCAACCACATAAGTCCATTTGACTAATACGATTGTAGTCGTAACTGATTGGGAATAATGTAATACGATTGTAGTATGACGCATCGACCTACGACAACCACATAAGTCCATTTGACTAATACAATTGTAGTCATAACAGATTGGGAGTAATGTAATACGATTGTAGTAGGACGCATCGGCCTACGATATCCACATAAGTCCATTGGACTAATACGATTATAGTCATAGGACCTTCCATTTATATATCGTATTGGGATTAATGTCATACGTTCATACTAGGACTCTTCGGCCTACGACAACCACATAAGTCCATTTGACTAACACGATTGTTGTCATAACAGATTGGGAGTAATGTAATACGATTGTAGTAGGACGCATCGGCCTACATCAACCACATAAGTCCATTTGACTAATACTATTATAGTAATAGGACCTTCCGTGTATATATCCTGGTTGTTATATAGTAATTGACCGTGAATGAATATTATTTCATTCATATACTAGGACGCATCGGCCTACGACGACCACATAATTCCATTTGACTAATACGATTGTAGTCATAACTGATTGGGAGTAATGTAATACGATTATAGTAGGACGCATCGGCCTACGACAGCCATATAAGTCCATTTGACTAATACGATTGTAGTCATAGGACCTTCCGTTTATATATCGTGGTTATTATTTAGTAATTGACCGTGAATGAATATGATTTCATTCATATACTTGGACGCATCTGCCTACGACAACCACATAAGTCCATTTCACTAATACGATTGTAGTCATAACAGATTGGGAGTAATGTAATACGATTGTAGTAGGACGCATCGGCCTACGACATCCACATAAGTCCATTGGACTAATACGATTGTAGTCATAAGACCTTCCGTTTATATATCGTATTGCGATTAATGTCATACGTTCATACTAGGACGCTTCGGCCTACGACAACCACATAAGTCTATTTGACTAACATGATTGTTGTCATAACAGATTGGGAGTAATGTAATACGATTGTAGTAGGACGCATCGGCCTACGTCAACAGATTGGGAGTAATGTAATACGATTGTAGTAGGACGCATCGGCCTACGTCAACCATATAAGTCCATTTGACTAATAGGATGGTAGTCATAACTGATTGGGAGTAATGTAATACGATTGTAGTATGACGCATCGACCTACGACAACCACATAAGTCCATTTGACTAATACGATTGTATTCATAACAGTTTGGGAGTAATGTAATACGATTGTAGTAGGACGCATCGGCCTACGAAAACCACATACTAGGACGCATCGGCCTACGACAACAACATAAGTCCATTTGACTAACACGATTGTTGTCATAACAGATTGGGAGTAATGTAATACAATTGTAGTAGGACGCATCAGCCTACGTCAACAGATTGGGAGTAATGTAATACGATTGTAGTAGGACGCATCGGCCTACGTCAACCACATAAGTCCATTTGACTAATACGATTGTAGTCGTAACTGATTGGGAGTAATGTAATACGATTGTAGTATGACGCATCGACCTACGACAACCACATAAGTCCATTTGACTAATACAATTGTAGTCATAACAGATTGGGAGTAATGTAATACGATTGTAGTAGGACGCATCGGCCTACGATATCCACATAAGTCCATTGGACTAATACGATTATAGTCATAGGACCTTCCATTTATATATCGTATTGGGATTAATGTCATACGTTCATACTAGGACTCTTCGGCCTACGACAACCACATAAGTCCATTTGACTAACACGATTGTTGTCATAACAGATTGGGAGTAATGTAATACGATTGTAGTAGGACGCATCGGCCTACATCAACCACATAAGTCCATTTGACTAATACTATTATAGTAATAGGACCTTCCGTGTATATATCCTGGTTGTTATTTAGTAATTGACCGTGAATGAATATTATTTCATTCATATACTAGGACACATCGGCCTACGACGACCACATAATTCCATTTGACTAATACGATTGTAGTCATAACTGATTGGGAGTAATGTAATACGATTATAGTAGGATGCATCGGCCTACGACAGCCACATAAGTCCATTTGACTAATACGATTGTAGTCATAGGACCTTCCGTTTATATATCGTGGTTGTTATTTAGTAATTGACCGTGAATGAATATGATTTCATTCATATACTTGGACGCATCTGCCTACGACAACCACATAAGTCTATTTAACTAATACGATTGTAGTCATAACAGATTGGGAGTAATGTAATATGATTGTAGTAGGACGCATCGGCCTATGACAACCACATAAGTCCATTGGACTAATACGATAGTAGTCATAGGACCTTTCGTTTATATATCATATTGGAATTAATGTCATACGTTCATACTAGGACGCATCGGCCTACGACAACCACATAAGTCCATTTGACTAATACGATTGTTGTCATAACAGATTGGGAGTAATGTAATACGATTTTAGTAGGACGCATCGGCCTACGTCAACCACATAAGTCCATTTGACTAATACGATTGTAGTAATAGGACCTTCCGTTTATATATCGTGGTTGTTATTTAGTAATTGACCGTGAATGAATATTATTTCATTCATATACTAGGACGCATCGGCCTACGACAATCACATATGTCCATTTGACTAATACGATTGTAGTCATAACTGTTTGGGAGTAATGTAATACGATTGTAGTATGACGCATCGACCTACGACAACCACATAAGTCCATTTGACTAATACGATTGTATTCATAACAGATTGGGAGTAATGTAATACGATTGTAGTAGGACGCATCGGCCTACGACAACCACATACTAGGACGCATCGGCCTACGACAACTACATAAGTCTGTTTGACTAATACGATTGTAGTCATAACAGATTGGGGGTAATGTAATACGATTGTAGTATGACGTATTGGCCTACAACAACCACATTAGTCCATTTGCCTAATGCGATTGTAGTCATAGGAACTTCCGTTTATATATCGTGGTTGTTATTTAGTAATTGACCGTGAATTAATATGGTTTCATTCATATACTAGGACACATCGGCCTACGACAACCACATAAGTCCATTTCACTAGTACGATTGTAGTCATAACAGATTGGGAGTAATGTAATACGATTGTAGTAAGACGCATCGGCCTACGACATCCACATAAGTCCATTGGACAAATACGATTGTAGTCATAGGACCTTCCGTTTATATATCGTATTGGGATTAATGTCATACGTTCATACTAGGACGCTTCGGCCTACGACAACCACATAAGTCCATTTGACTAACACGATTGTTGTCATAACAGATTGGGAGTAATGTAATACGATTGTTGTAGGACGCATCGGCCTACGTCAACAGATTGGGAGTAATGTAATACGATTGTAGTAGGACGCATCGGCCTACGTCAACCACATAAGTCCATTTGACTAATACGATTATAGTCATAACTGATTGGGAGTAATGTAATACGATTGTAGTATGACGCATCGACCTACGATAACCACATAAGTCCATTTGACTAATACAATTGTAGTCATAACAGATTGGGAGTAATGTAATACGATTGTAGTAGGACGCATCGGCCTACGATATCCACATAAGTCCATTGGACTAATACGATTATAGTCATAGGACCTTCCATTTATATATCGTATTGGGATTAATGTCATACGTTCATACTAGGACTCTTCGGCCTACGACAACCACATAAGTCCATTTGACTAACACGATTGTTGTCATAACAGATTGGGAGTAATGTAATACGATTGTAGTAGGACGCATCGGCCTACATCAACCACATAAGTCCATTTGACTAATACTATTATAGTAATAGGACCTTCCGTGTATATATCCTGGTTGTTATTTAGTAATTGACCGTGAATGAATATTATTTCATTCATATACTAGGACGCATCGGCCTACGACAATCACATATGTCCATTTGACTAATACGATTGTAGTCATAACTGATTGGGAGTAATGTAATACGATTGTAGTATGACGCATCGACCTACGACAACCACATAAGTCCATTTGACTAATACGATTGTAGTCATAGGACCTTCCGTTTATATATCGTGGTTGTTATTTAGTAATTGACCGTGAATGAATACACAAGTCCATTTGACTTATACGATTGTAGTCATAACAGATTGGGAGTAATGTAATACGATTGTAGTAGGACGCATTGGCCTACGACAATCACATACTAGGATGCATCGGCCTACGACAACCCCATAAGAATATTGGACTAATACAATTGTAGTCATAGGAACTTCCGTTTATATATCGTGGTTGTTATTTAGTAATTGACCGTGAATGAATATGATTTCATTCATATACTTGGACGCATCTGCCTACGACAACCACATAAGTCTATTTAACTAATACGATTGTAGTCATTACAGATTGGGAGTAATGTAATACGATTGTAGTAGGACGCATCGGCCTATGACAACCACATAACTCCATTGGACTAATACGATAGTAGTCATAGGACCTTTCGTTTATATATCATATTGGAATTAATGTCATACGTTCATACTAGGACGCATCGGCCTACGACAACCACATAAGTCCATTTGACTAATACGATTGTTGTCATAACAGATTGGGAGTAATGTAATACGATTTTAGTAGGACGCATCGGCCTACGTCAACCACATAAGTCCATTTGACTAATACGATTGTAGTAATAGGACCTTCCGTTTATATATCGTGGTTGTTATTTAGTAATTGACCGTGAATGAATATTATTTCATTCATATACTAGGACGCATCGGCCTACGACAATCACATATGTCCATTTGACTAATACGATTGTAGTCATAACTGATTGGGAGTAATGTAATACGATTGTAGTATGACGCATCGACCTACGACAACCACATAAGTCCATTTGACTAATACGATTGTATTCATAACAGATTGGGAGTAATGTAATACGATTGTAGTAGGATGCATCGGCCTACGACAACCACATACTAGGACGCATCGGCCTACGACAACTACATAAGTCTGTTTGACTAATACGATTGTAGTCATAACAGATTGGGGGTAATGTAATACGATTGTAGTATGACGTATTGGCCTACAACAACCACATTAGTCCATTTGCCTAATGCGATTGTAGTCATAGGAACTTCCGTTTATATATCGTGGTTGTTATTTAGTAATTGACCGTGAATTAATATGGTTTCATTCATATACTAGGACACATCGGCCTACGACAACCACATAAGTCTATTTCACTAATACGATTGTAGTCATAACAGATTGGGAGTAATGTAATACGATTGTAGTAAGACGCATCGGCCTACGACATCCACATAAGTCCATTGGACAAATACGATTGTAGTCATAAGACCTTCCGTTTATATATCGTATTGGGATTAATGTCATACGTTCATACTAGGACGCTTCGGCCTACGACAACCACATAAGTCCATTTGACTAACACGATTGTTGTCATAACAGATTGGGAGTAATGTAATACGATTGTAGTAGGACGCATCGGCCTACGTCAACAGATTGGGAGTAATGTAATACGATTGTAGTAGGACGCATCGGCCTACGTCAACCACATATGTCCATTTGACTAATACGATTATAGTAATAGGACCTTCCGTTCATATATCCTGGTTGTTATTTAGTAATTGACCGTGAATGAATATTATTTCATTCATATACTAGGACGCATCGGCCTACGACGATCACATAAGTCCATTTGACTAATACGATTGTAGTCATAACTGATCGGGAGTAATGTAATACGATTGTAGTAGGACGCATCGGCCTACGACAACCACATAAGTCCATTTGACTAATACGATTGTATTCATAACCGATTGGGAGTAATGTAATACGATTGTAGTAGGACGCATCGGCCTACGACAACCATATACTAGGATGCATCGGCCTACGACAACTACATAAGTCTGTTTGACTAATACGATTGTAGTCATAACAGATTGGGGGTAATGTAATATGATTGTAGTAGGACGTATTGGCCTACAACAACCACATAAGTCCATTTGCCTAATACGATTGTAGTCATAGGAACTTCCGTTTATATATCGTGGTTATTATTTAGTAATTGACCGTGAATTAAGAAGGTTTCATTCATATACTAGGACGCATTGGCCTACGACAACCACATAAGTCCATTTCACTAATATGATTGTAGTCATAACAGATTGGGAGTAATGTAATACGATTGTAGTAGGACGCATCGGCCTACGACATCCACATAAGTCCATTGGACTAATACGATTGTAGTCATAGCACCTTCCGTTTATATATAGTATTGGGATTAATGTCATACGTTCATACTAGGACGCTTCGGCCTACAACAACCACATAAGTCCATTTGACTATCACGATTGTTGTCATAACAGATTGGGAGTAATGTAATACGATTGTAGTAGGACGCATCGGCCTACGTCAACCACACAAGTCCATTTGACTAATACGATTGTAGTAATTGGACCTTCCGTTTATATATCGTGGTTGTTATTTAGTAATTGACCGTGCATGAATATTATTTCATTCGTATACTAGGACGCATCAGCCTACGACGACCACATAAGTCCATTTGACTAATACGATTGTAGTCATAACTAATCGGGAGTAATGTAATATGATTGTAGTAGGACGCATCGGCCTACGACAACCACATAAGTCCATTTGACTAATACGATTGTAGTCATAATACGATTGTAGTAGGACGCATCGGCCTACGACAACCACATACTAAGACGCATCGGCCTACGACAACCTCATAAGTCCATTTGACTAATATGATTGTAGTTATAACACATTGGGAGTAATGTAATACGATTGTAGGACGTATCGGCCTACGACAACCACATAAGTCCATTTGACTAATGCAATTGTGGTCATAACAGATTGGGAGTAATGTCATACTAGGACGCATCGGCCTACAACAACCCCATAAGTCCATTGGACTAATACGATTGTAGTGATAGGAACTTCAATTTATATATCGTGGTTGTTATTTAGTAATTGACCGTGAATGAATATGATTTCATTCATATACTAGGACGCATCGGCCTACGAAAACCACATAAGTCCATTTTACTAATACGATTGTAGTCATAACAGATTGGGAGTAATGTAATACGATTGTAGTAGGATGCATCAGCCTACGTCAACCACATAAGTACATTTGACTAATAAGATTATATTAATAACAGATTGGGAGTAATGTAATACGATTGTAGTAGGACGCATCGGCCTACGACAACCACATACTAGGATGCATCGGCCTACGATAACAACATAAGTGTGTTTGACTAATACGATTGTAGTCATAACAGATGTAATGTAATACGATTGTAGTAGGACGTATTTGCCTACGACAACCACATAAGTCCATTTGACTATCACGATTGTTGTCATAACAGATTGGGAGTTATGTAATACGATTGTAGTAGGACGCATCGGCCTATGTCAACCACATAAGTCCATTTGACTAATACGATTGTAGTAATAGGACCTATCGTTTATATATCCTGGTTGTTATTTAGTAATTGACCGTGAATGAATATTATTTCATTCATATACTAGGACGCATCAGCCTACGACGACCACATAAGTCCATTTGACTAATACGATTGTAGTCATAACTGATCGGGAGTAATGTAATACGATTGTAGTAGGACGCATCGGCCTACGACAACCACATAAGTCCATTTGACTAATACGATTGTAGTCATAACAGATTGGGAGTAATGTAATACGATTGTAGTAGGACGCATCGGCCTACGACAACCACATACTAAGACGCATCGGCCTATGACAACCATATAAGTCTATTTGACTAATACGATTGTAGTCATAACACATTGGGAGTAATGTAATACGATTGTAGTAGGACGTATCGGCCTACGACAACCACATAAGTCCATTTGACTAATGCGATTGAGGTCATAACATATTAGGAGTAATGTCATACTAGGACGCATCGGCCTACAACAACCCCATAAGTCCATTGGACTAATACGATTGTAGTCATAGGAACTTCGATTTATATATCGTGGTTGTTATTTAGTAATTGACCGTGAATGAATATGATTTCATTCATATACTAGGACTCATCGGCCTACGAAAACCACATAAGTACATTTCACTAATACGATTGTAGTCATAACAGATTGCGAGTAATGTAATATGATTGTAGTAGGACGCATGGGCCTATGACAACCACATAAGTCCATTAGACTAATACGATTGTAGTCATAAGACCTTTCATCTATATATCGCATTGGGATTAATGTCATACGTTCATACTAGGACGCATCAGCATATGACAACTACATAAGTCCATTTGACTAATACGATTGTTGTCATAACAGATTGGGTGTAATGTAATACGATTGTAGTAGGACGCATCAGCCTACGTCAGCCACATAAGTCCATTTGACTAATACGATTGTAGTAATATGACCTTCCGTTTATATATCGTGGTTGATATTTATTAATTGACCGTGAATGAATATTATTTCATTCATATACTAGGATGCATCGGCCTACGACAACCACATATGCCCATTTGACTAATACGATTGTAGTGATAACTGATTGGGAGTAATGTAATACGATTGTAGTAGGACGCATCGGCCTACGACAACCACATAAGTACATTTGACTAATAAGATTATATTCATAACAGATTGGGAGTAATGTAATATGATTGTAGTAGGACGCATCGGCCTACGACAACCGCATACTAGGATGCATCGGCCTACGACAACAACATAAGTGTGTTTGACTAATGCGATTGTAGTCATAACAGATTGGGAGTAATGTAATACGATTGTAGTAGGACGTATTTGCCTACGACAACCACATAAGTCCATTTGACTATCACAATTGTTGTCATAATAGATTGGGAGTAATGTAATACGATTGTAGTAGGACGCATCGGCCTACGTCAACCACATAAGTCCATTTGACTAATACGATTGTAGTAATAGGACCTTCCGTTTATATATCCTGGTTGTTATTTAGTAATTGACCGTGAATGAATATTATTTCATTCATATACTAGGACGCATCAGCCTACGACGACCACATAAGTCCATTTGACTAATACGATTGTAGTCATAACTGATCGGGAGTAATGTAATACGATTGTAGTAGGACGCATCGGCCTACGACAACCACATAAATCCATTTGACTAATACGATTGTAGTCATAACAGATTGGGAGTAATGTAATACGATTGTAGTAGGACGCATCGGCCTACGACAACCACATACTAAGACGCATCGGCCTACGACAACCATATAAGTCCATTTGACTAATACGATTGTAGTCATAACACATTGGGAGTAATGTAATACGATTGTAGTTGGACGTATCGTCCTACGACAACCACATAAGTCCATTTGACTAATGCGATTGTGGTCATAACAGATTGGGAGTAATGTCATACTAGGACGCATCGGCCTACGACAACACCATAAGTCCATTGGACTGATACGATTGTAGTCATAGGAACTTCGATTTATATATCGTGGTTGTTATTTAGTAATTGACCGTGAATGAATATGATTTCATTCATATACTAGGACGCATCGGCCTACGAAAACCACATAAGTCCATTTCACTAATACGATTGTAGTCATAACAGATTGAGAGTAATGTAATACGATTGTAGTAGGACGCATCAGCCTATGACAACCACATAAGTCCATTGGACTAATACGATTGTAGTCATAAGACCTTTCGTTTATATATCGTATTGGGATTAATGTCATACGTTCATACTAGGACGCATCGGCCTACGACAACCACATAAGTCCATTTGACTAATACGATTGTTGTCATAAGATTTGGAGTAATTGTCACGCCCCAAATCGAGGGACATGACTGGCGCCTGACCGGGTTGCCCCAGTCAAGCGGACCTGGGTGCCTTTCATTCCCACGCGTTACCCCTGTGTTGACTATTACTCATTAACCAAAATATCTTACCAACAATGACTGATTTCACAATGCATAAACATAACCATATGATTTATTCACTAACAAGTTCATAATTTCTATTTACAACGCCCCATACATATACATAGGCCACAATCCCACAGTTTGCATGTCTACGGAGCCTCTAGGATACAAAAAGGGAAATACAATACTTGCCGGTAACAAGGCTCCGGCTATACCTTACAAAACCAAAATGAAATCTAAACCGAAGTGGCAAGAACCACACAAGGCCCCGAGGAAGAAAGGGGCTCACCAAAACGGGCAGTGGAAGGAGAAGGATACTACTGCCGATGAGCTGAAGTGCCTGCTACTGATCCACCTACAATCATGACACGAATGTAGCGCCCCGGCAAAAGGGACGTCAGTACACTTGAATTGTACTGGTATGTATGGACAAACTTTGTCCCAAGTAAACTCAAGCCATTAAAGTACATCAACGATTAATTAAGCCAGCCAACCATGTTTCCACATTTTCCTTATTTAAAATAATTCTCAACACAAAGCACTTTCTACAATCAACCAATTTAACAGTAACCAATCAATCACGTAAAGCACAAGTAGTCAAACAAAGGGGCAATCAGTGCCCCACAGGTTGCAAACTCTCCTGCTGTCTCCTTTCACAATTTCACATTATTGATTTATGTATCAATTTTCAATAGCGATTTCGATCGCTTTCCATCCTTATTGCCCCCGACCACCCTTATTACCTCGGCCACCCTTATCACCCCAACCCACACCTTATTTCACCACGTTGCGGCGCGCAACACGACCCCGCCTTACAGTTGAAAACACAACAATTTCAAACAGCAGATAAGGTACTACACCCAATTTCAACAAGTTCAAATAAGCAACTTACACATTGGTTCATGTTCTCAATTTCTTCTCAATTCAATATCACAACCATGTTACAATGTTTCCACATTCAAGAATATTCACACATGTATGTTCAACAATTTTCCATAATTCAAGTGTTTCATCTCTTTCCACAATAAATCAATTCTCAAGTATTTCATTTTCTTTTCCACAGGGTGCCATATAGGCCATCATAATCATTATTCACAAATTCTTTACCCAATTCAACTCTCATTTACCTTTCGGTTCATATTTCATACCACAACACTCATAGTTCAACAACAACTTTGAATATCCAACAACAACATCAAATAATCACATACAATTTCTCAAATCAACACATGCCAAACAATTTTACACATAAGGGCGATTTCACAAGAATCAAAATTAGCCATACATACCTGGTGATGAGTTTTCTTCCGTTAACTTTCTACTTTATGCTTACCCAAGATATCCTATTCTTGCCCACCTTGTTCTTGAAGACTCTTACTTCTACTTACTTCTTGTTACTAGAAATCAAGGTCAATAATCATGCATGAGTGTAAAAATTCTATTTTTAAAAGCTATTATATGCAAACCTCTCTTTACCCAATTAAAACTGAAAATCAAAGAAAATAGTTAGGGTTTTTTACCTTGAAAATATTGGGGAAGTTGAATCCTTGCCCTAGGATCCCTTAGAATTAAAATGATTGGAACAATCCTTGAAGATGCAAGATTTCTCTCTCTAAAAACCCTCTCTTCTCTCTCTAATTTTTGGTGAGATGATATGATAAAAATGAAGAAGAGGTGTGTTATATTAAAGAAGAGATCGGGTCAAAATGTTACAAAAATCTGGGCCGGGGTCGAATATGCGGTCACTATGCGACCGCAGAACCCACATGCGGTCCGCAAAGTGACCGCAAAATGGCCTCAAAAATTACAAGTTTCTGTTAAGGAATGCGGCCGGAATGCGGTCCGCATGTTTGATCTGCGGTCGCAAAATGCACCGCAGATTTGACATGCGATCGCATATCGACCGCACATTTGACGGATTTTTGGGAAACTCTCTGGAACGATTTGCGGTCAGAATGCGGTCCGCATGTTGATTCTGCGGTCGCATTCTTGACCGCATATTTGACACTTTTTCGGAAAAATTAATTCTCTACATTTTTGAAACTTAAATCACTACGCATTCCTAACACATCATTCGGACCATGACACCACATCTACTAGGTTTTATGCACAAAAATTTTACGGGGCCTTACAGTAATGTAATACGATTGTAGTAGGACGCATCAGCCTACGTCAACCACATAAGTCCATTTGACTAATACGATTGTAGTAATAGGACCTTCCGTTTATATATTGTGGTTGATATTTATTAATTGACCGTGAATGAATATTATTTCATTCATATACTAGGATGAATCGGCCTACGACAACCTCATATGTCCATTTGACTAATACGATTGTAGTCATAACTCATTGGGAGTAATGTAATACGATTGTAGTAGGACTCATCGGCCTACGACAACCACATAAGTACATTTGACTAATACGATTATATTCATAACAGATTGGGAGTAATGTAATACGATTGTAGTAGGACGCATCGGCCTACGACAACCACATACTAGGATGCATCGGCCTACGACAACAACATAAGTGTGTTTGACTAATACGATTGTAGTCATAACAGATTGGGAGTAATGTCATAATAGGACGCATCGGCCTACGACAACCACATAAGTCCATTGGACTAATACAATTGTAGTCATAGGAACTTCCGTATATATATCATGGTTGTTATTTAGTAATTGACTGTGAATGAATATGATTTCATTCATATACTAGGACGCATCAGCCTACGACAACCAGGTAAGTCCATTTGACTAATACGATTGTAGTCATAACAGATTGGGAGTAATGTAATACGATTGTAGTAATAGGATCTTCTGTTTATATATCGTATTGGGAGCAATGTCATATGTTCATACTAGAACGCATCGGCCTACGACAATCACACAAGTCCATATGACTAATACGATTGTAGTCATAACAGATTGGGAGTAAAGTAATACGATTGTAGTAGGACGCATCGGCCCACGACAGCCACATAAGTCCATTTGACTAATACAATTGTAGTCATAGGACCTTCCGTTTATATATCGTATTGGGAGTAATGTCATACGTTCATACTAGGTCGCATCGGCCTACGACAACCACATAAGTCCATTTGAATAATACGATTGTAGTAATAGTACCTTCCGTTTATATACCGTGGTTGTTATTTAGAAATTCACTATCTATGAATATTATTTCATTCATATACTAAGACGCATCGGCCTACGACAATCACATAAGTCCATTTGACTAATACGATTGTAGTCATAACAGATTGGGAGTAATGTAATACGAATGTAGTCATAGGACCTTCCGTTTATATATCGTATTGGGAGTAATGTCATACGTTCATACTAAGATGCATCGGCCTACCACATAAGTCCATTGGACTAATACGATTGCAGTCATAGGACGCATCGGCCTACGACAATCACATAAGTCCATTTGACTAATACGATTGTAGTAATAAGATCTTCCATTTATATATCGTATTAGGGGTAATGTCATACGTTCATACTAGGACGCATCGGCCTACAACAATCACATAAGTCCATTTGACTAATACGATTGTAGTCATAACAGATTGGGAGTAATGTAATATGATTGTAGTAGGACGCATCGGACTACGACAACCACATAAGTCCATTTGACTAATACGATAGTAGTAATAGGACCTTCCGTTTTACATATACTAGGACGCATCGGCCTATGACAACCACATAAGTCCATTTGACTAATACAATTGTAGTCAAACAGATTGGGAGTAATGTAATACGATTGTATTAGGATGCATCGGCCTACGACAACCAAATACTAGGACGCATCGGCCAACAACAACCACATAAGTCGATTGGACTAATACGATTGTAGTTATAACTGATCGGGAGTAATGTAATACGATTGTAGTAGGACGCATCGGCCTACGACAACCACATAAGTCCATTTGACTAATACGATTGTAGTCATAACAGATTGGGAGTAATGTAATACGATTGTAGTAGGACACATCGGCCTACGACAACCACATACTAGGACGCATCGGCCTACGACAACCACATAAGCCCATTTGACTAATACGATTGTAGTCATAACACATTGGGAGTAATGTAATACGATTGTAGTAGGACGTATCGGCCTACGACAACCACATAAGTCCATTTGACTAATGCAATTGTTGTCATAACAGATTAGGAGTAATGTAATACGATTGTAGTAGGACGCATCGGCCTACGTCAACCACATAAGTCCATTTGACTAATACGATTGTAGTAATGGGATCTTCCGTTTATATATCCTGGTTGTTATTTAGTAATTGACCGTGAATGAATATTATTTCATTCATATACTAGGACGCATCGGCCAACAACAACCACATAAGTCGATTGGACTAATACGATTGTAGTCATAGGAACTTCCGTTTATATATCGTGGTTGTTATTTAGTAATTGACTGTGAATTAATATGGTTTCTGTCACGACCCGGATTTTTCCCCAACATCGGGATCGTGATGGCGCCTACTCGTGGTAGCTTGGCAAGCCACTGTATTCATACTATCCTGTTTTTAACACAATTTTTTTTTATTAAATCAATGCGGAATACTTTATCGAAATAGAAATAACTAATTATAAGATGAAAATCATACTGAAGTCCTCTACCCAAGACGTGGAGTCACCAACTCACGAACTACTATGGAATACTACACATAAAAGTCTGAAAGGAAATATAACATAATTCTGTTTGTCTCGGAACAAAGAGACTACAGCTAATAACATAAATAAAGAGAGAGACGCCGGGCCTGCGGACGTCTGCAAGCTACCTCGGTCTCAATATAATCAACTCCCACGCAATCTATTTACTGCTGCTGCTCCTCCTGATCGTAACCTGGACCTGTGCAAAAACGCACAGAAGTGTAGCATCAGCACAACCGACCCCATGTGCTGGTAAGTGCCTGGCCTATCCCGGCGAAGTAGTGACAAGCCTAGGACCAGACACTCACATAAACCTGTGCAATTCAATATATATGTATACCACAGAATAACAAGAAATAACCAGGTAATAACACAATAAGGAATAGCTCAAAGAATTCAACAATTAACAACAGTTAATAAATTCACAAGGAAAAATAATATCAATTCAAGAAATAGCAAGCAGTTGCACGGCATCACCCTTCGTGCTTTTACTCTCATCCTCACCAAATAAACAAATAAAGTACACGGCATCACCCTTCGTGCTTTTACTCTCATCCTCACATCCATAGTACGGAATGATCCTTCGTACATGGTTCAATAACAGGGCACGGCATGATCCTTCGTGCATAATCAATAAATAAACATGGCACGGCATTAACCTTCGTGCATAAATAAATAAACATGGCACGGCATCACCCTTCGTGCATTATCACTCTTCCTCACCCAAATAACAATCACGGTTAAGGGCAAAGAAAGAAACAGAGTAATTCATAAACCATCCCATCAAGGGCAATCAATAATTATCTTCACAACAAGTCCCAACAAGGGAAAACAATAACAATTCATCTGTAATATATCTCAATATAATCATTTTTCAACGACTCACGGTCATACTAGACGCCAATGTATGGATGCTCGTCACCACAGCCCATACACCGCACTCGATCACATAACACATAACACATAATCCTATTCCCTCAAGCTAGGATAGAACAAACACGTACCTCGAGTGTTTATGAACAATTCAATCCGTGGAAATGTCTTTTTCTTTCAATTTTGGCTCCAATCCAATTGTATATATACACAATTGATTCAATATCATCAATACTACTCAACAAACTAATTCTTAAGACCAAATACATCTTTTACAATATTCTGCCCGAAATAATGAATTTCAACCCCGGGCCCACATGGTCGGAATTCGGGGTTAGGACCAAAATCCGATTACCCATCCCCCCACGAGTTCATGTATATGATTTGTTTCAAAATCGGACCTCAATTCGAGGTCAAATTCCCCAATTTATGAAAAACCCTATTTTCTAATAAAAACAAGAATTCTACCATGGAAATCTTTGATTTCTTATGAAAAAACATATTTAATGATGTTAGGAATTGAAAGAATTAAGTAAAAAGTGACTTACAATCGTTTTGATGAAGAAGAAATCCGTGAAGAATCGCAAATGGGTGTTTTTGTTTTGTAAAAAGTGAAGAAATGAACTTAAAATCGTGTTTTACAGGTCTCTCGTGTTCGCATTTGCGAACATGGGTTCGCAATTGCGAACCCCGACCAATTTCCGGAGTTTGAAAAATAAGCTAAGGCTGGGAAGTTCGCATTTGCGAACATTTGTTCGCATTTGCGAACACTGGCAGACAAAGGGATGTTCGCATTTGCGAACTAATGTTCGCATTTGCGAACACATGCTGTATAAGGCAGTGTTCGCATTTGCGAACCAAGGCAGTATGGGGAATGTTCGCATTTGCGAACTTTTGTTCGCATTTGCGAACATAGGTAGGCACTGGGGACCTTCGCAAATGCGAACAATTGTTCGCATTTGCGAACAAGGCCGGGTCAAAGGGGGCTTCGCATTTGCGATAAAGGTTCGCATTTGCGAGCCTTGCCTTACACTGTCCCCTTCGCAATTGCGAGAAATTCTTCGCAATTGCGAAGCCAACAACTGGGTGAAAAACCAGCAGTTCAAAAATTCAGAATTTCATCCAACGGCCTATCAAATCTTTACCCGAGCCCCCGGGCTCCAAACCAAACATGTACACAACCTCAAAAACACATTATGAACTTGTTCGTGCGATCACATCGCCAATATCACCTCGTTTCCATCAAATCAAGCCTCAAATTCATGATTTTCATACCTTTGGTTTTCAAAACTTTCAAACTTGGGACTCAAGGTCCAAAACATCTCAAACGACATCCAAATGTCACCAAACTTTACATAAATCACATATATAATATTTAAGACTTGTACAGGGCGTCGGAACCAAAATATGAGCCCGATACCAAGGTCAATCAATGCATTTCCTTTAATAATTACATCAAAAACAATTTCATAGAAAAATTCATAACTTGGGCTCTAGGCCTCGGAATTCGACTCCGGACACATGTCCAAGTCCCATATTTTCCTACGGACCTCTCGGGACCATCCAATCTCGGGTCCGGATCCGTTTACCAAAAATGTTGACCGAAGTCAACCATATCAATATTAATATCATTTTTTATCCAAACTTCTCATAGAATTCATATTTTCTATCACAAAAATCTTTCCGGCTACATGCTCGGATTGTGCAAGTAAATCGAGGCAACATAGAATGAGGTTTCCAAGGCCTCAGAAGCTCGAATTGATTAATTAAATAAGTGATGACCCTTTGGGTCGTCACAATCTCCACCTCTAAAACAACCGTTCGCCCTTGAACGGACAAAAGAAAGAAGTACCTGAGTCAGGAAACAAATGTGGGTAGCGGCTCTGCATATCAGACTTGGACTCCCAGGTCGATGCCTCAGGAGGCTGACCTCTCCACTGAACACGCACAGAAGGATAACTCTTCGACCTCAACTTTCGAACCTGCCGGTCTAGAATAGCCACCGGCTCCTCCTCGTAAGATAGATCATTGTCCAATTGGACAGTACTGAAGTCTAACACATGTGTGGGATCGCCGTGGTATCTCCGAAGCATAGATACATGAAAAACTGGATGCACGGCTGATAAGCTAGGCGGCAAAGCTAATCCGTAAGCCACCCCTCCCACTCTGTCTAGAATCTCAAATGGACCAATATACCTAGGGCTGAGCTTGCCCTTCTTCCCGAACCTCATCACGCCCTTCATAGGCGACACTCGGAGCAATACTCGTTCACCAACCATGAAATCTACATCTCGAACCTTACGATCCGCATAAGTCTTCTGCCTGGACTGAGCTGAACGCAATCTCTCCTGAATAGTCTTGACCTTATTCAAGGCCTCCTGAACTAAGTCTGTACCCAACAACCGAGCCTTTCCCGGTTCAAACCATCCAAGTGGTGATCGACATCGCCTACCATACAACGCCTTATACGGAGCCATCTGGATGCTAGACTGGTAGCTGTTATTGTAGGCAAACTCTGCTAATGGCAGAAACTGGTCCCACGAGCCTCCGAAATCAATAACACAGGCTCGAAGCATGTCCTTTAGAATCTGAATAGTCCTCTCGGACTGGCCATCCGTCTGAGGATGAAATGTTGTACTCAACTGAAACTGGGTGCCTAACTCCTGCTGGACCACTCTCCAGAACCGCGAGGTAAATTGCGTTCCCCGATCAGAAGTAATAGATACTGGCACCCCATGGAGACGAACAATCTCCCTAATGTAAACCTCTGCTAACCTCTCCGACGAGTAGGAGACAGATACTGGAATAAAGTGTGCTGACTTGGTCAGACTATCAACAATGACCCAAATAGCATCAAATTTCTTTCGAGTAAAAGGAAGTCCAGTAACGAAGTCCATCGTGATTCGCTCCCATTTCCACTCGGGAATTTCAATCCTCTGGAACACACCACCAGGTCTCTAGTGCTCATATTTCACCTGCTGACAATTTAGACACCGAGCGACATACGCAACGATATCTTTCTTCATTTTGCGCCACCAATAGTGTTGCCGTAAGTCCTGGTACATCTTCGCGGCGCCTGGGTGAATAGAATACCGCGAACTGTGGGCCTCTGCTAATATCAACTCTCGAATCCCTTCAACATTGGGTACACAAACTCGACCCTGCAATTTCAATACCCCATCATCATCTAGATTTACCTGTGTGGCACCTCCCCGTTGTACTGTATCTCTCAACTCACGCAAATGAGGATCATCAAATTGCCTCTCACGGATACGCTCTAATAAAGAAGAACGAGTGACCGTGCAGGCTAACACCCTGCTAGGCTCAGAAATGTCTAATCTCACGAACCAGTTGGCTAAGGCCTGGACATCTAGAGCTAATGGTCTCTGACTGACCGGAATGTATGCAAGACTACCCATGCTGGCATACTTTCTACTCAATGCATCGGCCACCACATTGGCCTTACCCGGGTGATATAAGATAGTAACATCATAGTCTTTTAGCAACTCTAACCATCTCCGCTGTCGTAGATTCAACTCCTTCGGCTTGAACAAGTACTGTAGGCTTTTGTGATCAGTGTACACCTCACATGTCACACCATATAGATAATGCCTCCAGATCTTTAAGGCATGAACCACTGCTGCTAACTCAAGATCATGAACTGGATAGTTCTTCTCATGTATCTTTAATTGCCTCGAAGCATAAGCGATAACCTTACCATCCTGCATCAATACCGCTCCAAGCCTGTACGAGATGCGTCACAATAAACTGTATAAGGCCCTGTACCTGTAGGTAGTACCAACACTGGTGTCGTAGTCAATGCTGTCTTGAGATTCTGAAAGCTCGCCTCACACTCCTCTAACCATTGGAACCGGGCACCCTTCTGGGTCAACTTGGTCATCGGGCTGCAATAGAAGAAAACCCCTCTACAAATCGACGGTAGTAACCGGCTAACCCCAAGAAACTCCGGATCTCAGTCATTGAAGCTGGTCGAGGCCAATTCTGGACAGCCTCAATCTTCTTTGGGTCCACCTAAATACCTTCCACTGATACGACGTGGCCCAGAAATGCCACCGAACTCAACCAGAACTCACATTTCGAAAAGTTGGCATATAGCTGATTATCCTTCAGAGACTGAAGGACCACTCTGAGGTGCTGCTCGTGCTCTTCCCAACTGCGTGAGTATACCAGGATGTCATCTATAAAGACTATCACGAATAGATCTAAGTAAGGCCTGAACACCCGATTCATTAACTCCATGAATGCTGCTGGGGCATTGGTCAACCCGAAGGACATGACCAAGAACTCATAATGCCCATATCTAGAGCGAAAGGCTGTCTTAGGAATGTCAGCCGCCCTGATCTTCAGCTGATGGTAGCCTGACCTCAAGTCTATCTTAGAGAATACCCTCGCTCCCCGGAGCTGGTCAAACAAATCATCAATCCTCGGCAGTGGATATTTATTTTTGATAGTCACCTTGTTTAACTGCCGGTAATCAATACACATCCGCATCGAGCCATCCTTCTTCTTTACAAATAATACAGGTGCTCCCCAGAGGGAAACACTGGGCCTGATAAAGCCCTTCTCAAGAAGGTCTTGCAACCGATCTTTCAATTCTTTTAGCTCCGGCGGGGCCATACGATAGGGTGGAATAGAGATGGGCTGAGTGCCCGGTGCCAGATCAATACAGAAATCAATATCCCTGTCGGGTGGCATGCCCGGCAGGTCTGAAGGAAAAACCTCAGGAAACTCTCGTGCAATAGGGACTGACTCAATGGAAGGAACTTCTGCGCTGGAATCACGAACATAAGCCAGATAAGCTAGACACCCCTTCTCGACCATACGTCGAGCCTTAACATAGGAAATGACAGTGCGAACGGAGTGGCTTGAGGTACCTTTCCACTCTAGTCGGGGTGATTCCGGCAAGGCTAAGGTCACCGTCTTAGCATGGCAATCAAGAATAGCATGGTATGGGGACAACCAGTCCATCCCCAATATGACATCAAAATCTACCATATCCAAAAGCAACAGATCAACACGGGTCTCAAGACCCCCAAATATAACTACGCACGAACGATGCATCCGATCGACTACAATGGAGTCGCCCACTGGTGTAGCCACATAAACTGGAATATCCAGAGCATAGCTGGGCATAGCCAAATACGGTGCGAAGTAGGAAGACACATAGGAATATGTAGATCCAGGGTCAAATAATACTGAAGCACCTCTGCCACACACAAGAATAGTACCTGTAATCACGGCATCTGATGCCTCTGCCTCTGGCCTGGCTGGTAAAGCATAGAATCGGGGATCTGCACCTCCCCTCTGAGCTACGTCTCTAGGACGACCATCAACTGGCTGACCTCTACCTCTGGCCGGACGGTCTCCACCTCTATGGTCTCGACCTCCACCTCTATAATCTCTACCCCCGCCTCTGGCTGGCTAGGCAGGCTGAGGGTCAGCTGGGGCCTGAATCATAGGACGAGGACCTCGCTGCTGAGAGTTGCCCGCTGCTAAAGGGCAATACCTGATAAAATGACCCGGGTCACCACAACCGTAGCAACTCTTAGACTGATAGGGCTGCTGGCCCTGACGACCTGAATGGCCTCCACGAACACTCTGAAGAGGCTGAGCATTAATAGGAGGCTGGTCCGAATAATGCCCCCGAAAACCACGATCACCTGGTCCACCCTGTGAAGCCTGAAGGGCGGAATGAAAAGGCCTGGAGGACTGGCCTCTATCAAAGGATTCTCTGCCACCAGAGGAAAAACCACCAAACCTGCCTGAATGACGAGGCCTCTTATCCGAAGAATAACCACCTCCCCTAGCAAGAGCCATCTCAACTCTGCGTGCTGCATTTGCTACCTCCTGAAATGATATGTCACTCCCCACGCCCATAGCCATCTGGAGTCTAATCGGCTGATTAAGCCCATCTATAAACCTGCGGACCCTCTCCCGCTCTGTGGGAAGTATCACCACTGCATGACGAGCCAAATCGACAAATCTCGTCTCATACTCTGTAACCGTCATAGTGCCCTGATGGAGGCGCTCAAACTGCCTCCGAAGTACATCCCGCTGAGTAGTAGGGAGAAACTTCTCCATAAATAGTTCCGCGAACTGATCCCATGATAAAGCTGGGGTCCCTGCTGGTCGAGTCAAGCAATAATCTCTCCACCAAGTCTTGGCAGATCCTGCAAGTCTGAAGGTACAGAAGTCAACTCCGTTTGTCTCCACGATCCCCATAGTCTTGAGAATCTCATGGCAACCGAATAAAAAGTCCTGAGGATCCTCTGATGCGGCTCCACTGAATGTAGTGGTAAATAGCTTGGAGAACCGATCAAGCCTCCATAACGAATCAGAAGTCATGGCCGCTCCATCACCGGCATGAGCTGTGGTACCTGACTGAGTGGCCACAGCTGGCTGAACCACTGGTGCCTGAGGCTGAGGAGCTATTGGCTCTGGAGTACGAGCAATAGGAGTCCGGGCCCCTCCTCCAGCCTGAGAAGTGGCTGGGGCAACTGATAATAAACCCGCTCTGGCAATGCTGTCCATGAATCCCGCTATTCTGACCAAAGCATCCCGGAGATCCGGGGTAAATAAAGCCTCTCCTAGGACCTGAGCTGGGCCCACTGGAGCTGCTGGAATCGGAACCTCCTCGTCAATCTCAATATGAGGCTCCACCTCCGGAGTAGCTGCCTGGGGCTGAGCTCTACCCCTACCACGGCCTCTGATACGGCCTTGGCCCCTGCCCCTCACGGGAGCTGCCTGGGGCTCGGGCTGCTGGTCGGCGGACGAAGAAGCGCGTGTCCTCACCATCTGCGAAAGGACAGAATAGAAATTCAATCAGTAATTGAGGAACAAGTCGCACGACAAGAAAGAACAAATGAGAGACTCTTTCCTAACTCAATAGACTCTGGAGGACAAGTACGGACGTCTCCGTACCTACCTCTCAAACTCTACTAAGCTTGTTCGTGAGTGGTGAGACCTATGTAACCTAGAGCTCTGATACCAACTTGTCACGACCCGGATTTTTCCCCAACATCGGGATCGTGATGGCGCCTACTCGTGGTAGCTAGGCAAGCCACTGTATTCATACTATCCTGTTTTTAACACAATTTTTTTTTATTAAATCAATGCGGAATACTTTATCGAAATAGAAATAACTAATTATAAGATGAAAATCATACTGAAATCCTCTACCCAAGACGTGGAGTCACCAACTCACGAACTACTATGGAATACTACACATAAAAGTATGAAAGAAATATAACATAATTCTGTTTGTCTCGGAACAAAGAGACTCCAGCTAATAACATAAATAAAGAGAGAGACACCGGGCCTGCGGACGTCTGCAAACTACCTCGGTCTCAAATATGATCAACTCCCACGCAATATATTTACTGCTGCTGCTGCTCCCGATCGTAACCTGGACCTGTGCAAAAACGCACAGAAGTGTAGCATCAGCACAACCGACCCCATGTGCTGGTAAGTGCCTGGCCTATCCCGGCGAAGTAGTGACAAGCCTAGGACCAGACACCCACATAAACCTGTGCAATTCAATATATATGTATACCACGGAATAACAAGAAATAACCAGGTAATAACACAATAAGGAATATCTCAAAGAATTCAACAATTAACAACAGTTAATAAATTCACAAGGAAAAACAAAGTATAATGTAAACACAAGTAATATCAATTCAAGAAATAGCAAGCAGTTGCACGGCATCACCCTTCGTGCTTTTACTCTCATCCTCACCAAATAAACAAATAAAGTACACGGCATCACCCTTCGTGCTTTTACTCTCATCCTCACATCCATAGTACGGCATGATCCTTCGTACATGGTTCAATAACGGGGCACGGCATGATCCTTCGTGCATAATCAATAAATAAACATGGCACGGCATTAACCTTCGTGCATAAATAAATAAACATGGCACGGCATCACCCTTCGTGCATTATCACTCTTCCTCACCCAAATAACAATCACGGTTAAGGGCAAAGAAAGAAACAGTAATTCATAAACCGTCCCATCAAGGGCAATCAATAATTATCTTCACAACAAGTCCCAACAAGGGAAAACAATAACAATTCATCTGTAATATATCTCAAAATAATCATTTTTCAACGACTCACGGTCATACTAGACGCCAGTGTATGGATGCTCGTCACCACGGCCCATACACCGCACTCGATCACATAACACATAACACATAATCCTATTCCCTCAAGCTAGGATAGAACAAACACTTACCTCGAGTGTTTATGAACAATTCAATCCGTGGAAATGTCTTTTTCTTTCAATTTTGCCTCCAATCCAATTGTATCTATACACAATTGATTTAATATCATCAATACTACTCAACAAACTAATTCTTAAGACCAAATACATCTTTTACAACATTCCGCCCGAAATAGTGAATTTCAACCCCGGGCCCACATGGTCGGAATTCGGGGTTAGGACCAAAATCCGGTTACCCATCCCCCACGAGTTCATGTATATGATTTGTTTCAAAATCGGACCTCAATTCGAGGTCAAATTCCCCAATTTATGAAAAACCCTATTTTCTAATAAAAACAAGAATTCTACCATGAAAATCTTTGATTTCTTATGAGAAAAACATATTTAATGATGTTAGGAATTGAAAGAATTAAGTAAAAAGTGACTTACAATCGTTTTGATGAAGAAGAAATCCGTGAAGAATCGCAAATGGGTGTTTTTGTTTTGTAAAAAGTGAAGAAATGAACATAAAATCGTGTTTTACAGGTCTCTGTGTTCGCATTTGCGAACATGGGTTCGCAATTGCGAACCCCGACCAATTTCTGAAGTTTGAAAAATAAGCTAAGGCTGGGAAGTTCGCATTTGCGAACATTTGTTCGCATTTGCGAACACTGGCAGACAAAAGGGATGTTCGCATTTGCGAACTAATGTTCGCATTTGCGAACACATGCTGTATAAGGCAGTGTTCGCATTTGCGAACCAAGGAAGTATGGGGAATGTTCGCATTTGCGAACTTTTGTTCGCATTTGCGAACATAGGCAGGCACTGGGGACCTTCGCAAATGCGAACAATTGTTCGCATTTGCGAACAAGGCTGGGTCAAAGGGGGCTTCGCATTTGCGATAAAGGTTCACATTTGCGAGCCTTGCCTTACATTGTCCCCTTCGCAATTGCGAGAAATTCTTCGCAATTGCGAAGCCAACAGCTGGGTGAAAAACCAGCAGTTCAAAAATTCAGAATTTCATCCAACGGCCTATCAAATCTTTACCCGAGCCCCTCGGGCTCCAAACCAAACATGTACACAACCTCAAAAACACACTATGAACTTGTTCGTGCGATCACATCGCCAATATCACCTCGTTTCCATCAAATCAAGCCTCAAATTCATGATTTTCATACCTTTGGTTTTCAAAACTTTCAAACTTGGGACTCAAGGTCCAAAACATCTCAAACGACATCCAAATGTCACCAAACTTTACAGAAATCACATATATAATATTTAAGACTTGTACAGGGCGTCGGAACCAAAATACGAGCCCGATACCTAGGTCAATCAATTCATTTCCTTTAACAATTACATCAATAACAATTTCACAGAAAAATTCATAACTTGGGCTCTAGGCCTAAGAATTCGACTCCGGACACATGTCCAAGTCCCATATTTTCCTACGGACCTCTCGGGACCATCCAATCTCAGGTCCGGATCCGTTTACCAAAAATGTTGACAGAAGTCAACCATATCAATATTAATATCATTTTTTATCCAAACTTCTCATAGAATTCATATTTTCTATCACAAAAATCTTTCCGGCTACATGTTCGGATTGTGCACGTAAATCGAGGCAACATAGAATGAGCTTTCCAAGGCCTCAGAAGCTCGAATTGATTAATTAAATAAGTGATGACCCTTTGGGTCGTCACAGTTTCATTCATATGCTAGGACGCATCGGCCTATGACAACCACATAAGTCCATTTCAGTAATACGATTGTAGTCATAATAGATTGGGAGTAATGTAATACGATTGTAGTAGGACGCATCGGCCTACGACATCCACATATGTCCATTGGACTAATACGATTGTAGTCATAGGACCTTCTATTTATATATCGTATTGGGATTAATGTCATACGTTCCTACTAGGATGCTTCGGCCTACGACAACCACATAAGTCCATTTGACTAACACGATTATTGTCATAACAGATTGGGAGTAATGTAATATGATTGTAGTAGGACGCATCGGCCTACGTCAACCACATATGTCCATTTGACTAATACGATTGTAGTAATAGGACCTTCCATTTATATATCCTGGTTGTTATTTAGTAGTTGACCATGAATGAATATTATTTCATTCATATACTAGGACGCATCGGCCTACGACGACCACATAAGTCCATTTGACTAATACGATTGTATTCATAACAGATTGGTTGTAATGTAATACGATTGTAGTAGGACGCATCGGCCTACGACAACCACATACTAGGATGCATCGGCCTACGACAACCACATAAGTCCATTTGACTAATACGATTGTAGTCATAACACATTGGGAGTAATGTAATACGATTGTAGTAGGATGTATCGGCCTACGACAACCACATAAGTCCATTTGACTAATACGATTGTATTCATAGGACCTTTCATTTATATATCATCTTGGGAGTAATGTCATATGTTCATACTAGGTCGTATCGGCCTACGATAACTACATAAGTCCATTTGACTAATATGATTGTAGTAATAGGACCTTCCGTTTATATACCGTGGTTGTCATTTAGTAATTGACTATCTATGAATATTATTTCATTCATATACTAAGACGCATCGGCCTACGACAACCTCATAAGTCCATTTGACTAATACTATTGTAGTCATACCAGATTGGGAGTAATGTAATACGAATGTAGTCATAGGACCTTCCGTTTATATATCGTATTGGGAATAATGTCATACGTTCATACTAAAACGCATCAGCCTACGACAACCACATAAGTCCATTGGACTAATACGATTGCAATTATAGGAAGCATCGGCCTATGACAATCACATAAGTCTATTTGACTAATATGATTGTAGTAATAGGATCTTCCGTTTACATATCGTATTAGGGGTAATGTCATACGTTCATACTATGGCGCATCGGCCTACGACAATCACATAAGTCCATTTGACTAATACGATTGTAGTCATAACAGATTGGGAGTAATGTAATACGATTGTACTAGGACGCATCGGCCTACGACAACCACATAAGTCCATTCGACTCATACGATAGTAGTAATAGGATCTTCCGTTTTATATATCGTGGTTGTTATTTAGTAATTGACCATCTATGAATATTTTTTCATTCATATACTAGGACGCATCGGCCTACGACAACCACATAAGTCCATTTGACTAATACGATTGTAGTCAAACATACTGGGAGTAATGTAATACGATTGTATTAGGATGCATCGGCCTACGACAACCAAATACTAGGACGCATCGGCCAACGACAACCACATAAGTCGATTGGACTAATACGATTGTTGTCATAGGAACTTCCGTTTATATATCGTGGTTGTTATTTAGTAATTGACCGTGAATTAATATGGTTTCATTCATATACTAGGACGCATCCGCCTAAGACAACCACATAAGTCCATTTCACTAATACGATTGTAGTCATAACAGATTGGGAGTAATGTAATACGATTGTAGTAGGACGCATCGGCCTACGACATCCACATAAGTCCATTGGACTAATACGATTGTAGTCATAGGACCTTCCGTTTATATATAATATTGGGATTAATGTCATACGTTCATACTAGGATGTTTCGGCCTACGACAACCACATAAGTCCATTTGACTAACACGATTGTTGTCATAACAGATTGGGAGTAATGTAATACAATTGTAGTAGGTCGCATCGGCCTACGACAACCACATAAGTCCATTTGACTAATGCGATTGTTGTCATAACAGATTAGGAGTAATGTAATATGATTGTAGTAGGACGCATCGGCCTACGTCAACCACATAAGTCCATTTGACTAATACGATTGTAGTAATAGGACCTTCCGTTTATATATCCTGGTTGTTATTTAGTAATTGACCGTGAATGAATATTATTTCATTCATATACTAGGACGCATCGGCCAACAACAACCACATAAGTCGATTGGACTAATACGATTGTAGTCATAGGAACTTCCGTTTATATATCGTGGTTGTTATTTAGTAATTGACCGTGAATTAATAGGGTTTCATTCATATACTAGGACGCATCCGCCTAAGACAACCACATAAGTCCATTTCACTAATACGATTGTAGTCATAACAGATTGGGAGTAATGTAATACGATTGTAGTAGGACGCATCGGCCTACGACATCCACATAAGTCCATTGGACTAATACGATTGTAGTCATAGGACCTTCCGTTTATATATCATATTGGAATTAATGTCATACGTTCATACTAGGACGCTTCGGCCTACGACAACCACATAAGTCCATTTGACTAACACGATTATGGTCATAACAGATTGGGAGTAATGTAATACAATTGTAGTAGGTCGCATCGGCCTACGACAACCACATAAGTCCATTTGACTAATGCGATTGTTGTCATAACAGATTAGGAGTAATGTAATACAATTGTAGTAGGACGCATCGGCCTACGTCAACCACATAAGTTCATTAGACTAATACGATTGTAGTAATAGGACCTTCCGTTTATATATCCTGGTTGTTACTTAGTAATTGACCGTGAATGAATATTATTTCATTCATATACTAGGACGCATCGGCCAACAACAACCACATAAGTCGATTGGACTAATACGATTGTAGTCATAGGAACTTCTGTTTATATATCGTGGTTGTTATTTTATAATTGACCGTGAATTAATATGGTTTCATTCATATACTAGGACGCATCGGCCACGACAACTACATAAGTCCGTTTGACTAATTCGATTGTAGTCATAACAGATTGGGAGTAATGTAATACGATTGTAGTGGGACGCATCGGCCTACGACATCCACATATGTCCATTGGACTAATACGATTGTAGTCATAGGACCTTCTGTTTATATATCGTATTGGGATTAATGTCATACGATCATACTAGGACGCTTCGGCCTACGACAACCACATAAGTCCATTTGACTAACACGATTATTGTCATAACAGATTGGGAGTAATGTAATACAATTGTTGTAGGATGCGTCGGCGTACGTCAACCACATAAGTCCATTTGACTAATACGATTGTAGTAATAGGACCTTCCGTTTATATATCCTAGTTGTTATTTAGTAATTGACCGTGAATGAATATTATTTCATTCATATACTAGGACGCATCGGCCTACGACGACCACATAAGTCCATTTGACTAATACGATTGTAGTGATAACTGACCGGGAGTAATGTAATACGATTGTAGTAGGACGCATCGGCCTACGACAACCACATAAGACCATTTGACTAATACGATTGTATTCATAACAGATTGGTAGTAATGTAATATGATTGTAGTAGGACGCATCGGCCTACGACAACCACATACTAGGACGCATCGGCCTACGACAACCACATAAGTCCATTTGACTAATACGAATGTAGTCATAACACATTGGGAGTAATGTAATAAGATTGTAGTGGGACGTATCGGCCTACGACAACCACATAAGTCCATTTGACTAATGCGATTGTAGTCATAACAGATTGGGAGTAATGTCATACTAGGACGCATCGGCCTACGACAACCCCCTAAGTCCATTGGACTAATACGATTGAAGTCATAGGAACTTCCGTTTATATATCGTGGTTGTTATTTAGTAATTGACCGTGAATGAATATGATTTCGTTCATACTCTAGGACGCATCGGCCTACGACAACCACATAAGTCCATTTCACTAATACGATAGTAGTCATAATAGATTGGGAGTAATGTAATACGATTGTAGTAAGACGCATCGGCCTATGACAACCACATTAGTCCATTGGACTAATACGATTGTAGTCATAGGTCATTCCGTTTATATATCATATTGGGATTAATGTCATACGTTCATACTAGGGCGCATCGGCCTACGACAACCACATAAGTCCATTTGACTAATACGATTGCTGTCATAATAGATTGGGAGTAATGTAATATGATTGTAGTAGGACGCATCGACCTACGTCTACCACATAAGTCCATTTGACTAATACGATTGTAGTAATAGGACCTTCCGTTTATATATCGTGGTTGTTATTTAGTAATTGACCGTGAATGAATATTATTTCATTCATATACTAGGACGCATCGGCCTACAACAACCTCATATGTCCATTGGACTAATACAATTGTAGTCATAACTGATTGGAAGTAATGTAATACGATTGTAGTAGGACGTATCAGACTATGACAACCACATAAGTCCATTTGACTAATACGATTGTATTCATAACAGATTGGGAGTGATGTAATACGATTGTAGTAAGACGCATCGGCCTACGACAACCACATACTAGGATGCATCGGCCTACGACAACTACATAAGTCCGTTTGACTAATACGATTGTAGTCATAACAGATTGGGAATAATGTAATATGATTGTAGTGGGACGTATTGGCCTACGACAGCCACATAAGTCCATTTGACTAATAGGATTGTATTTATAGGACCTTCTATTTATATATCGTATTGGGAGTAATGTCATACGTTCATACTAGGTCGCATCGACCTACTACAACCACGTAAGTCCATTTTACTAATACGATTGTAGTAATAGGACCTTCCGTTTATATACTGTGGTTGTTATTTAGTAATTGACTATCTATGAATACTATTTCATTCATATACTAAGACGCATCGGCCTACGACAACCACATAAGTCCATTTGACTAATACGATTGTAGTCATACCAGATTGGGAGTAATGTAATACGAATGTAGTCATAGGACCTTCCGTTTATATATCGTATTGGGAATAATGTCATACGTTCATACTAAGACGCATCGGCCTACGACAACCACATAAGTCCATTGAACTAATACGATTGCAGTCATAGGACGCATCGGCCTATGACAATCACATAAGTCCATTTGACTAATACGATTATAGTAACAGGATCTTCCGTTTATATATCGTATTAGGGGTAATGTCATACGTTCATACTAGGGCGCATCGGCCAACGACAATCACATAAGTCCATTTGACTAATACGCTTGTAGTCATAACAGATTGGGAGTAATGTAATACGATTGTAGTCGGACGCATCGGCCTACGACAACCACATAAGTCTATTCGACTAATACGATAGTAGTAATAGGACCTTCCGTTTTATATATCGTGGTTATTATTTAGTAATTGACCATCTATGAATATTATGTCATTCATATACTAGGACACATCGGCCTATGACAACCACATAAGTCCATTTGACTAATACGATTGTAGTCAAACATATTAGGAGTAATGTAATATGATTGTATTAGGATGCATCGGCCTACGACAACCTAGGACGCATCGGCCAACGACAACCACATAAGTCGATTGGACTAATACGATTGTAGTCATAAGAACTTCCGTTTATATATCGTGGTTGTTATTTAGTAATTGACCGTGAATTAATATGGTTTCTTCATATACTAGGACGCATCCGCCTAAGACAACCACATAAGTCCATTTGACTAATACGATTGAAGTCATAACAGATTGGGAGTAATGTAATACGATTGTAGTAGGACGCATCGGCCTACGACATCCACATAAGTCCATTGGACTAATACGATTGTAGTCATAGGACATTCCGTTTATATATCATATTGGGATTAATGTCATACGTTCATACTAGGGCGCTTCGGCCTAGGACAACCACATAAGTCCATTTGACTAACACGATTGTTGTCATAACAGATTATGAGTAATGTAATACAATTGTAGTAGGTCGCATCGGCCTACGTCAACCACATAAGTCCATTTGACTAAGACGATTGTAGTAATAGGACCTACCGTATATATATCCTGGTTGTTATTTAGTAATTGACCGTGAATAATTTTATTTCATTCATATACTAGGACGCGTCGCCCTACGACGGCCACATAAGTCCATTTGCCTAATACGATTGTAGTCATAACTGATTAGGAGTAATGTAATACGATTGTAGTAGGACGCATTGGCCTACGACAACGACATAAGTCCATTTGACTAATACGATAGTAGTAATAGGACCTTCCATTTTATATATCGTGGTTGTTATTTAGTAGATGACCATCTATGAATATTATTTCATTCATATACTAGGACGCATCGGCCTACGACAACCACATAAGTCCATTTGACTAATACGATTGTAGTCAAACAGATTGGGAGTAAAGTAATACGATTGTATTAGGATGCATCGGCCTACGACAACCAAATACTAGGACGCATCGGCCAACGCCAACCACATAAGTCGATTGGACTAATATGATTGTAGTCATAGGAACTTCCGTTTATATATCGTGGTTGTTATTTAGTAATTGACCGTGAATTAATATGGTTTCATTCATATACTAGGACGCATCGGCCTACGACAACCACATAAGTCCATTTCACTAATACGATTGTAGTCATAACAGATTGGGAGTAATGTAATACGATTGTAGTACGACGCATCGGCCTACGACATCCACATAAGACCATTGGACTAAAGCGATTGTAGTTATAGGACCTTCCGTTTATATATCGTATTGGGATTAATGTCATACGTTCATATTAGGACGCTTCGGCCTACGACAACCACATATGTCCATTTGACTAACACGATTGTTGTCATAACATATTGGGAGTAATGTAATACGATTGTAGTAGGACGCATCGGCCTACGTCAACCACATAAGTCCATTTGACTAATACGATTATAGTAATAGGACCTTCCGTTTATATATCCTTGTTGTTATTTAGTAATTGACCGTGAATGAATATTATTTCATTCATACACTAGGACGCATCGGCCTACGACGACCACATAAGTCCATATGACTAATACGATTGTAGTCATAACTGATCGGGAGTAATGTAATACGATTGTAATAGGACGCATTGGCCTACGACAACCACATAAGTCCATTTGACAAATACGATTGTAGTCATAATAGAGTGGGAGTAATGTAATACGATTGTAGTAGGATGCATCGGCCTACGACAACCACATACTAGGACGCATAGGCCTACGACAACCACATAAGTCCATTTGACTAATACGATTGTAGTCATAACACATTGGGAGTAATGTAATACGATTGTAGTAGGACGTATTGGCCTACGACAGCCACATAAGTCCATTTGACTAATAGGATTGTATTCATAGGACCTTCTGTTTATATATCGTATTGGGAGTAATGTCATACGTTCATACTAGGTCGCATCGACCTACTACAACCACATAAGTCCATTTTACTAATACGATTGTAGTAATAGGACCTTCCGTTTATATACTGTGGTTGTTATTTAGTAATTGACTATCTATGAATATTATTTCATTCATATACTAAGACGCATCGGCCTACGACAACCACATAAGTCCATTTGACTAATACGATTGTAGTCATACCAGATTGGGAGTAATGTAATACGAATGTAGTCATAGGACCTTCCGTTTATATATCGTATTGGGAATAATGTCATACGTTCATACTAAGACGCATCGGCCTACGACAACCACATAAGTCCATTGAACTAATACGATTGCAGTCATAGGACGCATCGGCCTATGACAATCACATAAGTCCATTTGACTAATACGATTGTTGTAACAGGATCTTCCGTTTATATATCGTATTAGGGGTAATGTCATACGTTCATACTAGGGCGCATCGGCCTACGACAATCACATAAGTCCATTTGACTAATACGCTTGTAGTCATAACAGATTGGGAGTAATGTAATACGATTGTAGTAGGACACATCGGCCTACGACAACCACATAAGTCTATTCGACTAATACGATAGTAGTAATAGGACCTTCCGTTTTATATATCGTGGTTATTATTTAGTAATTGACCATCTATGAATATTATGTCATTCATATACTAGGACACATCGGCCTATGACAACCACATAAGTCCATTTGACTAATACGATTGTAGTCAAACATATTAGGAGTAATGTAATATGATTGTATTAGGATGCATCGGCCTACGACAACCTAGGACGCATCGGCCAACGACAACCACATAAGTCGATTGGACTAATACGATTGTAGTCATAAGAACTTCCGTTTATATATCGTGGTTGTTATTTAGTAATTGACCGTGAATTAATATGGTTTCTTCATATACTAGGACGCATCCGCCTAAGACAACCACATAAGTCCATTTGACTAATACGATTGAAGTCATAACAGATTGGGAGTAATGTAATATGATTGTAGTAGGACGCATCGGCCTACGACATCCACATAAGTCCATTGGACTAATACGATTGTAGTCATAGGACCTTCCGTTTATATATCATATTGGGATTAATGTCATACGTTCATACTAGGACGCTTCGGCCTAGGACAACCACATAAGTCCATTTGACTAACACGATTGTTGTCATAACAGATTATGAGTAATGTAATACAATTGTAGTAGGTCGCATCGGCCTACGTCAACCACATAAGTCCATTTGACTAAGACGATTGTAGTAATAGGACCTTCCGTATATATATCCTGGTTGTTATTTAGTAATTGACCGTGAATAATTTTATTTCATTCATATACTAGGACGCGTCGCCCTACGACGGCCACATAAGTCCATTTGACTAATACGATTGTAGTCATAACTGATTGGGAGTAATGTAATACGATTGTAGTAGGACGCATTGGCCTACGACAATGACATAAGTCCATTTGACTAATACGATAGTAGTAATAGGACCTTCCATTTTATATATCGTGGTTGTTATTTAGTAGATGACCATCTATGAATATTATTTCATTCATATACTAGGACGCATCGGCCTACGACAACCACATAAGTCCATTTGACTAATACGATTGTAGTCAAACAGATTGGGAGTAAAGTAATACAATTGTATTAGGATGCATCGGCCTACGACAACCAAATACTAGGACGCATCGGCCAACGACAACCACATAAGTCGATTGGACTAATATGATTGTAGTCATAGGAACTTCCGTTTATATATCGTGGTTGTTATTTAGTAATTGACCGTGAATTAATATGGTTTCATTCATATACTAGGACGCATCGGCCTACGACAACCACATAAGTCCATTTCACTAATACGATTGTAGTCATAACAGATTGGGAGTAATGTAATACAATTGTAGTACGACGCATCGGCCTACGACATCCACATAAGACCATTGGACTAAAGCGATTGTAGTTATAGGACCTTCCGTTTATATATCGTATTGGGATTAATGTCATACGTTCATATTAGGACGCTTTGGCCTACGACAACCACATATGTCCATTTGACTAACACGATTGTTGTCATAACATATTGGGAGTAATGTAATACGATTGTAGTAGGACGCATCGGCCTACGTCAACCACATAAGTCCATTTGACTAATACGATTATAGTAATAGGACCTTCCGTTTATATATCCTTGTTGTTATTTAGTAATTGACCGTGAATGAATATTATTTCATTCATACACTAGGACGCATCGGCCTACGACGACCACATAAGTCCATATGACTAATACGATTGTAGTCATAACTGATCGGGAGTAATGTAATACGATTGTAATAGGACGCATTGGCCTACGACAACCACATAAGTCCATTTGACAAATACGATTGTAGTCATAATAGAGTGGGAGTAATGTAATACGATTGTAGTAGGATGCATCGGCCTACGACAACCACATACTAGGACGCATAGGCCTACGACAACCACATAAGTCCATTTGACTAATACGATTGTAGTCATAACACATTGGGAGTAATGTAATACGATTGTAGTAGGACGTATCGGCCTACGACAACCACATAAGTCCATTTGACTAATGCGATTGTAGTCATAACAGATTGGGAGTAATGTCATACTAGGACGCATCGGCCTACGACAACCCCATAAGTCCATTGGACTAATACGATTGTAGTCATAGGAACTTCCGTTTATATATCGTGGTTGTTATTTAGTGATTGACCGTGAATGAATATGATTTCATTCATATACTAGGACGCATCGGCCTACGACAACCACATAAGTCCATTTCACTAATACGATTGTAGTCATAACAAATTGGGAGTAATGTAATACGATTGTAGTAGGACGCATCGGCCTATGACAACCACATAAGTCCATTGGACTAATACGATTGTAGTCATAAGACCTTCCATTTATATATCGTATTGGGATTAATGTCATACGTTCATACTAGGACGCATCGGCCTACGACAACCACATAAGTCCATTTGACTAATACGATTGTTGTCATAACAGATTAGGAGTAATGTAATACGATTGTAGTCGGACGCATCGGCCTACGTCAACCACATAAGTCCATTTGACTAATACCATTGTAGTAATAGGACCTTCCGTTTATATATCGTGGTTGTTATTTAGTAATTGACCGTGAATGAATATTATTTCATTCATATACTAGGATGCATTGGCCTACGACAACCACATATGTCCATTTGACTAATACGATTGTAGTCATAACTGATTGGGAGTAATGTAATATGATTGTAGTAGGAAGCATCGGCCTACGACAACCACATAAGTCCATTTGACTAATACGATTGTATTCATAACAGATTGGGAGTAATGTAATACGATTGTAGCAGGACGCATCGGCCTACGACAACCACATACTAGGACGCATCGGCCTACGACAACTACATAAGTCTATTTGACTAATACAATTGTAGTCATAACAGATTGTGAGTAATGTAATACGATTGTAGTAGGACGTATTTGTCACGACCCAAATCCGGTTGTGATGGCGCCCAACAATCAAGCTAGGCCAGCCAGACCAACAATTTAATTATAACACAATACCAGTCCCCAAATGGACAACCCAAGAAGAATATATGAGTTTAAGAACTCCAATAATAATAATACCGAACAAAAGTACTGACACTCCCAAAGATCCGGAGTCACAAGTCTAGAGCCTCTAACAAACCCAATAGGAATAGAGAGTACTGTATAGAAATACTCAAGTCCGAATACAAAATACAGAATAACAACTAGAAAGGAGAGGAGAAGCTAGGTTCTGCGAACGTAGGCAGCTACCTCAGCAACTCGATATGACACCGCAAACGCTGGAATTGCCTGTCTACTGCTCCTGAGTACCTGAGTCTGCACATAAAAGGTGCAGGGAGTAGGGGTGAGTACTAAGTACTCAGTGAGTAACAAATATATATAAGTAGCTGACAGTAAGAAATCCACAAAATACAACAATATGAAGCTACACTACAGTCCGAATCTTCTACGAACTAGCAGCAACAATACAATACAGCTACTACAGAGTAATTCGACAAATACAGATGCAATGCAATGCACATAACCGCTACGGCATGTAGCCCGATCCAATTTAACGTCGACGGCGCTCACTGGGGGTGTGTACAGACTCCGGAGGGGCTGCTACAGCCCAAGCGCAATACTGCTGTGGCGTGCAGCCCGATCCTCATATCAACCACTGCGGCGTGCAGCCCGATCCCATGCTCAGTCCACAATAAGCAATTAAGTCACAAAACAGTTCATTTTTCTTAATTCGAGTTTTCAATTCATAATTTATGAAAAATACTTAAACTTTATTAAATTTGCAAAAGCCGGTGACTTAGCATTTCAAAAGTGTGATTTCAATTTCCAGGATTGAGATCAGTGATTTAAGCAATTATAGCTATCACATAAATATTGTCCTCTAAGGACACTACAGGTCGGCACAAGGCCCCAAACAAGGCTTACAGCCCACAAATATATCAAATACAGCGTATTTCCAACACTAACAACATATTATTCACATCCGGGATGGACCAAGTCTCAATCCCTAATCACAATCAATCCCGCACCTGCCACGGTGTGCGAGCCACGCCCTACTAGCGTCACAATGTGCTAAGCCGGGGTTTCGAACCCTCAAGCTACCATATACACAAACTACTCACCTCTATCCGGTCGTAGACTCGTCCGCGATGCCTTTTCCTTTGAAATTCGCTGTCTCGTGTGTAGAATCTAGTCAAATAACAATAATTATATCAAATACGGGTCAAAGAATCATAACCCACTTCAATTACATGAAATTCGCATAAATACACTAAGTTGGTAAAACCCGACCCCGGGCCCCACTGCTCGGAAAATTCTGAAATTAGTACCAACGCGATCCTTATCTCGCCACGAGTCCGTGCATATAAAATTTATCGAAATCGGAGTTCAAATGGCCCTCCAAATCCAAAATTCCCGTTTTCAATATTTAGGCCACATTTCTTCAAGATTTCAACCCAATTTCATGAAGATTGATGTTAATTCTACCATAAAATTATGTTTTTGAGTCAAGAATCTTACCTCCGATGTTTACCCGGTGAAATCCCCTCTTGAAGCTCTCCAAAATCATCCAAACGAAATGAAATCAATGAAAGAAATAACCCAATTTCGTGTAATAAAGAATTTGTCTGTGCTTCGTCGGGTTGTACCCTGCTGCGGTGTACAAGTTGTACATCCTATAGCTCCAGCAGTCATTTTCCGTCGATCATAACTTCTAGTACAGATGTCCAAATTACGAGTTCTTTAGCTTTCTGGAAACTAGACACGGTGTTCTACAACGTTCATGTTTTGCACATTTTGTGAGTCCTTATAGATTACAAGATATTAGCTCTCAAAGTAGCCGAAAATTGCTGAAAATCTGCTGCAATTAGTGCAGCAATCAGCTGCTCACTTTGGCTCTAAATGGTCCGTTTGGACCCCCGAATTCATCCCGAGACCCCCGGGACCCCAACGAAAACCACCAACATATTCCAAAACATAAAAACACCACACTAAACATCAAAATCTCCATTTACTCACGGATTTAAGCCTAAGATTCTTCAAAACTTTCAAAACTAACATTCAATCCAAAACCCGATCAAACGATGTCCGAATGACCTGAAAATTTGCGGACATATCCAAAATCACATAACGAAGCTACAGAAATTGTCGGAATTCCATTCCGACTCCCGGATCAAAATATCACCTACCATCCGGATTTCGCCAAAATTCAACCTTCGCCAATTCAAGCCTAAAACTATACTGGACCTCCGAATTCAATTCTGATTGTTCTCCTAAGTCATAAATGATCCCCCGGAACTAGTCAAATCATCAGAATCCAGTTCCGAGCACTCTAACTCAATAGTCAACTCTTGGTTGACTTTTCATATTCAAGCTTTCTTCAAACATGCTATTTGTTTTATTTTCAATCCAAATCACTCCTAACTCACCCGATATACTCTGATACTGTTATAAAAGCATAAGATATGTAATTGCAAGGTAACGGGGTGGTAATTCCCATAACAACGGGCCGGGTCGTTACATTCTCCCCAACTTAAACAAACGCTCTTCCGCGAGCGGGTTAAGAAACATACCTGGAGCATCAAACAAGTGTGGATATCTGCTCCGCATTTCCTGCTCGGTCTCCCAAGTTGCTTCCTCCACGGGACGACCTCTCCACTGCACTTTCACTGAAGCTATATCCTTAGATCTCAGCTTACGAACCTGTCGACCCAAAATGGTTACTGGTTCCACATCATAAGTCAAATCCTCATCTAGCTGTATCGTGCTGAAGTCTAACACATGAGACGGGTCTCCGACATACTTCCGGAGCATAGATACATGGAACACCGGGTGAACTCCCGACAAACTGGGTGGCAAAGCAAGCATATAAGCCACCTCCCCAACTTTCCTAAGCACCTCAAAAGGTCCAATAAACCTTGGGCTCAACTTCGCTTTCTTTCCAAACCTCATAACACCCTTCATAGGCGAAACCTTCAGCAACACCTTCTCACCTACTGAATAAGACACATCTCGGACCTTCCGGTCTGCATAACTCTTCTGACGCGACTGAGCTGTGCGAAGTCTCTCCTGAATCACCTTCACCTTATCTAAGGCATCTTGGACTAACTCTGTCCCTAACAACCTAGCCTCGCCGGGCTCGAACCAACCGATTGGAGACCTACACCATCTCCCATATAAATCTTCATACGGTGCCATCTGAATGCTGGACTGATAGCTATTATTATAAGCAAACTACGCAAGAGGAAAAAAATCAGCCCATGAACCACCGAAATCAATGACACAAGCACGCAACATATCCTCTAATATCTGAATAGTACGCTCAGACTGCCCATCCGTCTGTGGATGAAATGCTGTGCTCAATTCTACCTGTGAACCCAACTCTCGCTGAAATGTCCTCCAGAACTGGGATGTGAACTGGGTACCTCTGTCTTATATAATAGAAATAGGAACTCCATGCAATCTCACTATCTCACGGATGAATATCTCTGCCAACCGCTCTGAGGTATAGGTAGTACACACTGGGATGAAGTGAGCTGACTTGGTCAACCTATCCACCACCACCCAAACTGAATCAAACTTCCTCGCTGTCCGAGGGAGTCCACTAACAAAGTCCATAGTAATCCTTTCCCACTTCCACTCGGGAATATCAATACGCTGGAATACACCACCAGGTCTCTGATGCTCATACTTGACCTGCTGACAGTTTAGACACCGAGCCACATGGCTCACAATATCTTTCTTCATATTTCTCCACCAGTAATGCTGCTTCAAATCCTGGTACATCTTCGCGGCTCCTGGATAAATAGAATACCGCGAGCTATGGGCCTCCTCCAATATCAACTCACGAAGTCCATCAACATTGGGCACGCATATCCGGCCCTGCATCCGCAATACACCATCACTATCAATAGTGACATCTTTGGCATCATCATGCTGAACTCTGTCCTTAAGGACAAGTAAGTGTGGATCATCATACTGGCGCTCTCGAATACGATCATATAAAGAAGAACGAGCTACTACACAAGCCATCACCCGATTGGGCTCGGAAATATCCAGCCTCACCATCTGATTAGCTAACGCCTGAACATCAACTGCTAGGGGTCTCTCCCCAATTGGAATATACGCCAAACTGCCCATACTAATAGCCTTCCGGCTCAATGCATCAGCCACTACATTGGCTTTCCCGGATGATACAAGATAGTAATATCATAGTCTTTAAGCAATTCAAGCCATCTCCGCTACCTCAAATTTAGATCTTTCTTCTTAAACAAATGCTGAAGGCTGCGGTGGTCTGTATATACATCACAAGATACACCATATAGGTAATGCCTCCAAATCTTCAAGGCATGTACAATAGCAACTAACTCCAAATCATGAACAGGGTAGTTCTTCTCGTGGGGTTTTAGCTGACGAGAAGCATATGCAATAACTCTACCCTCCTGCATCAACACACAACCGAGTCCAACTCTGGAAGCATCACAATACACCGTATATGATCCTGAGGCCGATGGTAACACAAGTACTGGAGCCGTGGTCAAAGCCTCCTCGAGCTTCTGAAAGCTCTCTTCACATTCATCAGACCACACAAATGGAGCATTCTTCTGTGTCAGCTTAGTCAACGGTGAAGCAATAGATGAGAAATCCCGAACAAACCGGCGATAATAGCCTGCCAAGCCGAGAAAACTCCGAATATCTGTAGCTGAGGAAGGTCTGGGCCAATTCTGCACTGCCTCGACCTTCTGTGGATCAACCCGAATACCATCACTGGACACTATATGTCCCAGAAAATCGACAGTATCAAGCCAGAACTCACACTTAGTGAATTTTGCATAAAGCTTCTCTTCTCTCAACCTCTGCAATACCACTCTCAAATGTTGTGCATGCTCCTCCTAGCTGCGTGAATATACCAGAATATCTTCAATAAACACAATCACAAAAGAATCCAGGTACGGCCGAAATACACTATTCATCAAGTGCATGAATGCAGCTGGGGCATTGGTCAACCCGAAAGACATCACCAGGAACTCGTAGTGCCCATATCGCGTCCTGAACGCTGTCTTCATAATATCTGAGTCCCTGATCTTCAACTGATGATAGCCCGATCGAAGATCAATCTTAGAAAAATACACTAGCTCCCTGAAGATGATCAAATAGGTCCTCAATACGAGGTAATGGGTATTTATTCTTCACTGTTACCTTGTTCAGCTGCCTGTAATCGGCACATTCTCATGGTGCTATCTTTCTTCTTCACGAACAACACCGGCGCACCCCAAGGTGACACACTCGGACGAATGAAACCCTTATCTAAGAGTTCCTGAAGCTGTTCTTTCAATTCCTTTAACTCTGCCTGTGCCATGCGATAGGGAGGAATAGAAATGGGCTGAGTGCCCGACACCAAATCAATACCAAAATCAATATCTATGTCAGGTGGCATGCCTGGTAGGTCTGCTGGAAATACATCCGGAAACTCCCTCACAATGGGGACCGAATCAAGACTGGGTGTCTCAGCTTCAACATTTCTAATAAAGGCCAAATAAGATAAACAACCCTTGTCAATCATTCGTTGGGCCTTTATATAAGAAATCACCCTGTCGGACACATAATCAGTCAAGCCACGCCACTCGATCCTCGGGTTACCTGGAATAGCTAGTGTGACTGTCTTGGCATGACAGTCCAGAATCGCATGGTAAGGAGATAGCCAATCCATGCCTAGAATAACATCAAAATCTACCATGCCCAGGTAGTAATAGATCAACTCGGGTCTCCAGACCCCCAATAGTAATAATACAGGATCGATATACCCGATCCACAACAACAGTATCCCCCACTGGGGTAGACACATGTACGGGCAAAGCAAGAATACCACGGGTCATACCCAAATGATGTGCAAAATAAGTAGAGACATAAGAATAGGTGGATCCGGGATCAAATAAGACGGAAGCATCCCTGTGGCAGACTGAGATAATACCTGAAATGACCGCATCTGAAGCACTAGCATCCTTCCTATCTGGAAGAGCATAGAAATGAGCCTGGCCTCCACCAGTACGATCTTCGCCCCTAGGGTGACCTCTGGATACCTGGCCACCAGTCCTAGCCGACTGTGCTGGCGCTGAAGAAACAGGAGTAGAAGACGAAGGTTGATCCCTTTGCTGAGACCGCTTACGAAGCCACTGAGGACACTCTCTCCTGATATGGCCCAAGTCACCGCACTCAAAACAACGGCCTGAAGATGGAAGAAGGGGCTGCTGAGGACCCCTCGCTACCGATGATCCCTGTGCTGAGGAAGCAGGAGCAGAGCTCTGAGCTGGAAGAGCACTCAGTGCAGGCTGACTCTGCTGACGGCTCTGCTGACCCTGATAACCCTGATGGCCCTGCCGACCACGATCTGATGAAACCCCACTGGACTCTGCACGTCCAGACTGATGAGACCTGAAAGAACGACCCCTGCTATACTGGGGTTGGCCCCTAGACGGAGCACCACTGTAGTTGCCAGAACCACGAGGCCTCTTAGCCTCTCTCTCCTCTCGCTCTCTGCGGCGATCTGTCTCAATATGACGGGCAGCATCAACCACCTCGTCAAAGGTAACTGTCAAAACTCTCTCCCTGGTAATCAATATGCGGATGGGATAAATAAGGCCATCAATAAATCTCCGAATCCTCTCTCTGTCTGTAGGAACCATCCACATGGCATGACGGGCCAACCGTGTGAATCTCATCTCGTACTGATTAACCGTCATATCTCCCTGCTTCAACCACTCGAACTGACATCGTAGCTCCTCTCTCTGAGATTGAGGCACGTACTTCTCCAAGAATATCGTGGAGAACTGCTGCCAAGTGAGGGGCGCTGCCCCAGCGGGCCTACGCCTCTCAAAATCCTCCCACCACTGAAATGCTGCACCTGTGAACCGAAAAGTGGTGAATGAAACACCGCTGGACTCTAGAATACCCGCGGTGCGAAGCATGCGCTGACACTTGTCAAGAAAACCCTGGGCGTCCTCGCCCTCAGCACCACTGAATGCCGGGGGCTGTAGCCTCTCAAACCTCTCCAACGGGCGCAACTGGCTGAACTGGAACTGCCCCAGGCGCCTGAATACCCTGTATCACTGGCTTGGGTGTGCGAGCCACGAGGGTCTGATTCCCTCCCCCTGCCTGTGACGAAGACGCTACAATGACCTAAGCCAATCCAGTGCGTACTGATAAGATCTAGGCCAAGGTCTCCCGAAGACCCGGTATCACAATGGGCACTGCCGGTGCCTGAACCTGAGTTGCCGAAGCGTCTGCCGCTGGAATCTGGTCCTGAGCCTGGGCCACTGGTGCAGGAATCTGACCCTGAGTCTGGTCAGCTGGTGGGTCAGCAGGTGCTGGTACTGCTGCCCTACCTCTACCACGACCACGGCCTCTGGGTGCCAATGGTGGTCGTCCGCCACGTCCGTTAGCTCGTGTTCTCGCCATCTGCGAGAGAATAGAATATGGAAAAATTTAATTTCATGATAACACAAATCGCACGATATGAATCCAAGAAAATGAGGTTTTTCCTAAAGTTTCTGTAGCCCTCCGAGGATAGATACGGACGTCTACGTACCGATCCGCGAAAGCCTACTAAACCGGCTCAAGACTCGCGAGTCCTAGTAAACCTAGATCCCGAAAGGGTACTGTCACGACCCAAATCCGGTCGTGATGGCGCCTAACAATCAAGCTAGGCCAGCCGGACCAACAATTTAATTATCACAAAATACCAGTCCCCAAATGGACAACCCAAGAAGAATATATGAGTTTAAGAACTCCAATAATAATAATACTGAACAAAAGTACTGACACTCCCAAAGATCCGGAGTCACAAGTCTAGAGCCTCTAACAAACCCAACAGGAATAGAGAGTACTGTATAGAAATACTCAAGTCTGAATACAAATACAAAATAACAACTGGAAAGGAGAGGAGAAGCTAGGTTCTGCGAACGTAGGCAGCTACCTCAACAACTCGATATGACACTGCAAACGCTGGAAATACCTGTCTACTGCTCCTGAGTACCTGAGTCTGCACACAAAAGGTGCAGGGAGTAGGGGTGAGTACTAGGTACTCAGTGAGTAACAAATATATATAAGTAGCTGAGAGTAAGAAATCCACAAAATACCACAATATGAAGCTACACTACAGTCCGAATCTTCTACGAACTAGCAGCAACAATACAATACAGCTACTACAGAGTAATTCAACAAATACAGATGCAATACAATGCACATAACCGCTACGGCGTGTAGCCCGATCCAATTTAACGTCGACGGCGCTCACTGGGGGTGTGTACAGACTTCGGAGGGGCTCCTACAGCCCAAGCGCAATACTGCTGCGGCGTGCAGCCCGATCCTCATATCAACCACTGCGGCGTGCAGCTCGATCCCATGCTCAGTCCACAATAAGCAAATAAGTCACAAAACAGTTCATTTTTCTTAATTCCAGTTTCCAGTTCATAATTTATGAAAAATACTTTAACTTTATTAAATTTGCAAAAGCCGGTGACTTAGCATATCAATAATGTGATTTCAATTTCCAGGACTGAGATCAGTGATTTAAGCAAATATAGCTATCACATAAATATTGTCCTCAAAGGACACTACAGGTCGGCACAAGGCCCCAAACAAGGCTTACAGCCCACAAATATATCAAATACAGTGTATTTCCAATACTAATAACATATTATTCATTCCGGGATGGACCAAGTCTCAATCCCCAATCACAATCAATCCCGCACCTGCCACGGTGTGCGAGCCACGCCTACTAGCGTCACAATGTGCTAAGCCGGGGTTTCGAACCCTCAGGCTACCATATACACAAACTACTCACCTCTAGCCGGTCGTAGACTCGTCCGCGATGCCTTTTCCTTTGAAATTCGCTGTCTCGTGTGTACAATCTAGTCAAATAACAATAATTATATCAAATACGGGTCAAAGAATCATAACCCACTTCAATTTACATGAAATTCGCATAAATACACTAAGTTGGTAAAACCCGACCTCGGGCCCCACTGCTCGGAAAATTCCGAAATTAGTACCAACGCGATCCTTATCTCGCCACGAGTCCGTGCATATAAAATTTATCGAAATCGGAGTTCAAATGGCCCTCCAAATCCAAAATTCCCGTTTTCAATATTTAGGCCACATTTCTTCAAGATTTCAACCCAATTTCATGAAAATTGATGTTAATTCTACCATAAAATTATGTTTTTGAGTCAACAATCTTACCTCCGATGTTTACCCGGTGAAATCCCCTCTTGAAGCTCTCCAAAATCATCCTAACGAAATGAAATCAATGAAAGAAATATCCCAATTTCGTGTAATAAAGAATCTGTCTGTGCTTCGTCGGGTTGTACCCTGCTGCGCTGTACAAGTTGTACATCCTATAGCTCCAGCAGTCATTTTCCGTCGATCATAACTTCTAGTACAGATGTCCAAATTACGAGTTCTTTATCTTTCTAGAAACTAGACACGATGTTCTACAACTTTCATGTTTTACACTTTTTGTGATTCCTTATAGATTACAAGCTATTAGCTCTCAAAGTAGCCGACAATTGCTGAAAATCTGCTGCAATTAGTGCAGCAATCAGCTGCTCACTTTGGCTCTAAATGATCCGTTTGGACCCCCGAATTCATCCCGAGACCCCCAGGACCCCAACGAACACCACCAACATATTTCAAAACATGATACGAACTTGTTCCAATCATAAAAAGACCACACTAAACATCAAAATCTCCATTTACTCGCGGATTCAAGCCTAAGTTTCTTCAAAACTTTCAAAACTAACATTCAATCCAAAACCCGATCAAACGATGTCCGAATGACCTGAAAATTTGCAGACATATCCAAAATCACATAACGAAGCTACAGAAATTGTCGGAATTCAATTCCGACCCCTGGATCAAAATATCACCTACCATCCGGATTTCGCCAAAATTCAACCTTCGCCAATTCAAGCTTAAAACTACACCGGACCTCCGAATTCAATTAAATAAAAATATAGAAAAATTATTTAAAAATATAGAAAAATTACTTTTATTAAAAAATTTAGCTAAAGAAAATTATAATTTAGCATTTAACCAGCAATGAATCAAAAATCTAATCAATTACCAACACAGTTAATAACTAATCAATCTAAACGACCTATGATAGAGCTAATCGGAGCTATACCCGACCCAAACCCCCAATTTGGTATCAGAGCTAGTAATAAAAATAGTAGTAATAGTAGTATTTATAATATTATTAATAAACAAGACAGATTAAAAGAAGCAGATAGAATTAAAAATGAATTATATGGTTTATATTGTGAATTTAATTACTTAAAAATCTCTAAAAATAATAATGATAGACTAGAACAACTTATAGATACAATTTCAAAATTAGAATGGAAACTAATTATACAACTTAAAAATAGAACTTAAAAAATGAATAAAGAAGAATTTGCAGTAGACGAAAAAACATATGAAAATCCTGAAGGGCTAAAAATAAAAATTGTATTTTCTAATATAGGAAGAAAATATAAGAAAATAGGAGATAACTTATATCTAATGTTAGAAAAAGAATCACTAAAATTAAAAGATAGTTTAACTGCTTTAGTAAGAATAACAAGAGAAAATGAAGAAATAGATCGAAAATATGAGATAGAAAAAATTAAACAACAATCAAAAAGAGAAATAAAGCAAATAGAAGAAACAAAAAATGCTAAAATAATAGAATTAGAAAAAGAATTAAACATGTTAAAAGAACTATACGAAGCTAGACAAAAAGAAAAAGAACAAGAAAATAAATTACAACTTGAGATAAATAGATTCAAAGAACAATTACAAGAAGAAAAATTAGAAATAATTGGAACAGAAGAAATAAATGAACCAAATAATAATAATGATTTAGAAAATTATTCAGAAACAAGCGAAACATATACGGAAATCTTAGAAAACATAGCACAAGTCGAACAAAATGAAGAAGGTAGAAATGATCGTATAGAAATAAATGCGATAATAGATGAAAAACCTAGTACATCAGGAAAAAAAGATACACAATTAGAGCAAAAAAGTTATATAAATTATGAAAATAATTATAAGAAAACATATAGAAATGATAGAGAACCAAGATATACAAAATGGATTCCAACACAAATACCAACAACAATACAAAATAATTTTTTATATCTAGACTGTGTAAAAGAAATAAACAAGACAATCCAGTTATGGGTAGGATACATGACGAAACAGATTATAGACAATAAAATAGGAATATCAGATGTACCAGAATACATAGAAAGAACGTTAATAGGAACAACTAAGTTATGGTTACAAAATATAACTAAAGATGCCTTAGGAGTATTAAGAAATGATAAAAAACTAGATGGTGAAAAAGCTACAACGGCTATAGAAATTTTGCATAAATATGAAACAACTATAAGAAATGAATTTAGTAGTGCAGAAACAGAAGTAGTAGAACAACATAGAGAAAAAATATTAAATAGAAATCTAATGTCAAAATTAGCAATATGTAATATGTGTTACATAGACGAATATACATGTGCATTTAAAGAATTTTACTATAAAGGAATATATAGTATAGAGGAAAGTAAAGAAATAAGAAAATTATATTTTTCAAAATTACCAGAACCATTTAGTTCAAAAATATTAAAAGATTAGAATAATGCAGCATTACAAGATACTTTAGGAGCAAGAATTAAATACTTACAAAGCTGGTTCGCAGAATTATGTGAAAAAACGTAAAGAAGAAATTAAAATGGAAAAAACGTTAATAAAAAACTTAGCTTGTTGTAAAGATAAAACAGCACCCCAGTTTGGATGCAATAAAAGATACTATAATAAAAATCAAAATAAAATTTAAAAATATAAAAAGTATAAGTCAAAATTTAAGTATAAAAAACCTAGACGAAGATATTATGTAAAGAAATTTAATAACAAAAGGCAATACCGACCTAAGAAAAATTATCAGAATGAAAATGTTATAATTGCGGAAAACTATGACATTTAGCAAAAGATTGCAAAATACATAAAAATCAAAGAGCTAAGCAAGTATAAGAAATAATAATAAATGACGAAGAATACGTACAAATGGAATACATAGACTATGAATTAGAAAGTAATGATAGTATATATGAATTATCAGAAAATGAATTAAAATGATTCAATACTAGAATTAGATAATGAAGACAATGAATTAACAGATGACCGAAAAAGAAATAAATATAATAACACAAGAAGAATACCAAGATGAAGAATCTACGGAACAAAAAGTAATATTTGATGAAAATATATTTGAACAAATAAGAGGAAAAGAATTAGTCTTAAGTTTAGAAAAAATATTAGATATACCAAAAATGAAAAATTGGTTCAAAAGAAGTAAAGAAGAATACTATGTAATTAGCCAAAGAGAACACATAATAGATTGTAAATACACCAAAGGAAAAGCTAAAATACCAATAATAAATAAACGTATAATAAATAAAGAAATACAAGATATAAAGGCAAAATACCCAATTATATACGTACATCTAGGAGGAACAGAAATATTAATAAAAGCATATTTTAGAGATGGGATAGATACACCAATATAAATTTATCTAGCAGATGATAGAATTATACAACCTATAGAATAAAGTATAATAAGTGCAGTACGAGGAAATTTGATATACCAAAAATTTAAGTTCATAATTAATGTTAACTATTCAGTAGCGATAAATGATAAAAATATAGATAAGTCACTCGTATTATACTGGAAAATGTCAGGAATAGAATTAACCCCAGGTAGTAAGATATTTAAAGCAAGATGTAAAAATCTATATATATTAACAACCAAACATAACATAATGGCAAGAAATAAAATAAACAAAATAAAGATAGAAAATCCTTTTGAAAGAATAGTTACAGTTATAGATAACAATGAATATAGTTATAATGAATTAGACATAGAAGAAGATTTAGATATAGTAAAAGAAAGATTAAGCACATCAAAAAGATTAAGTTTTGAAGTAGGACAAACATCATCAAATAAAACAAATATATCAGATAAGGTAGGATATAAAATGCCTAAACTTATAGAGCAATTACCAGGAGAAATAAAACATCATCATTATTACATAACAGGAGTAATGAATGGAAGAAAATACTTAATACTAATAAATACAGGACTAGAAGAAAACTATATAACAAGAGAATTAATCACAGAAGATGAGATACTAACTAGTGAGAAATTATACCCCGAATTACCTAAAGGAATGATAACTAGTGAAGAAATAGCCGAAAAAGAAATAATTATAGGAGGAATAATTATGATAATAAGATTTAAAATATACCAAGGAGATAAAAATATTATATTAGAAATAAAATGGCTAGAAAAAGTTAAACCATACAACTTAGATAATAAACAACTAATCATACATGTGACGACCCAAAGGATCATCACTTATTTTATTATTCATTTCGAACTTCTGAGGTCTTGAAAACCTCATTTATAGTTGCCTCGATTTGCGTGCACAGTTCGGGCGCGAAGCTGGAAAATTTTTATGTTGAAATATGTGAAATATGTGAAAAAATTGAAGAATTTTGATATTAATATTGATATGGTTGACTTTGGTCAATATTTTTGGTAAACGGACCCGGACCGGTGATTTGACGGAATCAAAAAATCCGTAGAAAAATATGGAACTTGGGCGTATGCCCGGAATTGAAATCCGAGGTCTAGAACCCCGGTAAAAGAATTTTTCTGTGAAATTGTTTTCTGAAAATGTTTAAGGAAATTGAAACTGAAATTTGATTAAAAAGTACTAGTATCGGGCTCGTATTTTTGTTCCGACGCCTGGTACAAGTCATATATATTGGTTAAGCGCTTCCCGTAAAGTTTGGTTGAAAACGGACGTCGTTTGACGTGTTTCGGCCTTAAATTGGAAATTTTGGAAGTTATGAAATTTGAAAGAATTCTTGAGTTTTAAAGCTCAATTCATTGATTTTGATGTTATTTTAGCGATTTGATCGCGCGAGCAAGTTCGTATGATGTTTTTGAGTTAGTGTGCATATTTGGTTTGGAGCCCCGAGGGCTCGGGAGTGTTTCGGAGGTGGTTCGGGGTGTTTTTGGACTTGGAAATGCAGCAGAAATTCTGCAATTTTTGCACAGAGATTTTCTTCTATGCGATCGCATAGGTGTAGCTGCGATCGCGTAGAGCAAAGCTTAGGAGTCCTGAAAATCCTTCTATGCGATCGCATTATTGTTCCTGCGATCGCATAGCTTGCCATTTTTCCTTTACGCGATCACATACCATGTAATGCGATCGCATTGTGTAAAAAGCCAGCCCCTTAATTCTCCTCTATGCGATCGCACAGTGTGTCCTGCGATCGCATAAGGTAGCCTGCCCATTCTATGCGATCGCAGCTTCTTCAATGCGATCGCAGAGTACAAATGACCTTACTCTATGCGATCGCATCAGTAGCTCCGCGATCGCATAGAACAAATTTTCGCCCAGTGAATTAATACCCAAAACAGAACACTTACGGGATTTTATCCCATTTTCACAAAAACCTCTCTTCTCCACAGCTTCTTGGCCGATTCTTCATACTTCTTGGGTAAGTGATTCTTAACTCTTTTTCTTCATTTTCCATCAATATTATTTGAATTCCTAAGCCTAAATAGGTGTAAACGGGTAGAAAAAATTAGAATTGAGTATAGTAAGGGTTTTCAAAGAATTTGCGATCTAGACCTCGTTTTGGAGTCGAACTTAAGAACAAATTGTATATTTGAACTCATGGATGATTGGGTGAACTTATTTTGGTTCGAAACTTGAGTTTCGATTATGTGGGCCTGGGGTCGATTTTTACTATTCCGGGCAGAATGTTGTAAAAATCATATTTAGCTAAATGAACTAGTTTGTTAAGTAGAATTGATGATATTAAATCAATTGTGTATAGATACGATTGGATTGGAGCCAAATTCGAAAGGAAAAGGCATTGCTACGGATTGAATCGTTCGTAAACTTTCGAGGTAAGTATTTGTTCTATCCTAGCTTGAAGGAATAGGAATTTAGTTATGTATGAATTGTTGATTAAGAGTTATTGGAGTCACACCGGCAACGGAGATAAATTGTTGAATTATTATCAATTATTGGTTCAAAACCGGTAATTATAAATATTGTTGATGCAGAGATTATTTGTTAAATGCCGGTAATATATATATTTATGAATTGGGATCGTGTGGCGCGCCGACCACTTATATATTAATGAATTGGGATCGTGTGGCGCGCCGACCACTTATATGATAAGAAATGGGATCGTGTGGCACGCCGACCACAAAGAAATTTAAATCTTGGCATTGGCCATAGTTGCCGGTAGCCTATTGATATATTTGGGAGCGGGTGGTACGCCTACCACAAGGTATAATTTATTGATATATTTGGGAGCGAGTGGTACGCCTACCACAAGATATGAAAAGCCTATTGATATATTTGGGAGCGGGTGGTACGCCTACCACAAGGTATAATTTATTGATATATTTGGGAGCGGGTGGTACGCCTACCACAAGGTATAACTTATTGTTACATTTGGGAGCGGGTGGTACGCCTACCACAAGATATGAAATGAAAAATGAATTGAAACATGAAAGTAAGATTATTCTGTTGACTAGATTACTCTGGATATTATGAGTTATTAACTGTTATTTCAGAGCAGAGTCTTTCCTTATATTCATTTTGTTCAACATTTTCGTTGTTTTGTGGTACATATGTGTATCGAAATGCACAGGTTTATATGAGTGTCTGGGCCTAGGCTTGTCATTACTTCGCCGGAATAGGCCGGGCACTTACCAGCACATGGGGTCGGTTGTGCTGATACTATACTTCTGTGTGTTTTTGTACAGCTCCATGGTTACGGACAGCAGCAGCGGCAATAGCACGATTATGGATATTCCGACTACTGAGACTACGAGGTAGCCTTGCAGACGTTCGCAGGACTCGTTGTCTCTTCTATCTATGTATTTCATTCTGTTATCTCATGTATTCGAGATAAACAGCTTATATTTCTTTCAGGACAATTGTGTGTATTATTCTTAGAAGTTCGTGAGTATTGTGACACCAGTCTTGGGTAGTGAATCATGTTTGGGTTTCTTTATCATATTTGATAAAATTGACTAAGTCTTCCGCTAAGTTTAATTATTCCGCTGTAATTTATATGTTTTTAATTTTAAAGTCTTAATAAGAGTTTGGTAACTAATGGAAATGTAAGTAATATTTGGCTTGCCTAGCTTCCACTAGTAGGCGCCATCATGACTCCCGATGGTGGGAAATCCGGGTTGTGACAAGTTGGTATCAGAGCACTAGGTTGTATAGGTCTCACAACTCACGAACAACCTTAGTAGAGTTTGAGGGATCGGTGCGGAGACGTCTGTATTTATCCCATAGAAGCTACGGAGTTAGGAAATTTTCACCTTCATTCTTTCCTATCGTGCGAGTTTGTTCTTCAAATGTTAAGTTGAATTTCTACTCTTGTCTTCCCACGAATGGCGAAGGCATGTACCGCTTCTTCAGCCGATAATGGCACAGGTTGGTGATAGATCAACGATGCCTTCAGAAGCTTTACGGAGTTTCGGATAAGTTTCGCCAAACTCTTCGCTATCTCCTTCAGTGGTGCATCTTTTGAGAACCCAATGTAATTTATTGACCGTTGCTATGAGATATTGCAGAATGCGGGAATAGTTGAAAGCGAGAGGGTTGATTTTACTGTGTTTCGGGTAGCGAATGAAGTAGTGGAAACATAATGTATTTACTAACCGGCTGTGATTTTAATGAACCTTAACGTCTGGTTGATTTATTTGAAGTTGTGAAGGATAATTATTGTGGACTATCAGATGTTGTGACTTTGACTTATAGCCAAAAAGGGGGAAATCCACTTTTAGTGAATGGACTGAATGGCCATGTGTTATGTCAGTTTTGGCTTGGAATGTATACATATGGTATGGAAAGGTCCCCCAAATAAATTATGCATGTTTGAGGCTCAGTACTCTGCAGGGGGTAAGAATCGGCCCAAAGAGTAATAAAGAGTATATGAGAAAATGAGGTAGTTCAACAGTGTCAAGCTAGCATAGCAAAAGAGGTACTTGGTCGTCAATGTTTGTGACAAACCTATGAAGAGGGCAGACCGGCTATGCGACATTACCTACTCAATCCTATTTGTAGAAATGTTTGGAGGAGTTACCTCCCTGACTCTTTGAAAGGTTTGGTATGTATGATTTGAACGATCATGTCATGTTATTATGACAGTGTCCGAATATGTCGTCATGTCCAATAAGTTAGCTGAGCCTCAAAGGAATTGTTGTGAATGTGGCATATTGGAGAAATATAATTTACGTAGGCACTCAAGCTACGTGCCTGTTGCAGTCAATACTTAACTCACATGACCAGCCAGGGTTAGAGGTCAGGATGTTAGAGGCGGAGGTGAGACTCCTAGAGGTGGAGATCTAATTGTTGACATAATTTCTATGGTGTGACTGAAGTCACCACACCAGATGATGTTATCACATGTACAATTCTGATTGTTATAAAAGGAACATTTTTCCTCAATTTGATTTGATCTTTGAAGAATTGAGGCAAGTCCTCTTAATATGCTCCGCTCATGAGTGAGCTTCGTAATCATCAAATCTACTTATGTGAATACTCACGTTGTGCTATTAAATGGAGATAATTATCTCTATTATTATGTATTGGTCACTAGGAATATTGATGAGGTCAAAAGTGACTTTATATTAATTATTACAATGGGAATGAATTCCTGAAATAACTATTTTCAATGGTTAAATTGTATACCATGTCGGTATGAGGTTTCTTTTATGTCGTGATACTCTTTGACGGACAATAGTTGAAAAGAAGAAAGAAAGGAAATGAAAAACATCAGTGGCACAATGTGCAAATACTTGTGATTTAGAGTGGAGGATGAGATCCTCAAAAATTTTATATAACGTGAAAATATTTATTTTAAAAACCGAGCTGCAAGCTGCGGTGAATATTATATGAGGACAAGGTCCTGGTGGTGAAAAGTTTGTGTTTAAAATTTTCCCTTTCTGGAAATAAAAAAATCTAGCACAATATCCTAAATTTGAGCCATGCCTGTTAGGATTATTTGACAATCCTTGCATAGTTTCTATTCATATCTAACCATTTCTATTTTGTAACCATGGAGTTATAGACTTTGAGAGGAGCACCAGCTAAGAATAAATATGACTCATTAATTCGGGAAAGTAATCATGAGGTTTTCATACCTCATTGTGAGTAAAGTGGGAATTTTGGAATAAGATATTTCATAACAGGGTTAATTGACAATGTTGTAATTTAAGAACAACTCTTATGGCCAGACTTCAGAGTCATGGATATGTGCATACGTATGAAGTGTTCGTGCCTTATTTAGACTTGTTCGTTGTAGTCTTCATTGTTTCCATATTGACCTACTCCTACAGTCAGGAGGAGCATGCACAACATCTTAGAATGGCCTTGCAGACTCTGAGAGATAGCCAACTATATGCAAAATTTTCAAAGTGTGAATTTTGGCTAAGTTCAGGTTGCATTCCTGGGTCATATTGTGACGGCAGCAGGTATTCGGGTTGATCCAAAGAAGATTGAGGCTGTTAAGAACCGGCCTAGACCGACATCAGCCACAAAGATTCGGAGTTTCTTGGGATTAGCGGGTTATTATCAACGATTCGTGGAGGGGTTTTCATCTATTGCAACCCCACCGACCAGATTGACACAGAAGGTTGTTCAATTTGAATGGTCCAATGAATGTGAGGTGAGCTTTCAAAAGCTCAATTCAGCCTTGACCACAACACCGGTATTGGTTTTACCCATAGGTACGGGGCCTTATACTGTTTATTGTGATGCTTCCCGTATTGGGCTTGGTGCAGTGTTAATGCAGGATGGCAAGGTTATTGCCTATGCTTCGAGGCAGTTGAAGATTCATGAGAAGAACTATCCAGTGCATGATCTAGAATTGGCGGCGATTATTCACGCATTGAAGATCTTGAGGCATTATTTGTATGGTGTAGCATGTGAAGTATACACCGATCATAAGAGTCTTCGGTATTTGTTTAAGCAGAAAAAGTTGAATATGAGGTAGAGAAGGTGGCTAGAGTTGCTAAAAGACTATGATGTTACTTTTTTATATCACCCAGGTAAGGCCAATGTGGTGGCCGACGCTTTGAGTAGGAAGTTAGCCAGTATGGGCAATTTTGCTTATATTCCAGTCAATAAGAGGCCACTTGCTTTGGATGTTCAGTCCTTGGCCAACCGATTTGTGAGGTTGGATATTTCTGAGTATATTCGAGTACTAGATTGCACGATCGCTCGCTCTTCATTATTGAAGCGTATCCGCGATCAACAATATAATGATTCTTATTTATTTGACCTTAGAGACACGGATCAGCGAGGAGGTGCTAAACAGGTCACCTTAGATACTGATGGGATCCTGAGGATGCAAGGGCGCATTTGTGTGCCAAATGTTGATGGGCTTAGAGAATTGATTCTAGAAGAAGCTCACAGTTCGCGGTATTCTATTCATCCAGGCGCAGCGAAAATGTATCAAGATTTGCGGCAACATTATTGGTGGCGTAGAATGAAAAAGGATATTGTGGCATATGTGTCACGGTGTCTTAATTGTCAGCAGGTTAAGTATGAACATCAGAGACCTGGCGGTTTATTTCAGAGAATTGAACTTCCTGAATGGAAGTGGGAGCGAATCACGATGGACTTCGTCTCTGGACTTCCGATGACTCGGAAGAAGTTTGATGTTGTTTGGGTGATTGTGGATAGGCTGACCAAGTGAGCTCATTTCATTCCTATTGCCACTACCTATTCATCCGAGAGGTTAGCTGGGATTTATATCAGGGAGATCGTTCGCCTTCATGGCGTGCCAATCTCTATTATTTCAGATCGAGGTGCACAGTTTACCTCACATTTCTGGAAGGCGGTTCAACGAGAGTTAGGCACGCAAGTTTAGCTAAGTACAACCTTTCATCCCCGGACGGATGGTCAGTCCGAGAGGACTATTCAGATACTGGAAGATATGCTACGGGCGTGTGTTATTAATTTTGGAGGTTCGTGGGATCAATTCCTGCCTTTGGCAGAGTTTGCTTATAATAATAGTTATCAATCGAGCATCCAGATGGCTCCTTATGAAGCATTGTATGGTAGACGGTGTCGTTCTCCGGTTGGATGGTTTGAACCGGGAGAAGCTCGGTTATTGGGCACATATTTTGTTCAGGAGGCCTTAGATAAGGTCAAGATTATTCAAGATAGGCTTCGCACAACTCAATCCAGGCAAAAGAGCTATGCAGATCGCAAGGATCGAGATATAGCTTTCATGATTGGGGAGCGAGTATTGCTCCGAGTATCGCCTACGAAGGGCATGATGATATTTGGAAAGAAGGGCAAACTTAGCCCTATGTCTATTGGCCCATTAGAGATTCTTGATCGTGTGGGATAGGTGGCATGTAAACTTGCCTTGCCACCTAGCTTATCAGTTGTACATCCAGTATTTCATGTGTCCATGCTCCGAAAATATCACGGCGATCCATCGCACGTGTTAGATTTCAGCACTGTCCAATTGGACAAAGATCTGTCCTATGAGGAGGAGCAGGTAGCTATTCTAGATCGACAGGTTCGACAGTTGAGGTCGAAGAGTTTTCCTTCTGTGCGAGTTTAGTGGGGGGGTCAGCCTCCTGAGTCATCGACCTGGGAGTCCGAGTCTAACATGCGGTGCTGATATCCTCATCTATTCCTTGACTCAAGTACTTCTTTCTTTTGTCCGTTCGAGGACGAACGGTTGTTTTAGAGGTGGAGAATGTGACGACCCAAAGGGTCATCACTTGTTTTATTAATCATTTCGAGCTTCTGAGGTCTTGAAAACCTCATTTATAGTTGCCTCGATTTGCATGCACGGTTCGGGCGCGAAGCTGGAAAATTTTTATGTTGAAATATGTGAAATATGTGAAAAAATTGAAGAATTTTGATATTACTATTGATATGGTTGACTTTGGTCAACATTTTTGGTAAATAGACCCGGACCCGTGATTTGACGGTATCAGAAAATCCGTAGAAAAATATGGAACTTGGGCGTATGCCCGAAATTGAAATTCGAGGTCTAGAACCCCGGTAAAAGAATTTTTCTGTGAAATTATTTTCTGAAAAATGTTTAAGGAAATTGAAACTGAAATTTGATTAAAAAGTACTGGTATCGGGCTCGTATTTTGGTTCCGACGCCTGGTACAAGTCATATATATTGGTTAAGCGCTTCCCGTAAAGTTTGGTTGAAAACGGACGTCGTTTGACGTGTTTCGGCCTTAAATTGGAAATTTTGGAAATTATGAAATTCGAAAGAATTCTTGAGTTTTAAAGCTCAATTCATTGATTTTGATGTTATTTTAGCGATTTGATCGCGCGAGCAAGTTCGTATGATGTTTTTTAGTTAGTGTGCATATTTGGTTTGGAGCCCCGAGGGCTCGGGAGTGTTTCGGAGGTGGTTCGGGGTGTTTTTGGACTTGGAAATGCAGCAGAAATTCTGCAATTTTTGCACAGAGATTTTCTTCTATGCGATCGCATAGGTGTAGCCGCGATCGCGTAGAGAAAAGTTTAGGAGTCTTGAAAATCCTTCTATGCGATCGCATTATTGTTCTTGTGATTGCATAGCTTGCCATTTTTCCTTTACGCGATCGCATACCATGTAATGCGATCGCATTGTGTAAAAAGCCAGCCCCTTAATTCTCCTCTATGCGATCGCACAGTGTGTCCTGCGATCGCATAAGGTAGACTGCCCATTCTATGCGATCGCAGCTTCTTCAATGCGATCGCAGAGTACAAATGACCTTACTCTATGCGATCGCATCAGTATGTGACGACCCGGCCCGTCGTCACGAGAATTACCACCCCGTTATGTTGTAAATACATGTTTTATGGTTTTATATCAGTGTTAGAGTCTATCGGGTGAGTTAGGAGTGATTGGGATTGGAAATGAGACATATAGCCTTTGTGAAGGAAACTTGAATAAAGAAAGTCAACCCGGAGTTGACTATTTGGTTAGAGGGCTCGGAATCAGATTCTGATGATTCGATTAGTTCTCGGGAGGTGATTTGTGACTTAGGGGAGCGATCGGAATTGAATTTGGAGGCCCGGTGTAGAAATAGGCTTGAATTGGCTAAGGTTGAATTTTGGCGAAATCCGAACGGTAGGTGAGATTTTGATCCAGGGGTCGGAATGGAATTTCGACAGTTGCAGATAGCTCCGTTAGGTGATTTTGGATGTGCCTGCAAAATTTCAGGTCATTCGGACGTCGTTTGGTCGGGTTTTTGATTGAATGTGTAATTCGGAATGTTTTAAGGAATTTAGGCTTGAATTTGATGTGAATTATGGGTTTTGGTGTTATTAGACGTGTTTTGAGGATTGGAGCAAGTTCGAATAAGGTGTTAAGATGTGTTGGTGTGTTTGGATGAGGTCCCGGGGGCCTCGGGGTGTTTTCGGGTGGCTAAACGGGAGAAATTGTGGAAAAAATTGCAGGTTGGGATTCTGTTTCTGTTGTTTCCGCTCCTGCGGAATTTTGGACGCAGGAGCGAGTCCTCATAAGCGGACGAGGTGCGCAGGAGCGGCTAGTTACGCAGAAGCGGAAGTAATTCCGCTGAAGCGGCATCGCTGGTACGAGCCAGTGATCGCAGAAGCGAAGGGGAGAAAATGGGCATGGTCCGCAGAAGCGGACATTCGACCGCTTGGGCGAGACCGCAGAAACGGACAACGGTGCGCAGAGGCGGATGTTTCCGCAGAAGCGGAAGCTTCTTCGCAGAAGCGGGTGCGCTTAAGCGACCCTTTGCTCGTAGAAGCGGAAATGGCCGGCTAGGCCTGGAACCGCTGAAGCGACCCTTGGTCGCGGATACGGGTGCGTAGGAGCGGAAAATATTCCGCAGAAGTGAAAATCGCTGTAAGTAAGTGTATCAGAAGTTAGAAAAATTTCAGAACATTTCACACATTTTGGGTCTCGGCTTTAGAGGCGATTTGGGCGATTTTGAAGAGAAATTCAAGGGAAATCATCAGGTAATCATCTATGGACTTAAACTATGATTAGTATTGGTAATATTATGCAATTATATCATGAAAATGGAGGAATTTGCGGCAATTTATGGAGGATTTAGCCCTAGGCTTGGACTTTAGAAAATCAAGGTTTTGAATGGGAAAATGGAGTCCGAATTTGGTAAAATTGATATGCTTAGACTCGTATTGAGATGAGGGTTCCGAATATGTGACTTTCGTTATTTTTCGACAAGCGTACCAAAAGTCGGGTTTTGACAACTTTGGGAATTTTGATGTAAATTGAGTTGTTTTGATTGGGTGTCGTCCCATTGGCCTAATTTGTTGTGTTTCTACTGTATTTGATCAGATTCTACGCATGCGGAGCTTGATTCTCGTGGCAAGGGCATTGGGGAGTAGTCGTCGCGCCGTATTGAGGTGAGTAATAGATGTGGGTGATGACCAGCGGGTTCGAAACCCCGGTATACCACTTTGTGACGCTGTATAGCGGCGAGACACGCACACTCTTAAGAGTGCGGGGTCGATCATGAACTGGAGACTATATATTAGTCCGACCTGTTGATACAGTATTATTGGCTATTCCCGAGCCGTCGAACCTCCTTCTCGGATGGTTGCATATATATATATTGTGATAATGGCCACTCTTGAGCCGAGGAACCCCCTTCTTGGGCGGTTGAGTATACTTGTGGGCTGTGAGCCAGTTATTGGATCCCGCGAGGATCGTTATCATTGTCTTATCATATAGACATGCTAGTTTACTACTAGTCCGCAGCTATTTTTGTTATTATGCTAATTCCAATCTCCGGAACTTGATATTACTTGTTTTCCAACTGAAAAATGATAAAAGAGTTTTCAAAAACTACTTTTGAGCCTGCGAGGCTATATCTGCATATTAGCTGACTAGTAGTGGATCGGGCTGCACGCCGCAGCGAGATATATGTTGGATCGGACTGCACGCCGCAGGAATATCTCTATGAGATGTGCTTGGGCTGTAGGAGCCCCTCCGGAGTCTGAACCCCCACGGTGAGCACGGGTACCCAAAATTGGAGTCGGGCTACGCGTCGTAGCGGTCATATCATGCATTGCATTGCATTTAGCTACATCTGCTAGCTGTTATGCTATTTATTGGTATTTGTTGGTACAAGTACAGTGAAGATTGATTCTATGACAGGGTAGCTGATTATAGCTTTACATAGTGCTTTATTGCGGATTTCTTATCTGCGCTGTCTTACCCTTGTTTATTACCACTGAGTCTGGCAGGATAGTATGAATACAGTGGCTTGCCTAGCTACCACGAGTAGGCGCCATCACAATCCCGATGTTGGGGGAAAATCCGGGTCGTGACAATATTCGAGGTAGCTGGCGAGTCCGCAGGACCCGATATTCCTTCTTACTGTCTTTGATTCTGTATTGATATTTCTTTCCGCACTTGGTATCTTGTAAACCTTTATACACTCATGTTCAGTAGAGGCTCATGACTCTTGACCCTTGGTCTATGGGAGTTGATGTATTATGGGACTTGGTTCCCTGTTTTCGTTATTTGTATCGCTATTGCTTCGTGATTTAATATGCTTAAATGGGCTAAAGAGAGCTTCTAGCTCCGTTAATGTTATTGATTGGTCAGGCTGGCTTAGCAATGTGCTGGGCGCCATCACGACCGGATTTGGGGTCGTGACAAGTTGGTATCAGAGCCTAGGTTTACTAGGCCTCATGAGTCTTGAGCCGGTTAGTAGAGTCTTGTGGATCGGTACGGGGACGCCCGTACTTATCCTCGGGAGGCTGCGAACCTTTAGGAAAACTTCACTTTTCTTGAACTGTGTCGTGCGATCTTGTTGTTCTGAGAACTGAACTTCTATATTCTATTCTCTCGCAGGATGGCGAGAACGCGAGCATCAAGACGAGGTGGACGACCTCCATTGCCACCTGTTAGAGGCCGTGGGCGCGGTCGTGCTAGAAGTAGAGGTAGGGCGGCCGAGGCGATACCGAGCCGACACGCCCGTTGTACCGGTTCGAGAGCGACCCCGGTGGTTGATGCTCCAGCGGTCCCGGTTCAGGGCCGGACTATATCTATTGCTATTCCCGGTCTTTAGGAGACTCTTGCTCGGATATTATCGGTGTGTTCCGGTTTGGCTCGGGTAGTTTCAGCTATCGCTACGTAGCGACGTCTCGGTCGGGGGTGGTCGGCGGACCCCTGCGGCTCGCACACCGACCCGGTTGTTCGGGGACTTCGGACACCGAGGCGGTCCCCGCTCGGGTGGTTGCACCGGTTATTCCTCCGACTGCACCAGCTCCAGCTCCGAGCATATGGTTCAGGTTATGCCCGAGGACGAGCGGCGTCGTCTTGAGAGATTTGGTAGACTTCAGGCCACCCCATTTCGGTGGCGTTGAGGGCGAGGATGCCCGGGGTTTCTTGGATAAGTGTCAAGAAGATGCTGCGTACGGCTGGTATTCTTGAGTCCGGCGGAGTTTCATTTACTACATTTTAGTTCACCGGTCCCGCATTTGATTGGTGGGAGGAGTTTGAGAGGCGTAGGCTTGCAAGAGCAGCACCTCTCACATGGCAGCAGTTCTCTACTCTCTTTCTAGAGAAATATGTACCTCAGTCTCGTCGCGAGGAGCTACGTCGCCGGTTCGAGTGGTTGATTCAGGGCGACATGTCTGTGACCCAGTATGAGCTTAGATTCACTCAGGTTGGCTAGGCATGCCACATGGATGATCCCCACTGGTAGGGAGAGGATCAGGAGGTTCATTGATGACTTCAACTACTCTATCCGTATTCTTATGACCAGCGAGCGAGTTCTGTCATCATCGTTCGAGCAGGTTGCTGATATGGCACGCTCCATTGAGGCGGATCGTCGCCGAGAGAGAGAGGAGCGGGAGGCCAAGAGGCCTCGCGGTTCTGGCAGTTTCGGCGGTGCTCCATCTAGAGGGCATTCCCAGCAGAGCAGAGGTCGCTCATCTAGACCTCCTCATTCAGGCCGCCCACACTTAGTGCCCTCCCAGCCCAGAGTGCAGCACCTACTTCTTCAGCCCAGGGTTCTTCTGCGGCGAGGGGTTCCCTTCAGTACCCTTCTCCGGCACCGGGTGCATGTTATGAGTGTGGTGAGTTTGGTCACATGAGGAGACAGTGCCCTCGACTCCATAGGGACAGGACTCAGCAGAGGGATCAGCCCTCCTCTTCAGCACCATCTCAGGCTAGTAGAGGTGGAGGTCAGTCTTCTCGTGGTCACCCCAGAGGCGAGGAGAGATCTGGTGGAGGCCATGCATGATTCTATGCACTCCCTGACAGGCGTGATGCAGTTGCCTTCGATGCGGTGATTACAGGTATCATTTCTGTCTGTCACGGAGATGCCTCTCGTTCTATTTGATCCGGGGTCCACATATTCTTACGTGTCCTCTTATTTTGCACATTATTTGGGTGCGACTCGTAGTAGTCTTGATTTACTCGTTCATGTATCCACCCCCGTGGGTGATACGATTGTTGTGGATCATGTCTATAGATCCTGTGTTATATCTATTGGGGTGTCTGGAGACCCAGGCAGATTTGTTATTGTTGGGTATAGTGGACTTTGATGTTATATTGGGTATGGACTGGTTGTCTCCGTACCATGCTATATTGGATTGTCATGCTAAGACAGTTACGTTGGCCATTCCTGGTATTTCTCGGATTGAGTGGCGGGGTTCGACCGATTTCGTCCCTAGCCGTGTTATTTCGTTCCTAAAAGCTCAGGAAGATGGTTGAAAAAGGGTGCTTATCGTACTTAGATTTTGTGAGAGATGTGGGAGCTGAGTCTCCTAGCATTGATTCTGTACCTGTTGTGAGGGACTTCCCAGATGTATTTCCCTCAGACCTGCCGGGCATGCCGCCGGACGGGGATATTGATTTTGGCATTGACTTGGTGCCGGGCACTCAGCCCATATCCATTCCTCTTTATCGGATGGCACCAGCTGAGTTGAAAGAACTGAAAGAGCAGCTTCAAGAGCTTCTGGATAAGGGTTTCATCCGCCCTAGTGTGTCTCCGTGGGGTGCGCCGGTATTATTTGTTAAAAAGAAAGATGGTTCCATGCGAATGTGTATTGATTATAGGCAATTGAACAAAGTGACGGTGAAGAACAAGTACCCTCTACCGCGCATAGATGATTTGTTTGATCAGTTACAGGGTGCGAGGGTGTTTTCTAAGATCGATCTTTGTTCAGGCTATCACCAGCTGAAGATCAAGGACTCGGATATTATGAAGACTGCATTCAGGACCCGATATGGTCATTATGAGTTTCTTGTGATGTCTTTTGGGCTGACCAACGCCCCAGCAGCATTTATGCATCTGATGAACAGTGTGTTCGGGCCTTATTTGGATTCATTTGTGATTGTGTTCATTGATGACATTCTAGTCTACTCCCGTAGTCGGGAGGAGCATGCTCAGCATTTGAGTATTGTGTTGCAGAGATTGAGAGAGGAGAAGCTATATGCTAAATTCTCCAAGTGCGAGTTTTGGCTCGAGTCCGTAGCATTTATGGGACATGTGGTGTCTCGTGATGGTATTCAGGTTGATCAGAAAAAGATAGAGGCGGTGCAGAGTTGGCCTAGACCGACCTCAGCTACAGAGATCGGGAGTTTTCTTGGTTTGGCGGGATATTATCGCCGGTTTGTTCAGGGATTTTCATCCATTGCTTCTTCATTGACTAAATTGACCCAGAAGGGTGCACCATTCGTGTGGTCGGATGAGTGCGAGGGGAGCTTTCAGAAGCTCAAGACAGCTTTGACCACAGCTCCAGTGTTAGTATTGCCATCGGCTTCGGGTTCATATACCGTTTATTGTGATGCCTCGAGAGTGGGGATAGGTTATGTGTTGATGCAGGAAGGAAAGGTAATTGCTTATACTTCTCGGCAGTTGAAGCCGCATGAGAAGAACTATCCCGTTCATGATTTGGAGCTAGCCGCCATTGTTCATGCATTGAAGATTTGGAGGCACTATTTGTACGGCGTGTCTTGTGAGGTGTATACCGACCATCGTAGTCTCCAGCACTTGTTCAAACAGAAAGACCTTAATTTGAGACAGCGGAGATGGCTGGAGTTGCTGAAGGATTATGACATTACTATATTATATCATCCGGGGAAGGCCAATGTGGTGGCCGATGCTTTGAGTCGGAAGGCGGTCAGTATGGGGAGCTTGGCATATATTCCAGCTGAGGAGAGGCCACTTGCTTATGATGTTCAAGTGCTAGCCAATCGGCTAGTGAGGTTAGATATTTCGGAGCCCAACAGGGTATTGGCTTGTGTTGTATCTCGGTCATCTTTATATGATCGTATTCGTGAGCGCCAGTATGATGATCCACATTTGGCTGTCCTGAGGGACAAAGTTCAGCATGATGATGCTAGAGATGTCACCATTGATAGTGACGGCATATTGAGGATGCAGGGCCGGATATGTGTGCCCAATGTTGATGGCCTTCGTGAGTTGATTCCGGAGGAGGCCCATAGCTCGCGGTATTCTATCCATCCAGGAGCCGCGAAGATGTATCAAGATTTGAAACAACACTATTGGTGGAGAAAGATGAAAATGGACATTGTCGGACATGTAGCACGGTGCCTCAACTGTCAGCAGGTTAAGTACGAGCATCAGAGGCCCGGTGGTGTATTTCAGCGCATTGTTATTCCTGAGTGGAAATGGGAGAGGATCACTATGGACTTTGTTACTGGACTCCCTCGGATAGCGAGGAAGTTTGATTCTGTATGGGTGATTGTGGATAGACTGACCAAGTCAGCTCACTTCATTCCAGTTAGTACTACCTACTCATCGGAGCGGTTGGCGGCGATCTTTATTCGAGAGATTGTTCGGTTGCATGGAGTTCCAGTGTCTATCATATCCGACAGGGGTACTCAGTTCACTTCTCAGTTTTGGAGAGCATTTCAGCGAGAGATGGGTACGCGGGTTGAGTTGAGTACAGCATTTCACCCCCAGACAGACGGACAGTCTGAGCGCACTATTCGGATCTTGGAGGATATGTTGCGAGCTTGTGTGATTGATTTTGGTGGTTCGTGGGATGAGTTCCTACCACTTGCTGAGTTTGCCTACAACAACAGTTATCAGTCGAGTATTCAGATGGCCCCGTATGAGGCATTGTATGGCAGACGGTGTAAATCCCCCGTGGGATGGTTTGAGCCTTGGTGAGGTTAGATTGATCGGGACTGAGTTAGTCCAGGATGCTCTAGATAGAGTAAAGATGATCCAGGAGAGGCTTCGTACAGGCACAGTCTCGTCAGAAGAGTTATGCGAACCGTAGAGTTCGAGAGTTGTCTTTCATGGTTGGTGACAGAGTATTGTTGAAGATTTCACCTATGAAGGGTGTCATGAAGTTTGGGAAGAAAGGAAAGTTGAGTCCCAGGTACATTGGTCCTTTTGAGATACTTAGGAGAGTTGGAGAAGGTGGCATATGAGTTGGCCTTGCCGCCCAGCTTATCCAGCGTTCATCCAGTATTCCATGTGTCTATGCTCCGGAAGTACATTGGAGATCCGTCTCATGTATTAGATTTCAGCACCATTCAGCTTGATGGTGATCTATCCTATGATGTGGAGCCTATTGCTATTTTGGGTCGTCGGGTGAGAAAATTGAGGTCTAAGGAGATTGCATCAGTTAAGGTTCAGTGGAGGGTCGACCCGTGGAGGAGGCCACTTGGGAGGTCGAGCGGGAGATGCGGAGCAGATATCCTCACTTGTTTGAGACTTCAGGTATGTTTCTTGACCCGCTCGAGGACGAGCGTTTGCTTAAGAGGGGAGAATGTGACGACCCGGCCCGTCGTCACGAGAATTACCACCCCGTTATGTTGTAAATACATGTTTTATGGTTTTATATCAGTGTTAGAGTCTATCGGGTGAGTTAGGAGTGATTGGGATTGGAAATGAGGCATATAGCCTTTGTGAAGGAAACTTGAATAAAGAAAGTCAACCCGGAGTTGACTATTTGGTTAGAGGGCTCGGAATCGGATTCGATGATTCGGTTAGTTCCGGGAGGTGATTTGTGACTTAGGGGAGCGATCGGAATTGAATTTGGAGGCCCGGTGTAGAAATAGGCTTGAATTGGCTAAGGTTGAATTTTGGCGAAATCCGAACGGTAGGTGAGATTTTGATCCGGGGGTCGGAATGGAATTTCGACAGTTGCAGTAGCTCCGTTAGGTGATTTTGGATGTGCCTGCAAAATTTCAGGGTCATTCGGACGTCGTTTGGTCGGGTTTTTGATTGAATGTGTAATTCGGAATGTTTTAAGGAATTTAGGCTTGAATTTGATGTGAATTATGGGTTTTGGTGTTATTAGACGTGTTTTGAGGATTGGAGAAAGTTCGAATAAGGTGTTAAGATGTGTTGGTGTGTTTGGATGAGGTCCCGGGGGCCTCGGGGTGTTTTCGGGTGGCTAAACGGGAGAAATTGTGGAAAAAATTGCAGGTTGGGATTCTGTTTCTGTTGTTTCCGCTCCTGCGGAATTTTGGACGCAGGAGCGAGTCCTCATAAGCGGACGAGGTGCGCAGGAGCGGCTGGTTACGCAGAAGCGGAAGTCATTCCGCTGAAGCGGCATCGCTGGTGCGAGCCAGTGATCGCAGAAGCGAAGGGGAGAAAATGGGCATGGTCCGCAGAAGCGGACATTCGACCGCTTGGGCGAGACCGCAGAAGCGGACAATGGTGCGCAGAGGCGGATGTTTCCGCAGAAGCGGAAGCTTCTTCGCAGAAGCGGAAGCTTCTTCGCAGAAGCGGGTCCGCTTAAGCGGCTCCATTGATCGCAGAAGCGGAAATGGCCGGCCAGGCCTGGAACCGCTGAAGCGACCCTTTGGTCGCGGATACGGGTGCGTAGGAGCGAAAAATATTCCGCAGAAGCGAAAATCGCTGTAAGTAAGTGTATCAGAAGTTAGAAAAATTTCATAACATTTCACACATTTTGGGTCTCGGCGTTAGAGGTGATTTGGGCGATTTTGAAGAGAAATTCAAGGGAAATCATCAGGTAATCATATATGGACTTAAACTATGATTAGTATTGGTAATATTATGCAATTATATCATGAAAATGGAGGAATTTGGGGCAATTTATGGAGGATTTAGCCCTAGGCTTGGACTTTAGAATATCAAGGTTTTGAATGGGCAAATGGAGTCCGAATTTGGTAAAATTGATATGCTTAGACTCGTATTGAGATGAGGGTTCCGAATATGTGACTTTCGTGATTTATCGACAAGCGTACCGAAAGTCGGGTTTTGACAACTTTGGGAATTTTGATGTAAATTGAGTTGTTTTGATTGGGTGTCGTCCCATTGGCCTAATTTGTTGTGTTTCTACTGTATTTGATCGGATTCTACGCGTGCGGAGATTGATTCTCGTGGCAAGGGCATTGCGGAGTAGTCGTCACGCCGTATTGAGGTGAGTAATAGATGTGGGTGATGACCAGCGGGTTCGAAACCCCGGTATACCACTTTGTGACGCTGTATAGCGGCGAGACACGCACACTCTCGAGAGTGCGGGGTCGATCATGAACTGGAGACTATATATTAGTCCGACCTGTTGATACTGTATTATTGGCTATTCCCGAGCCGTCGAACCTCCTTCTCGGATGGTTGCATATATATATATTGTGATAATGGCCACTCTTGAGCCGAGGAACCCCTTCTTGGGCGGTTGAGTATACTTGTGGGCCGTGAGCCGGTTATTGGATCCCGCGAGGATCGTTATCATTGTCTTATCATATAGACATGCTAGTTTACTACTAGTCGGCAGCTATTTTTGTTATTATGCTAATTCCAATCTCCGGAACTTGATATTACTTGTTTTCCAATCGAAAAATGATAAAAGAGTTTTCAAAAACTACTTTTGAGCTTGCGAGGCTGTATCTGCATATTAGCTCTGACTAGTAGTGGATCGGGCTGCACGCCGCGGCGAGATATATGTTGGATCGGACTGCACGCCGCCGGAATATCTCTATGAGATGTGCTTGGGCTGTAGGAGCCCCTCCGAGTCTGAACCCCCACGGTGAGCACGGGTACCCAAAATTGGAGTCGGGCTACGCGCCGTAGCGGTCATATCATGCATTGCATTGCATTTAGCTACATCCGCTAGTTGTTATGCTATTTATTGGTATTTGTTGGTACAGGTACGGTGAAGATTGATTCTATGACGGGGTAGCTGATTATAGCTTTACATAGTGTTTTATTGCGGATTTCTTATCTGCATTTGTCTTACCCTTGTTTATTACCACTCGGTCCGGCGGTACTCATTTTACTCCTCGCACCTTGTGTGTAGATCCAGTACCTCTCGGCAGTGATCCGGCGAGTCGTGCGAGCGACACTCGTGGGATATACGAGGTAGGCTGCAGAGTCCGCGAGGACCCGATATTCCTTCTTACTTGTCTTGATTTTGTATTGACTTTTCTTTCCGCACTTGGTATCTTGTAAACCTTTATACACTCATGTTCGATAGAGGCTCATGACTCTTGACCCTTGGTCTATGGGAGTTGATGTATTATGGGACTTGGTTCCCTGTTTTCGTTATTTGTATCGCTATTGCTTCGTGATTTAATATGCTTAAATGGGCTAAAGAGAGCTTCTAGCTCCGTTAATGTTATTGATTGGTCAGGCTGGCTTAGCAATGTGCTGGGCGCCATCACGACCGGATTTGGGGTCGTGACAACTTTGCGATCACATAGAACAAATTTTCGCCCAGTGAATTAATACCCAAAACAGAACACTTACGGGATTTTATCCCATTTTCACAAAAACCTCTCTTCTCCACAGCTTCTTGGCCGATTCTTCATACTTCTTGGGTAAGTGATTCTTAACTCTTTTTCTTCATTTTCCATCAATATTATTTGAATTCCTAAGCCTAAATAGGTGTAAACGGGCAGAAAAATTTAGAATTGAGTATAGTAAGGGTTTTCAAAGAATTTGCGATCTAGACCTCGTTTTGGAGTCGAACTTAAGAACAAATTGTATATTTGAACTCATGGATGATTGGGTGAACTTATTTTGGTTCGAAACTTGAGTTTCGATTATGTGGGCCCGGGGTCGATTTTTACAATTCCGGGCAGAATGTTGTAAAAATCATATTTAGCTAAATGAACTAGTTTGTTAAGTAGAATTGATGATATTAAATCAATTGTGTGTAGATACGATTGGATTGGAGCCAAATTCGAAAGGAAAAGGCATTGCTACGGATTGAATCGTTCGTAAACTTTCGAGGTAAGTGTTTGTTCTATCATAGCTTGAAGGAATAGGAATTTAGTTATGTATGAATTGTTGATTAAGAGTTATTGGAGTCACACCGGCAACGGAGATAAATTGTTGAATTATTATCAATTATTGGTTCAAAACCGGTAATTATAAATATTGTTGATGCATAGATTATTGGTTAAATGCCGGTAATAGATATATTTATGAATTGGGATCGTGTGGCGCGCCGACCACTTATATATTAATGAATTGGGATCGTGTGGCGTGCCGACCACTTATATTATAAGAAATGGGATCGTGTGGCACGCCGACCACAAAGAGATTTAAATCTTGGCATTGGCCATAGTTGCCGGTAGCCTATTGATATATTTGGGAGCGGGTGGTACGCCTATCACAAGGTATAATTTATTGATATATTTGGGAGCGAGTGGTACGCCTACCACAAGATATGAAAAGCCTATTGATATATTTGGGAGCGGGTGGTACGCCTACCACAAGGTATAATTTATTGATATATTTGGGAGCGGGTGGTACGCCTACCACAAGGTATAACTTATTGTTACATTTGGGAGCGGGTGGTACGCCTACCACAAGATATGAAATGAAAAATGAATTGAAACATGAAAGTAAGATTATTCTGTTGACTAGATTACTCTGGATATTATGAGTTATTAACTGTTATTTCAGAGCAGAGTCTTTCCTTATAAACGTTCGATAATGTTTTCTACTGTTGTATATGTATATATATATATTTCAACTGTACAGGTTTATGTGGGTGACTGGCCTTAGTCTCATCATTACTTCGCCGGGATAGGCCAGGCACTTACCAGCACATGGGGTCGGTTGTGCTGATACTACACTCTGCGCTCTTTTGCGCAGATACAGGTTACGGACAGCAGCAGCGGCAATAGCACGATTGTGGATATTCCGACTACTGAGACTACGAGGTAGCCTTGCAGGCGTTCGCAGGACCCGTTGTCTCTTCTATCTATGTATTTCATTCTGTTATCTCATGTATTCGAGATAAACAGCTTATATTTCTTTCAGACAATTGTGTGTATTATTCTTAGAAGTTCGTGAGTATTGTGACACCAGTCTTGGGTAGTGAATCATGTTTGGGTTTCTTTATCATATTTGATAAAATTGACTAAGTCTTCCGTTAAGTTTAATTATTCCGCTGTAATTTATATGTTTTTAATTTTAAAGTCTTAATAAGAGTTTGGTAACTAATGGAAATGTAAGTAATATTTGGCTTGCCTAGCTTCCACTAGTAGGCGCCATCATGACTCCCGATGGTGGGAAATCCGGGTCGTGATAATACATTATGAAAATAAGAAAGTAACAATAAAAAGAACTATATTATAAATATAAAAATACATATACTAGTAAAAATAATAGTGGAAGGATACTACAATAGATACTACACACCTATGATAGACATAGGATCATAAGTAAATTTATGTAGATATAATTGCCTACCAGAAGAGAAATGGGAAAAACATAGAACACCCTTACCAGTAACAGGATTTAACAACGAAGGAAGTATAATTACCCATAAATCAAAAAATATAAAAATACAAATATGGGATAAAATACTCACTATAGAAGAAATATACAATTTTGAATTACCCACAAGAGATATTTTACTAGGAATACCATTCTTAGATAAATTATACCCACATGTAATAACTAAAACACATTGGTGGTTTACAACACCATGTAAACAAAAAATAGGAGCAAAAAGAGTTCTAAAAAAGAAAAGAAAAACAACTGATTGGATAAAAGGAAGTGAGAAAATAACACAAAAATTAGAAAATGAAAAAGAAAATACTAATAAAATAGAATTAATTATTTTTTCAATAAATACAGTTAAAATAATTCAAGAAAAATCCAAGGATATAAATATTTTAGTAAATTTGATTGTAAATCAGGATTTTACCACTTAAAGTTAGAAGAAGAATCCAAAAAATAACAGCATTTACTGTACCCCAAGGATTTTATGAATGGAACGTATTACCATTTGGATATAAAAATGCACAGGTAGATATCAACATTTTATGGATAACTATTTCAAACAATTAGAAAATTGCATAATATATATTGATGATATATTATTATATTCAAAAACACAAGATGAGCATATAAAATTATTAGAAAAATTTATACATGTTATAGAAATATCGGGAATAAGCTTAAATAGAAAAAAGGCAGAAATAATGAAAAATCAAATAGAATTTCTAGGAATAGAAATAGATAAAAGTGGAATTAAAATGCAAACTCATATAGTACAAAAGATAATAAATTCAAATGAACAATTAGATACAAAAAAGAAACTGCAATCATTTTTAGGATTAGTAAACTAAGTAAGAGAATATATACCAAAATTAGCAGAGACTTTAAAACCATTGCAAAAAAATTTAAAAAAGGATATAGAGTATCACTTTAGTGAAGAAGATAAAAAACAAGTAAGAAAAGTTAAACAAATATATAAAAATCTACCAAAACTATACTTCCCAGATGAAGATAAAAAATTTACATATATAGTAGAATTAGATGCAAGTGAAAAAAGCTATGGAGGAGTATTAAAATACAGGTATGATAAAGAAAAAATAGAACATCATTGTAGGTATTATTCAGGAACATTCACAAACCCGGAGATAAAATGGAAAATCAATAGAAAAGAATTATATGCAGAATATAAATGTTTATTGGCATTTGAACCATATATTGTATATAATAAGTTTATTATAAGAACAGATAATACACAAGTAAAATGGTGGCTAACCAGGAAGATACAAGATTCAATTACAACAAAGGAAATACGAAGGCTTGTATTGAATATACTGAATTTTACATTTACAATTGAAGTAATTAGTACTAACAAAAATATGATTACAGACTACCTATCAAGACAAAGCTACACAAACTGAAGAAATAGATACAACAAAAGATATAATCTCAATCCTTGAGAAATTATCCTCTCAAATGGATAATATGGGAACAAGAATACAAAAGCTAGAAGATGCCAAAAATCTAAGTCAGCAGCATGACTCTAAAGATGCGGATATAAGTCAATCGGAAAACTATAAAATTCTAGAGCTACAAGCTGACGTTGGGAAACACCTAAAAACCCATAACGTTTGTTCAGTTACAGCTGCAGGAAGTTCATCTACAAAGAAAGGAGTTAGAAATACGAACATGAACAAAATATTTGACAAACCATACATACCCAAAATACCAAAAGACCCATTATTCGTACCTCCACAAATGACATCATATTTAGAAAGCCTAAACCAAGAAAAGAAAGCTTACAATCATATAACCGGATCATATATAGAAAATATTCACAAAATACAGACATATCTAAACCTCAATCCAAGATCGAAAACTACCAGAGAACCAACCCAAGACTTCATAACCCAAAAACTACAAGGATACAATAGGCTAATAGCACAACCAAAAACAAATGCCAACCTAGTAAAAACATGCTATAGTTATGGATTATTAAGTACAGTATACACATATGACGGAGAGGAGATATCAACTATACCAGAATTATACAAGGCATTTATAAATTTCAAAAGAGTTACAAAAGGAAACCTATTCTTTATAAAATTCTATACCGCACCAGCAGAAATATTGTATGATGAAATATAACCAGTCATACAAGTAATCAAGATAGGACTCACAAAAGATATGCTTATACCAGAAGAGATAGGACAACAACAAGAAATACCTAAATGCGAAATACCCAACTTTTATGCAAACAAAAGGATTATTGGAATATCTACAATCATCAATGAGCTAGCACATAATTATCTAAACGGAAATGCTATTTGGAGTTATTATTCAAGAGACCGGTTATTAATATATTCAAATTCAAAGGAACAACGACAATTAGATATCGAAGAAATCCAAAAATGGATTATGTCTCTACTAAATCCAGAAAGACAACCTACAACGAGAGCATTAAGAAAATGATTTATCACAGAAGATTTACTAGCAAGATACTGCAGAATAATCAGCCAGAAATATCCAGACCATTTATGTTCAAAATGTCACGGAGAAGATAATGTAATTCCAGAAGTCCAGTTAGAATAATTGAAGAAGATAGTAGAAGATAACTCAAAAGACGAGAAAGTCGTAAAGAAGAAAGAGACATAAAGAAGAAATGATCAAAAGAAGACAAAGCGGCCGACAAGATACAAAGAAGATAAAGCAGAAAGAGACATAAAGAGAAAAAAGATAAAGCGGATAAGGATGAAAAAGAAATATTTACTTTTTTTTATGTAAAGTTCTTTGTTTTTTATGTAAAAAAGCCAGAGTCGTCATAGTCGTAAATAGTAAGAGTCAAGTTACTATTCATGAATAGTAAAGGCCAATGAATAGTAAAGGCCAATGAATAGTAAGAGTCGGATGTGAATAGTAAGAGTCATCTTACTCCTCTATATAAAGGAGCAAGTAGAAAGATGTATAGACAGGATCAATATCGGAAAATTACAAATACAATAAAAATTCTCTTTCATAAACACTCTCTAAAAACAAGCTATAAGATTCAACAAAATATGTCAAACTCAAAGGAGATACAAAGTCAGGTAAAATCATTTATAATTATGCGTAGCTAAATTCTTATATTCCTGATAATCATCTTATAGTACTATAGTTTTCATCATGTTATAGTAATGCTATAAAAAATAATTTGAGCAAGTTTGCCATGGAAGTATGCTATAAGTAATAACCTAGGCTAAGTCACTCCTAATGGGAAACCGGTGAGGCGAGGAGATGCCGTCTAGGGGAGTACCGCAGTTGAGGACATTGCTAGGGTAAATGATTAGAGCAAAGGGCCATGGTAGTGACCAGAAAAATTGTTTATTATATCTTATTATTATATGATGAATATGATAGTAAAGTAAGAAGATTAGAAGGAATATCATAAGAATAATAGCAATACATAAAATAATGATAACATACCTACTAGACGACATGGCAGATAATTATAAGATATTAATCTTTTATGTACTTAGAAAGATAACCGAACCTGAAATTAGAAAAAATATATGGAATCAAATTGAAGAATATGAAAATCTAGTTTTAACAGAAATAATTAACCAAGAATGGAGTGAAGAACTAGAAGAACTAGAAGAAGCATATAATAATGAAGAACTAGAAAGAGTATATAATTATGACTACACTAATATATGGGATTCAGGACCCGAAACAAACTAAGATATGATAAATTACGAATATTTAAATTATTGGACAGAAACTATGCTTGAAATAGCTAAAACCGAACAAAATATGAAAAATAATTTAGATAATTATATGCAAACTAAAAAAATCACACACATAGAGTCATTAAATAAAAATATAGAAAAATTACTGTTATTAAAAACTTTAGCTAAAGAAAATTATAATTTGCATTTAACCAGCAATGAATCAAAAATCTAATCAATTACCAACACAGTTAATAACTAATCAATCTAAACGACCTATGACAGAGCTAATCGGAGCTATACCCGACCCAAACCCCCAATTTGATGTCATACGTTCATACTAGGACGCATCGGCCTACGACAATCACTTAAGTCCATTTGACTAATACGATTGTAGTCATAACAGATTGGGAGTAATGTAATATGATTGTAGTAGGACGCATCGGCCTACGACAGCCACATAAGTCCATTTGACTAATACGATTGTAGTCATAGGACCTTCCGTTTATATATCGTATTGGGAGTAATGGCATACGTTCATACTAGGTCGCATCGTCCTACGACAACCACATAAGTCCATTTGACTAATACGATTGTAGTAATAGGACCTTCCGTTTATATACCGTGGTTGTTATTTAGTAATTGACTATCTATGAATATTATTTCATTCATATACTAAGACGGATCAGAAGTAAATTTATGTAGATATAATTGCCTACCAGAAGAGAAATGGGAAAAACTTAGAAAACCCTTACCAGTAACAGGATTTAACAACGAAGGAAGCATAATTACCCACAAATCAAAAAATATAAAAATACAAATATGGGATAAAATACTTACTATAGAAGAAATATACAATTTTGAATTACCCACAAGAGATATTTTACTAGGAATACCATTCTTAGATATTGGGGGTTGGGGTCGGGTATAGCTCCGATTAGCTCTGTCATAGGTCGTTTAGATTGATTAGTTATTAAATGTGTTGGTAATTGATTAGATTTTTGATTCATTGCTGGTTAAATGCTAAATTATAATTTTCTTTAGCTAAAGTTTTTAATAACAGTAATTTTTCTATATTTTTATTTAATGACTCTATGTGTGTGATTTTTTAGTTTGCATATAATTATCTAAATCATTTTTCATATTTTGTTCGGTTTTAGCTATTTCAAGCATAGTTTCTGTCCAATAATTTAAATATTCGTAATTTATCATATCTTAGTCTATTTCAGGTTCTGAATCCCATATATTAGTTTAGTCATAATTATATACTCTTTCTAGTTCGTCATTATTATAGGCTTCTTTTAGTTCTTCACTCCATTCTTGGTTTATTATTTCTGTTAGAACTAGATTTTCGTATTCTTGAATCTGATTCCATATATTTTTTCTTATTTCAGGTTCGGTTATCTTTCTAAGTACATAAAAGATTAATATCTTATAATTATCTGCCATTTCGTCTAGTAGGTATGTTATCATTATTTTATGTATTGCTATTATTCTTATGGTATTCCTTCTAATCTTCTTACTTTACTATCATATTCATCATGTAATAATAAGATATAAAAAACAATTTTTCTGGTCACTACCATGGCCCTTTGCTCTAATCATTTACCCTAGAAATGTCCTCAACTGCGGTACTCCCCTAAACGGCATCTCCTCGCCTCACCGGTTTCCCATTAGGTGTGACTTAGCCTAGGTTATTACTTACAGCATACTTCCATGGCAAACTTGCTCAAATTATTTTTTATAGCATTACTATAACATGATGAAAACTATAGTATTATAAGATGATTATCGGGAATATAAGAATTTAGCTATGCATAATCATAAATGATTTTACCTGACTTTGTATCTCCTTTGAGTTTGACATATTTTGTTGAATCTTATAGCTTGTTTGAGAGTGTTTATGAAAGAGAATTTTTATTGTATTTGTAATTTTCCGATATTGATCCTTTCTATACATCTTTCTACTTGCTCCTTTATATAGAGGAGTAAGATAACTCTTACTATTTACATCTGACTCTTACTATTCACATCTGACTCTTACTATTCATTGGCCTTTACTATTCATGAATAGTAACTTGACTCTTACTATTTACGACTATGACGACTCTGACTTTTTTACATAAAAACAAAGAACTTTACATAAAGAAAAGTAAATATTTCTCTCCGCTTTATCTTTTTTCTCTTTATGTCTCTTTCTGCTTTATCTTCTTTGTATCTTGTCGGCCGCTTGGTCTTCTCACATCTTTTCTCTTTGTCTTCTTTTGATCATTTCTTCTTTATGTCTCTTTCCTCTTTTTCTTTACGACTTTCTCACGACTTTCTCGTCTTTTGAGTTATCTTATACTATCTTCTTCAATTATTCTAACTGGACTTCTGGAATTACATTATCTTCTCCGTGACATTTTGAACATAAATGGTCTGGATATTTCTGGCTGATTATTCTGCAGTATCTTGCTAGTCAATCTTCTGTGATAAATCCTTTTCTTAATGCTCTGGTTGTAGGTTGTTGTCACGACCCTAGTTCACCAATCGTGAACATGTCGTGATGGCACGCAGTCCCCTGTGACGACCCGGCCCGTCGTCACTGGAATTACCACCCCATTATGTTGTAAATTCATGTTTTATGCTTCTATATCAATGTTAGAGTCTATCGGATGAGTTAGGAGTGAATTTGGATTGAAAATGAGGCATATAGCCTTTTTGAAGGAAACTTGAATATGGAAAGTCAACACGGAGTTGACTATTTGGTTAGAGGGCTCGGAATCGGATTCTGATGATTCGGTTAGTTCCGGGAGGTGGTTTGTGACTAAGGGGAGCGATCGGAATTGAATTTGGAGGCCCGGTGTAGTATTAGGCTTGAATTGGCTAAGGTTGAATTTTGGCGAAATCCGAACGGTAGGTGAGATTTTGATCCGGGGGTCGGAATAGAATTCCGACAGTTGCAGTAGCTCCGTTAGGTGATTTTGGATATGTCCGCAGAATTTTAGGTCATTCGGGCGTCGTTTGATCGGGTTTTGATTGAATGTGTAATTCGGAATGTTTTAAGGAATTTAGGCTTGAATTCGATGTGAATGATGGGTTTTGATGTTGTTAGACGTGTTTCGAGGATTGGAGCAAGTTCGAATAAGGTATTAGGATATGTTGGTGTGTTTGGATGAGGTCCCGGGGGCCTCGGGGTGTTTTCGGATGGCTAAACGGGAGAAAATGTGGAAAATTGCAGGGAAGTGTTCTGGTTCTGTTGTTTTCGCTCCTGCGGAAATGGGGGCGCAGGAGCGAGTCCGCAGAAGCGGACGAGGAGGCGCAGGAGTACTTGTCTTCGCAGAAGCGGAAATATGTTCGCTGAGGCGGCGTCGCAGGAGCGAAGGGTGGACCGCAGAAGCGGTCAAGAGGTGAAAATGGAGGAGTGCGCAGAAGCGGATAGTCGATCGCATAGGCGAGTCCGCAGGAGTGGACTCTTGTCCGCAGAAGCGGGAAGGACCGCAGGGGCGGAGTTGAATCCGCAGGAGCGGACCCGCAGGAGCGGTCAATGGGATCGCAGGTGCGTAAATGGCCAAGTAGGCCTGGGGTCGGAGAAGCGACCATTTGGTCGCAGGGGCGGAAAATGGCCCGCAGAAGCGAAAAATCGTAGTGAGTTAAGTGTATCGGAAGTTAGAAAATTTCAGAAACATTTCACACATTTGGGTCTCGGCTTTAGAGGCGATTTGGGCGATTTTGAAGAGAAACTCAAGGGAAATCATCAGGTAATCAACTATGGACTTAAACTATGATTAGTATTGATAATATTATGCAATTATATCATGAAAATGGAGGAATTTGGGGTGATTCATGGAAGATTTAACCCTAGGCTTGAACTTTAGAAAATCAAGGTTTTGAATGGGCAAATGGAGTCCGAATTTGGTAAATCTTATATGCTTAGACTCGTATCGAGACGAAGATTCCGAATATGTGACTTTTGTAATTTTTTGAGAAATGTACCGAAAGTCGGGTTTTGACAACTTTGGGAATTTCGATGTAAATTGAGTTGTATTGATTGGGTGTCGTCCCATCGGCCTAATTTGTTGTATTTCTACTGTATTTGATCAGATTCTACGCGTGCGGAGCTTGATTCTCGTGGCAAGGGCATCGCGAACTAGTCGTCGAGCTATATTGAGGTGAGTAATAGATGTGGGTGATGACCAGCGGGTTCGAAACCCTGGTATGCCACTTTGTGATGCTGTATAGCGGCGAGACACGTACTCTCTTGTGAGTGCGGGGTCGATTGTGATTGGGGACTATGGCTTAGTCCGACTTGTTGATACTGTGTTATGATATTAGGCTATTCTTGAGCCGTCGAACCTCCTTCTCGGATGGTTGCGTACTATATATTGTGATATTGGCCACTCTTGAGCCGAGGAATCCCCTTCTTGGGCGGTTGAGTATACATGTGGGTCGTGAGCTAGTTATTGGATCCCGCGAGGATCATTATCATTGTCTATTGATATTGACATGCTAGTTACTACCAATCTGTAGCTATTTCTGTTATCATGCTATTTCCAATCTCTGGAACTTGATATTTCTGTTTTCCAACTGAAAATGATAAAAGAGTTTTCAAAAACTACTTTTGAGCCTGCGAGGTTGTATTTACATATTAGCGGACTAGTAGTGGATCGGGCTGCACGCCGCAACAGTACATATGTCGGATCGGACTGCACGCCGCAGTGATATTGTGCTTGGGCTGTAGGAGCCCCTCCGGAGTCTGAACCCCCACAGTGAGCACGGGTACCCAAATTGGATTGGGCTACGCGCCGTAGCGGTCATATCATGCATTGCATTGCATTTAGCTACATCTGATAGCCGTTATGCTGTTTATTGATATTTGTTGATACAAGTATAGTTGATAATGATTGTTGTGACAGGGCATTCGAGTACAGCTTTACATTGTGATTTATTGCGGATTTCTTATCTGCGCTGTCTTACCCCTGTTTATTACCACTGAGTCTGGCAGTACTTATTTTACTCCCTGCACCTTGTGTGCAGATCCAGGTACCTCTCAGCAGTGATTCAGTAGCTGTGCGAGGCGACGTCTGTGGGATATACGAGGTAGCTGCAGAGTCCGCAGGACCCGATATTCCTCCTTACTGTCTTTGACTATGTATTGATGTTTCTTTCCGTACTTGGTATCTTGGAAACTATTATACACTCTTGTTCGTTAGAGGCTCATAACTCTTGACCCTTCGGTCTATGGGAGTTAGTATATTTTGGGACTTGGTTCCCCATTTCGTTATATGTATCGCTGTTGCTTCGTGATTTGATATGCTTAAATGGGATAAAGCGAGCTTCTAGCTCCGTTATTGTTATTGATAGGTCAGGCTGGCTTAGCAATGTGCTGGGCGCCATCACGACCGGATTTGGGGTTGTGACAAGTTGGTATCAGAGCCTAGGTTTACTAGGCCTCATGAGTCTTGAGCCGGTTAGTAGAGACTTGTGGATCGGTACGGGGACGCCTGTGCTTATCCACGGGAGGCTGCGAACCTTTAGGAAACACTTCACTTTTCTTGAATTCTATCGTGCGATCTTGTTGTTCTGAGAACTGAACTTCTATATTCTATTCTCTCGCAGATGGCAAGAACGCGGGCATCGGGACGAGGTGGATGACCTCCGTTGCCACCTGTTAGAGGCCGTGGGCGCGGTCGTGCTAGAGGTAGAGGTAGGGCAGCTGAGGCAGTGCCAGCCGACCCGCCTGTTGTACCAGTTCAGGAGCAGCCCCCAGTGGTTGATGCTCCAGCAGCCCCAGTTCAGGGCCAGACTGTATCTATTGCTATTCCTGGTCTTCAGGAGACTCTTGCTCAGATATTATCAGTATGTTCCGGTTTGGCTCAGGTAGTTTCAGCTACCGCTACTGTAGCGACATCTCAGTCAGGGGGAGGTCAGCAGACCCCTGCAGCTCGCACACCTGACCCGGTTGTTCAGGGACTTCAGACGCCAGAGGCAGTCCCGGCTCAGGTGGTTGCACCGGTTATTCCTCCAGCTGCACCAGCTCCAGCTCCAGAGCATATGGTTCAGGCTATGGCCGACGACGAGCAGCGTCGTCTTGAGAGATTTGGCAGTCTTCAGCCACCCCATTTTAGTGGCGCCGAGGGCGAGGATGCCCAGGGTTTCTTGGATAAGTGTTAAAGATGCTGCGTACGGCTGGTATTCTTGAGTCCAGCGGAGTTTCATTTACTACCTTTCAGTTCACTGGTCCCGCATTTGATTGGTGGGAAGAGTTTGAGAGGCGTAGGTCTGCAGGAGCAGCACCTCTCACATGGCAGCAGTTCTCTACTCTCTTTCTAGAGAAATATGTACCTCAGTCTCGTCGCGAGGAGCTACGTCGCCAGTTCGAGTGGTTGGTTCAGGGCGACATGTCTGTGACTCGGTATGAGCTTAGATTCACACAATTGGCTAGGCATGCCACATGGATGATCCCTACTGATAGGGAGAGGATCAGGAGGTTCATTGATGGCCTCAACTATTCTATCCGCATTCTTATGACCGGAGAGCGAGTTCTGTCATCATCTTTTGAGCAGGTTGTTGATATGGCACGCTCCATTGAGGCGGATCGTCGCCGAGAGAGGGAGGAGCGGGAGGCCAAGAGGCCTCATGGTTCTGGCAGTTTCAGTGGTGCTCCATCTAGAGGGCATTCCCAGCAGAGCAGAGGTCGCTCATCTAGACCTTCTCATTCGGGCCGCCCAGAGCAGAGCGGAGGTTCTTATGGTCGTGGTCGACAGGGGTTTCAGCAGGGTCAGTCATCACTTAGTGCCCTTCCAGCCCAGAGTGCAGCACCTACTTCTTCAGCCCAGGGTTCTTCTGCGGCAAGGGGTTCCCTTCAGTCCCCTTCTCCAGCACCAGGTGCATGTTATGAGTGTGGTGAGTTTGGCCACATGAGGAGACAGTGCCCTCGACTCCGTAGGGACAGGACTCAGCAGAGGGATCAGCCCTCATCTTCAGCACCATCTCAGTCTAGTAGAGGTGGAGGTCAGTCTTCTCGTGGTCGCCCCAGGGGTGAGGAGAGATCTGGTGGAGGCCAAGCACGATTCTATGCACTTCCTGACAGGCGTGATGCAGTTGCCTCCGATGCAGTGATTACAGGTATCATTTCTGTCTGTCACAGAGATGTCTCTGTTCTATTTGATCCAGGGTCCACATATTCTTACGTGTCCTCTTATTTTGCACATCATTTGGGTGCGACCCGTGGTAGTCTTGATTTACCTGTTCATGTATCCACCCTCGCGGATGATACGATTGTTGTGGATCACGTCTATAGATCCTGTGTTATATCTATTGGGGTTCTGGAGACCCAGGCAGATTTATTATTGTTGGGGATGGTGGATTTTGATGTTATATTGGGTATGGACTGGTTGTCTCCGTACCATGCTATATTGGACTGTCATGCTAAGACAGTTACGTTGGCTATTCCTGGTATTTCTCCGATTGAGTGACGGGGTTCGACCGATTTCGTCCCTAGCCGTGTCATTTCGTTCTTAAAAGCTCAGAAGATGGTCGAAAAAGGGTGTTTATCATACTTGGCTTTTGTGAGAGATGTGGGAGCTGAGTCTCCTAGCATTGATTCTGTACCTGTTGTGAGGGACTTTCCAGATGTATTCCCCTCAGACCTGTCGGGCATGCCGCCGGACAGGGATATCGATTTTGGCATTGACTTGGTGCCGGGCACCCAGCCCATATCCATTCCTCCTTATCGGATGGCACCAGCCGAGTTGAAAGAATTGAAAGAACAGCTTCAGGAGCTTCTGGATAAGGGTTTCATCCGTCCTAGTGTGTCCCCGTGGGGTGCGCCGGTGTTATTTGTTAAAAAGAAAGATGGTTCCATGTGAATGTGTATTGATTATAGGCAATTGAACAAAGTAACAGTGAAGAACAAGTACCCTCTACCGCGCATAGATTATTTGTTTGATCAGTTACAGGGTGCGAGGGTATTTTCTAAGATTGATCTTCGTTCGGGCTATCATCAGCTAAAGATCAGGGACTCGAATATTATGAAGACTGCATTCAGGACCCGATATGGTCATTATGAGTTTCTTGTGATGTCTTTTGGGCTGACCAACGCCCCAGTAGCATTTATGCATCTGATGAACAGTGTGTTCAGGCCCTATTTGGATTCATTTGTGATTGTGTTCATTGATGACATTCTAGTCTACTCCCGTAGTCGGGAGGAGCATGCTCAGCATTTGAGTATTGTGTTGCAGAGATTGAGGGAGGAGAAGCTATATGCTAAATTCTCCAAGTACGAGTTTTGGCTCTAGTCCGTAGCATTTCTGGGACATGTGGTGTCTCGTGATGGTATTCAGGTTGATCCGAAGAAGATAGAGGCGGTGCAGAGTTTGCCTAGACCGTCCTCGGCTACAGAGATCAGGAGTTTTCTTCGCTTGGCGGGGTATTATTGCCGGTTTGTTCAGGGATTTTCATCCATTGCTTCTTCATTGACTAAATTGACCCAGAAGGGTGCACCATTCGTGTGGTCGGATGAGTGCGAGGAGAGCTTTCGGAAGCTCAAGACAGCTTTGACCACAGCTCCAGTGTTAGTATTGCCATCAGCTTCAGGTTCATATACTGTTTATTGTGATGCCTCGAGAGTAGGGATAGGTTGTGTGTTGATGCAGGAAGGTAAGGTAATTGCTTATGCTTCTCGGCAGTTGAAGCCACATGAGAAGAACTATCATGTTCATGATTTGGAGCTAGCCGCCATTGTTCATGCCTAGAATATTTGGAGGCACTATTTGTACGGCGTGTCTTGTGAGGTGTATACCGACCATCGTAGTCTCCAGCACTTGTTCAAACAGAAAGACCTTAATTTGAGGCAGCGGAGATGGCTTGAGTTGCTTAAGGATTATGACATTACTATTCTATATCATCCGGGGAAGGCCAATGTGGTGGCCAATGCTTTGAGCCGGAAGGCAGTCAGTATGGGGAGCTTGGCATATATTCCAGCTGAGGAGAGGCCATTTGCTTATGATGTTCAGGTGCTAGCCAATCGGCTAGTGAGGTTAGATATTTCGGAGCCCGGCCGGGTATTGGCTTGTGTTGTATCTCGGTCATCTCTATATGATCGTATTCGTGAGCGCCAGTATGATGATCCACATTTGGCTGTCCTTAGGGACAGAGTTCAGCATGATGATGCTAGAGATGTCACCATTGATAGTGACGGCGTATTGAGGATGCAGGGGCCGGATATGTGTGCCCAATGTTGATGGCCTTCGTGAGTTGATTCTGGAGGAGGCCCATAGCTCGCGGTATTCTATCCATCCAGGAGCCGCGAAGATGTATCAAGATTTGAGACAGCACTATTGGTGGAGAAAGATGAAAATGGACATTGTCAGACATGTAGCACGGTGCCTCAACTGTCAGCAGGTTAAGTACGAGCATCAGAGGCCCGGTGGTGTATTTCAGCGCATTGTTATTCCTGAGTGGAAATGGGAGAGAATCACTATGGACTTTGTTACTGGACTACCTCGGACAGCGAGGAAGTTTGATTCTGTTTGGGTGATTGTGGATAGGCTGACAAAGTCTGCTCACTTCATTCCTGTGTGTACTACCTACTCATCGGAGCGGTTAGCAGCAATCTTTATTCGAGAGATTGTCCGGTTGCATGGAGTCCCGGTGTCTATCATATCCGACAGGGGTACTCAATTCACTTCTCAGTTTTGGAGAGCATTTCAGCGAAAGATGGGTACGCGTGTTGAGTTGAGTACAACATTTCACCCCCAGACAGACGGGCAGTCTGAGCGCACTATTCAGATCTTGGAGGATATGTTGCGAGCTTGTGTGATTGACTTTGGTGGTTCGTGGGATGAGTTCTTACCACTTGCTGAGTTTGCCTACAACAACGGTTATCAGTCGAGTATTCAGATGGCCCCGTACGAGGCATTGTATGGCATACGGTGTAGATTCCCCGTGGGATGGTTTGAGCCCTGGTGAGGATAGATTGATAGGGACCGAGTTAGTCCAGGATGCTCGGATAGAGCAAAGTTGATCCGAGAGAGGCTTCGTACAACACGGTCTCGTCGAAGAGTTATGCGGACCTGGGGTTAGAGTTGTCTTTCATGTGC
>JASVEL010006814.1:0-32443 GCA_032618575.1 Nicotiana noctiflora | reverse complement strand
ACTAAAAAGAAACATGCTAAACACACAAAATAAAACAGAGATAAAAAAATCAAAGAAAAACAAGCAAGAAGGGAAGGGGAAACTTAGCTCGCAGGATCTGACTCCTGAGCTTTCCCCATTTTCTTTTTCTTTTCTTCTCTTCTTTTTTTCCAGTTTTCTCTTTTCTTTTTCTTTATTTCTTTTTCTGGTTTTCTTTTTCTCACTCAAGACTTCAGCTTTGAAGTCTTCTGGTTAGGGATAGGTGTTATAAGCAAGAAAAGGTAGGAGTTTTGAAGGTGGTTTGTTTTGAGTCGCCAAAGTTAGGGTTCCGGCGACCTTCTTTGGGATATTCGAGAAGAAGGGAGAAGATTCCAGGGAAAGGGTTCAGATGGGGTGATAGATTAAGGAAAGAGGAGTCTTTGGTGTTAATCTGGTGGCGGTTCTCATAATTTTGGTCATCGGCGGTGAACTCCGTTGACCGGAGTTTCAAGAAGATGAGGGGTTTCAAGGTTTGATGGGAGTTTTGTAGGGTTTGTGATGAAGAAGAAAAGAAGAGGAGAGAGGGGAGATAGGATATGGCCGGAGATTGCCGTGGAGGTGGACAGTCTCCATGGCCGGCCGCCTTGAAGAAGATGAAGAAGAAGAGAAGAAAAGAGGGCGGCTAGGGTTAAGGATTGAAGCAAATGGCCGGTCTCTAAGAGACCAAGGCCCTATATACTCGAGGATACTGGTGAGTTTTTGACCGTTAGATCAAGTGAGATCAATGGCCAAGATTGATCTTTCCCAAAAGACGTCGTATCAGTTTAAATGAGAGACATGCTTTCATCCCTTAGATCTCTTAATGTGAACGGCCCAGATTCAATCTTAGATCTAATTAATTAATTAACCTTCAGCTAATGTCTCGGCCGTTGGATTTGAATGGATGAACAGATGAGATTACTTCGATTTGGATCAAATGGACCGGCTCTTTTGGGCCAGTGTATTGGGCTGCCCTTTCAGATTCTTTAGCCCAAATTTATTTTATTTTTGGTATTTTCTTGATATTTCAATTATTTTTGTGGCAATTTTCTTTTGTATTTCATTTTTTTTGTATTATTTAAATTATTCAATTTCCTATTTCCACTAATTTCTACTATTTTTCCCATAATTTCCGCTATTAATGCTCTTTTTGTTGATTTCCCATAATTGTATTTCTTTTTAACTACTTAATTCAAAATGCATGTATTTAACCTATATTTTTTATTTTCTAATTTTAATTTCTAATTATTCAATCACACAAATGTATCTAATTTCAATCAAGATATGTAATTGCACCCAAAAATATTATTTATTCTAATCTTGGAATTTTATTGCATAGTGCAAAAATCACGTGCTCACACCCTGGTCCCTGATGTAGCTGTTGCGGTGGTAGCTGAATCTACCTGTGCCAAGCGAGTGCAAAACGCTAATATCTGAGCTAGGGTCTCTTGTAGAACCCGAATAACAATGGGCACAGCTGGTGCCTGAACTGGTACTGCTGGGATCTCAGCAACTGGAGGCTGTGGGTCAGCTGGCACTGCCTCAGCTGCCCTACCCCTGCCACGTCCACGACCACGTCCACGACCTCTAACAGGTGGTAGTGGTGGTCGTCCTCCACGTCCGGATGATCGAGTTCTCGCCATTTGCGAGAAAATAGAATGTCAAAGTTCAGTTCAAGTCAAAAGTAATCGCACGACAATAATTCCAAGAATTGAAACTTTTCCTAAAAAGGTTTGCAGCCTCCCGAGGATAAGTACAGGCATCCCCATACCGATCCACGAGACTCTACCAACCGGCTCATGACTCGCGAGACCTGTTAACCTAGGCTTTGATACCAACTTGTCACGACCCAAACCCTGGTCGTGATGGCGCCCAATACAATGCTAGGCAAGCCCGACCATATTATCCCTTAAACCAGCCAGTTATTAATCAAATTAAACTTAAACAAGTAAATGATCATATCAGGTGATAAACGAAATGTAAAACATACAAAATACGGTCCCAACCATATCGTGGTGTCACGAGACTGAGCCTCTACAGAATAGCATCCTACTACAACCAAGTCTAGGCAATTAGGAAATCAACAAGATGATAAAGAAGGAGAAAACAAGCTCTGCGGACGCTGACAGCTACCTCGTAATCTCCGCAAAAGTAGATAAGGATCAGCAGCTACAATGTCTCAACTGCTCTCGGGCACCTGTGGATCTGCACAGAAAAGTGCAGGGGAGTGGGGTGAGTATATTTCAACTCAGTGAGTAACAATAATAAATAATAACTGAAAGTAAGAACTCCTGTGCTATCACTTAGCAGTTCTAAGGCAACCCTCATATGTACGTCATCACTATGGTAATACTCTAATCTCCAAACCACATTTATCTCTACAAGATTCTTACGCTGATCCAACCCTCACTCGTACCCCTACGGTGTACGGCCATCTCAACATATAAAGACACATACCTATGTCTATAATGTATAAATATTTAAGTAGATAGTAGGATATAATTAAGTATAATGCTGCGGCGTGCAGCCCGCTCCAATACATATACCGCTGCGGCGCGCAGCCCGCTCCATTTAACGTCGACGGCGCTCACTGGGGGTGTATACAGACTTCGGAGGGGCTCCCTAGGCCCAAGCACTATAATACTGCGGCGTGCAGCCCGATCCACACATGTATTACTGCGGCGTGCAGCCCGATCCCATAATATACACCAGTGCTCACTGAGAATGTGTGCAGACTCAGACTCCGAAGGGGCTCCTACAGCCCAAGCGCAATAATACTGCGGCGTGCAGTCCGTCCCACATGTATATTACATATATATTACTGCGGCGTGCAGTCCGATCCAATATATATACTACTGCGGCGTGCAGCCCGATCCCATATAGGTATATATATATATAATACCTCATAATGGATCCTCGACCCTATTCCAGTCAGTATATACTTGGCCTCTCAGGCCCAATATAATATATCACAGTGGGTCCTTGACCCTGTTTCAGTCAATATAGACTTGGCCTTTCAGGCCCAATATAACATCTCATAGTGGGTCCTTGACCCTATCTCACCTCAATCGGTATAGACTTGGCCTTTCAGGCCCACTCAGCTAAAACAGGGAATTCCACCTTAGATAATCTCTCTCTCTGTGTACACATCTAGTACGGGCTCATATTATGCTATACAGCTAGAGCTACGGCTGAGTGTATGTTTCCAACATGATATAAGGGTCACCTAGCACTATAGGTTCCCTAATGCTCTACAGGTCGGCACAAGGCCCCAAACATGGCTATTAACCCAATTGTACAGTTATATTCTCAGTAACAGTCATACAACACAGTATTCTATTATCCGGGAAGGACTAAGTCCGAACTCCCAATCACAATGTCACCACGCCCGTCATAGAACGCGTGTCTCAACTCAATATAGCACTGTGAAGTGCTAGTACGGGGTTTCAAACCCTCAGTACATTGTTTACTACCACCACTCACCTCGAACCGGTAGAAGCTTCAATCCGCCTTGCGCTTGCCTTGCAAATCAATCTCCTCGGGTGCCAAATCTGCTCAAAATCATAGAGAATGCATCAATATATGCTAATTTCACGAAATTCATTCGAAATAACCCAAATTATATCAAAACCCACAAGTTGTAAAAACCAAACTTTTGGTGCGCTTCTCGAAAAATTATAAAAGTTACATATTCGGAACCCTCGTCTCAATACGAGTCTAGGCATATCAAATTTACCAAAATCGGACTCCATTTGCCCACTCAAATAAGTGTTTTTCTTCAATTTAGGCCTAGGGCTCAAACCCACCTTAAATCTTCCATTTACAGAAATTTAACCAAGGATTTCATGCTTAAATGATGCAATTAAGCCACAAAACTTACCTCCGACGAATCCCCGATGAATTACCAGCAATTCCCGTGAGTTTCTCTCTCAAGAACTCAAAAATGGCGTTTTGGGTTAATGAACCCGTAGCCCCTCTGTTCTGTGATTAAATTCTCTGCCAGACCCATTTACTCTACGCGATCGCGTCTACTCACGCGATCGCGATGTTCAAACATTTCGCCCTCACGCGATCGCGACTCTCCTCACGCGATCGCGATGTACAACCATCCGGCCTCACCCGATCGCATCCCTCTTCCTGCGATCGCGTAGCACATTTTTCCCTGGACCCCATTTCTCTTCTACGCGATCGCGTAGATGCTCATGCGATCGCGATGACCACCCTGTTAACTCTACGCGATCGCGTCTGTGCTCCTGCGATCGCGTCGCTTCCGTTCTTGACCTTACGCGATCGCGTCCCTATCTCTGCGATCGCGAAGGGTAAAATCCTGCTGCACTTATGACAGCAAACCAGCTCTCTTCTTTGGCCAAGAATGGTCCGTTTGGACCCCCGGATTCATCCCGAGACCCCCGGGACCGCATTGAAAACCACCAACATACTCCAAAACATGATACGAACTTGTTCCAATCATAAAAACACCACACTAAACATCAAAATCACCATTTCTACACGAATTCAAGCCTAAGTTTCTTCAAAACTTTCAAAACTAACATTCAATCCAAAACCCGATCAAACGATGTCCGAATGACCTGAAAATTTGCGGACACATCCAAAATCACATAACGAAGCTACAGAAATTGTCGAAATTCCATTCCGACCCCCGGATCAAAATATCGCCTACCATCCGGTTTTCGCCAAAATTCAACCTTAGCCAATTCAAGCCTATTTCTACACCGGGCCTCCAAATTCAATTCCGATCACTCACCTAAGTCACAATCCACCTCCCGGAACTAACCGAATCATCAGAATTCGATTTCGAGCTCTCTAACTAAATAGTCAACTCCGGGTTGACTTTCCTTATTCAAGTTTCCTTCAAAAAGGCTATATGCCTCATTTTCATTTCAATTCACTCCTAACTTCCCCGATAGACTCTAACACTGATATAAAAGCATGAATTATGCAATTACAACATAACGGGGTGGAAATTCCCGTTACGACGGGCCGGTCGTCACAAGGTGTCACGCCCCAAATCGAGGGACATGACCGGCGCCTGACCGGGTTGCCCCAGTCAAGCGGACCTGGGTGCCTTTCATTCCCACGCGTTACCCCTGTGTTGACTGTTACTCATTAACCAAAATATCTTACCAACAATGACTGATTTCACAATGCATAAACATAACCATGTGATTTATTTACTAACAAGTTCATAATTTATATTTACAACACCCCATACATATACATAGGCCACAATCCCACAGTTTACATGTCTACGGAGCCTCTAGGATACAAAAAGGGAAATACAATACTTGCCGGTAACAAGGCTCCGGCTATACCTTACAAAAATCCAAAAGAAAGTCTGAAATAAAAGTGGCATGAGCCACATTGGGCCCCGAGGAAGAAAAGGGCTCACCAAAACGGACAGTGGAAGGAGAAGGATACTACTGCCGATGAGCTGAAGTGCCTGCTACTGATCCACCTACAATCATAACACGAATGTAGCGTCCCCGGCAAAAGGGACGTCAGTTGAATTGTACTGGCATGTATGGACAAACTTTGTCCCAAGTAAACTCAAGCCATTAAACAAGAATCACTGTGTTAAGACAGTCAATAGATTACATCAAGAAGTCAATTAAGCTAACTAACCATGTTTCCAACCTTTTACTCATTTCAGATAAGCCTCAACACAAGCACGTTTAAAGTCCACAAATAGAACAACAACCAATCAACCACATAAATTGCAAGTAGTCAAACATAGGGGCAATCAGTGCCCCCCAGGTTGCAAACTCTCCTGTTGTCTCCTTTCACAATTTCACATTATTGATTTTGTATCAATTTTCAATAGCGATTTCGATCGCTTTCCATCCTTATTGCCCCTGACCACCCTTATTACCTCGGCCACCCTTATCACCCCAACCCACACCTTATTTCCTCACGTTGCGGCGCGCAACACGACCCCGCCTTACAGTTTAAAACACAACAAGTTCAAACAAGCAGATAAGGTACTACACACAATTTCAACAAGTTCAAATAAGCAACTTGCACATTGTTTCATGTTCTCAATTACTTCTCAAGCCAATATCACAACCAAGTTACAATGTTTCCACATTCAAGAATATTCACACATGTATATTCAACAATTTTCCATAATTCAAGTGTTTCATCTCTTTCCACAATAAACCAATTCTCAAGTGTTTCATTTTCTTTTCCACAAGGTGCCATATAGGCCATCATAATCATTATTCACAAATTCTTTACCCAATTCAACTCTCATTTACCTTTCGGTTCATATTTCATACCACAACACTCATAGTTCAACAACAACTTTGAATATCCAACAAAAACATCAAATAATCACATACAATTTCTCAAATCAACACATGCCAAACAATTTTACACATAAGGGCGATTTCACAAGAATCAAAATTAGCCATACATACCTGGTGATGAGTTTTCTTCTGTTAACTTCCTACTTTATGCTTACCCGAGCTATCTTACTCTTGCCAACCTTGTTCTTGAAGACTCTTACTTCTACTCACTTCTTTTTACTAGAAATCAAGTTCAATAATCATGCATGAGTGTGAAAATTCTATTTTGAAAAGCTATTATATGCAAACCTCTCTTTACCCAATTTAAAACTGAAAATCAAAGAAAATGGTTAGGGTTTTTACCTTGAAAAGATTGGGGAAGTTGAATCCTTGCCCTAGGATCCCTTGGAATTAAGTGGTTGGAACAATCTTTGAAGATGAAAGATTTCTCTCTCTAAAAACCCTCTCTTCTCTCTCTAATTTTGGTAAGATGATATGATAAAATGAAGAAGAAAGGTGTTATATTAAAGAAGAGATCGGGTCAAAATGTTACAAAAATCTGGGCCGGGGTCAATTCTGCGGTGCACTGTGCGACCGTAGAATCAACATGCGGTCCGCATAGTGACCGCAGAATGGCCTCAAAAATTACTCCAGCTCTGTTACGGAATGCGGCCATTATGCGGTCCGCATTCCTGATCTGCGGTCGCAAAGTGGACCGCAGATTCACTATGCGATCGCAATTTCGACCGCATTATTGACACGATTTTGGGCAACTCTCTGGAACATTTTGCGGCAAGAATGCGGTCCGCATGACAGGTTTGCGGTCGCATTCTTGACCGCATATTTGACACTTTTCGGAAAAATTAATTCTCTACATTTTGAAACTTAAATCACTACCAAGGGTCCGAACCACGGCTCGCAAGCTCGCCGCGAAGAATTCTACGCATTCCTAACACATTATTCGGACCATGACACCACAGCTACTAGGTTTTATGCACAAAAATTTTACGGGGCCTTACATCCTCCCCCCTTAAGATCATTCGTCCTCGAATGAGGATTTTGAAATAAATGAGTTGGTTTTGAAAGACATGATATGCAACCATCAAAATTTTGACTAACTCTTATATTTTAGAAAAATTTTGCCAGAGTTTCCTTTGTATTATGGACATATCCACCTGTCATAGGGCCCCCGAAACACATTACCAAACAACAATATACAACTACAACACTTTCCACAACCGGTATACACTTTCTTACCTCAACGAATGCACATATTCTATCACATTGTTACAATTGCACATAAACTAGTCACTTCAATGAATTATTACCTTATTTACCCAATTTAACACACCATGTACACTTAACAAACCATTACCAATCTATACTTACTATTAGTTGTTTATTTAACACGCGAATCTTTCTAAGGCTTCCATTTATCAAGAAAGGCTCAAATGACCCAATGTGACAACACATTAAATTCATTACAAAATGAAGGAGACTTTACTAACACTAAGAGAGAAACGACTTAGACAAGATGACAGTTACTAGGAGTAGAAAGGTTACCTAATTTCTTCTAGGTTTGATCAAACAAATGGGGGTACTTTTCCTTCATATCTTTTTCCGCTTCCCATGTGGCCTCCTCAACTTGTTGACTTCGCCACAATACTTTAACAGAGGCAACTTCCTTATTTCTCAACTTACGGACTTGCCTATCAATAATGGCAACTGGAACTTCTTCATATGACAAATCTTCATTAACCTCTATAGCTTCGACTGGCATGATGGTGGATGGATCTCCAATCACTTTCTTCAACATGGACACATGGAATACCGGATGCACCGATGACATCTCAGGAGGCAACTCTAGCCTATAAGCAACTTGACCAATCCTTTGAATGATCCGATATGGCCCGACATACCTAGGACTCAATTTCCCTTTGTTTCCGAATCGCATGACTCCCTTCATAGGAGATACCCTCAAGAATACCCAATCATCGACTTGAAACTCCAGATCCCTTCGACGAACGTCTGCATAGGACTTTTGACGACTCTGTGCTGTTTTCATTCTCTCCCGAATAACCTTGACCTTTTCCATAGCTTCGTACACCATATCTGGCCCTAGCAATTCCGCTTCACCTACCTCAAACCACCCGATTAGCGACCTACATCTTCTCCCGTACAATGCCTCAAACGGGGCCATTTGAATGCTAGCATGATAGCTGTTATTGTAAGCAAATTCTATCAGTGGCAAGTGTTCATCTCAATTACCTTTAAAATCTAAGACACAAGCCCGCAACATATCTTCAAGCGTCTAAATAGTCCGTTCGGCCTGACCATCGGTCTGTGGATGGAAAGTTGTGCTGAGATTCACCTGAGTTCCCAAACCTTGCTGAAACTTCTTCCAAAAGTTAGCGGTGAACTGAGCCCCGCGATCTGAGATGATAGAAAGTGGAGTGCCATGAAGCCTTACTATCTCTTTGATGTACAATCTTGCATATTGCTCCGCAGTATCAGTGGACTTGACAGGCAGGAAGTGAGCTGATTTGGTGAGTCGATCTACTATCACCCATATTGAATCGAACTTATGTTGTGTGCGAGGTAACCCCACCACGAAATCCATATTGATCATCTCCTATTTCCACCTTGGTATTTCTATAATCTGAGTTAATCCACCGGGCCGTTGATGCTCGGCCTTCACTTGTTGACAGTTCGGACATTTAGCTACAAAGCTTGCTATATCCCTTTTCATACCGTTCCACCAATAAATCTCCTTAAGGTCATGATACATTTTCGTGGAACCTAATTGTACAAAATATCTGGAAATATGTGCCTCTGCCATTACCCTTTCCCGAAGTTCGTTCACGTCCGGAACACATAGTCTGTCTTGACACCGCATTACACCATCTTCACTGCTGAGTACAAATGCCGAGGTCTTGTCATTCATAACTACTTCCTTTACCCGAACTAATGCTGGATCCATGGACTGTTTTTCCTTGATTTCCGCGACCAATGATGATTCTGCTCCATTATGCACAAAAATATCCCCCTCGTCTGACGCCGAGATACGAACCCCCAAACTGACTAATTGGTAAACCTCTCGAGCCAGGGGTCTTTGATCCACACCCAAATGAGCCAACTACCCATGGATTTTCGACTAAGAGCGTCGGCTACCACATTTGCCTTCCCTGGATGGTACAATATGTTCATATCATAGTCCTTGAGCAATTCTAACCACCGCCGCTATCTTAGATTCAGCTCCTTCCATTTGAACAAATACTGGAGGCTCTTGTGGTCTGAAAACACATCTACACGAACCCTATAAAGAAAATACCGCCATATTTCAAAGCAAACACAACTGCCGCGAGCTCCAAATCATGTGTCGGATAATTCTTCTCGTGATTTTTTTGAGTTATCTCGAAGCATACGCTATAACCTTTCTGTGTTGCATCAACACACACCCCAAACCAACCCTGGAGGCATAACTATCACCTTAACACTTTACATCATTAGCGGAACATCTTTATTATATCCCTCTTACATAAGACCTTCCACGAATTTAGTTCTACTATAATTTCCTTGATATAGTTACGACCCCATCTGAACCATTTCTACTAACTCTTACGATTCTTATCAAAAGGCATTACTGAGTGAGTTTTCTCATATGACCTCCTATCTCAAATGAATAGCACTGGCTAACTTGCACATATACCCCGAATAACACTAACTTGCACGGCATTGTATCGAATGTAAAGTAGCATTGTGCTCTAACTTTTCTTAACCAACCTCTTCTCCCCATATGTGCATTATAGAATTTAAGAAATTGCACTACTTCCGCTGTGAAAATTCCTAGCATCCCTCTTTACGGTTAAACACCTCTCAAACGTATATCAACAACCTTTATATGCATATGACTTAGGAAGGGTCACTATCCCGAGAAGGGTATTCTCTGAAACTTTAAATCCTCCTCAATCCTTCAACAACAACTTTTGGTTTTACTCTTAAGTGTAAGGCTTAGTCCCCCTAATTCTATCTCCGACGAGTAACTCGCCTCATTCCCCATGTTATAGTTATCAATGAAGTTCCCTGAGATTGCGGCTTAAGAGTTATCATGCTAAGCACGTCTAGTCCGTCACAAGTGTTCATCCTCTTTCAATCTATTCTGAACCTTTCATTCCCATCTTGATTTGCGGATAGTGCATAATTAATAGCTTTCTTGTTCCACACATTTGTCCGCCTCCTGTGAACTTGAAAAATCATTATGTCTTGTTTAATCATTTTACAGTACCACAACCTCACCAACGATAACCTCGCTTCCCATTGTGTGTAGACATGAACTATCTCTAGACCCCTTTAGTCGATATTCAGTGTCACCCATGTCGGTTGAATTGCGGTTAATCCCTTATAACTTTTATTAACACTTGTGCCCTAAGTGAGTCCACCATTCTAATGCAAACAAATTGTTTTAAATAACCATGACCATCTCAATTTAAAGGTTTTCTCCCCATTTCTTCTCACCTCATTCTTCCTAGTTAGTGAATAGCCACGCACTCTTCCATATATTACGTGGTCTCTTACCTTAGGTATTCCATCCGGCTCACCTCTTAACTCTTATTGGGACATATGTAGCAAGGAGTGTTCGTCTGAACATCATTTAACACTTATCTATTTGTAAGGCTCTTTAGAGGCTCTCTATCAAGCCCCAATTACCATCTTGGGTTGTCGTGGCAACACATTCATTTCTCCCACTCGTTTTGGCTTTCTTAGTATCCCGAAACTTTGTTTAAATCACAAATCTATGATTAGCCCATTCTAGGAACTCACAATCTTTCACATTTGACATATGGTACCTCCTTGGGTCCCATTTCTCCCGACCTTATGACAAGTAAAAGTCTCTTTACAAACATACTATTATTTTCTAGAATCGTTGACCCTATCGGTCACATTGCCATGCGTGAAGAATTTACATTCCTTAATCTCTTTTCTAGACCATACATGTCTTCACCAAAATATTCAAATATCATAGCTACATGGTCTCGCTCTTGTTTCATTGTATTTAAGTGGCCTCACGATGGTCCTCCCTCTCCCACATGGGGAAAATGTCCTGGATCTCGACACAAGTCTTGAGTTTAGAAACTTTAGGGACAAATGCCTCATATATCTATCCCTCTTATATGCATACTCGACTATTAGGAAAGTTTAAGTCACCATAGTAATGATCTCATAAGTTCCCTCCTCCTATTCAGCCACGCAGGTATGGGATTCCAAGTCCCCTCGTATATCCTTTATGTACATTTCTAGGTCCTTATAAAGTTCATGAGACAAGGGTCTTCTCGGCTAGGGTCCAATTGAGTCTCATTTCGTAACTTTTTACCTCCTGTGAGACACTTACACCCTCATCATTAATCTCCTAGTCTTTCTCTCATACAACACGTGCTTATATAACCAATATTCTTTCACACCTTACGATCAATTATATACTTCTTGCACTAACCACGCGTGCTATACAGTTTCCCCAAATAAAGTATACTTGTAGTACTATGTACTTATACTATATATATTCATACAGTTTATTCAACAAGATACATGTGCAATCTCCATAATACCCATGTCTTTTCCCATTGGTCATGACATATGACAACACTACATGAAATAGACGAAAGAGCATTTAAACTTACCTTGAATCTCAATGCACGGGTTACAAAACAATCTTATAGTCAAGCTTTATCGCACGATTTGGAGTGTTGAAGAAGGGGTAATATTCCTAAATGTCCGTGTAGCCCCCTACTTATATGATGTGGTCGACAACACACCTATAAGAAGGGCACTACTAGACACGGCTCCGAGACATCCTAGGACACTTTAAAAACCATATGCTCTAATACCAAGTTTGTCACGCCCCAAATCGAGGGACATGACCGGCGCCTGACCGGGTTGCCCCAGTCAAGCGGACCTGGGTGCCTTTCATTCCCACGCGTTACCCCTGTGTTGACTGTTACTCATTAACCAAAATATCTTACCAACAATGACTGATTTCACAATGCATAAACATAACCATGTGATTTATTTACTAACAAGTTCATAATTTATATTTACAACGCCCCATACATATACATAGGCCACAATCCCACGGTTTACATGTCTACGGAGCCTCTAGGATACAAAAAGGGAAATACAATACTTGCCGGTAACAAGGCTCCGGCTATACCTTACAAAAATCCAAAAGAAAGTCTGAAATAAAAGTGGCATGAGCCACACTGGGCCCCGAGGAAGAAAAGGGCTCACCAAAACGGACAATGGAAGGAGAAGGATACTACTGCCGATGAGCTGAAGTGCCTGCTACTGATCCACCTACAATCATAACACGAATGTAGCGTCCCCGCAAAAGGGACGTCAGTACACTTGAATTGTACTGGTATGTATGGACAAACTTTGTCCCAAGTAAACTCAAGCCATTAAACAAGAATCACTATGTTAAGACAGTCAATAGATTACATCAAGAAGTCAATTAAGCTAACTAACCATGTTTCCAACCTTTTACTCATTTCAGATAAGCCTCAACACAAGCACGTTTAAAGTCCACAAATAGAACAACAACCAATCAACCACATAAATTGCAAGTAGTCAAACATAGGGGCAATCAGTGCCCCCCAGGTTGCAAACTCTCCTGCTGTCTCCTTTCACAATTTCACATTATTGATTTTGTATCAATTTTCAATAGCGATTTCGATCGCTTTCCATCCTTATTGCCCTTGACCACCCTTATTACCTCGGCCACCCTTATCACCCCAACCCACACCTTATTTCCTCACGTTGCGGCGCGCAACACGACCCCGCCTTACAGTTTGAAAACACAACAATTTCAAACAGCAGATAAGATACTACACACAATTTCAACAAGTTCAAATAAGCAACTTGCACATTGTTTCATGTTCTCAATTACTTCTCAAGCCAATATCACAACCAAGTTACAATGTTTCCACATTCAAGAATATTCACACATGTATATTCAACAATTTTCCATAATTCAAGTGTTTCATCTCTTTCCACAATAAACCAATTCTCAAGTGTTTCATTTTCTTTTCCACAAGGTGCCATATAGGCCATCATAATCATTATTCACAAATTCTTTACCCAATTCAACTCTCATTTACCTTTCGGTTCATATTTCATACCACAACACTCATAGTTCAACAACAACTTTGAATATCCAACAACAACATCAAATAATCACATACAATTTCTCAAATCAACACATGCCAAACAATTTTACACATAAGGGCGATTTCACAAGAATCAAAATTAGCCATACATACCCGGTGATGAGTTTTCTTCCGTTAACTTCCTACTTTATGCTTACCCGAGCTATCTTACTCTTGCCAACCTTGTTCTTGAAGACTCTTACTTCTACTCACTTCTTTTTACTAGAAATCAAGTTCAATAATCATGCATGAGTGTGAAAATTCTATTTTGAAAAGCTATTATATGCAAACCTCTCTTTACCCAATTTAAAACTGAAAATCAAAGAAAATGGTTAGGGTTTTTACCTTGAAAAGATTGGGGAAGTTGAATCCTTGCCCTAGGATCCCTTGGAATTAAGTGGTTGGAACAATCTTTGAAGATGAAAGATTTCTCTCTCTAAAAACCCTCTCTTCTCTCTCTAATTTTGGTAAGATGATATGATAAAATGAAGAAGAAAGGTGTTATATTAAAGAAGAGATCGGGTCAAAATGTTACCAAAATCTGGGCCGGGGCAGATCTGCGGTGCACTTTGCGATTGCAGAATCAACATGCGGTCCGCATAGTGACCGCAGAATGGCCTCAAAAGTTACTCCAGCTCTGTTACGGAATGCGGCCATTATGCGGTCCGCATTCCTGATCTGCGGTCGCAAAGTGGACCGCAGATTCACTATGCGATCACAATTTCGACCGCATTATTGACACGATTTTGGGCAACTCTCTGGAACATTTTGCGGCAAGAATGTGGTCCGCATGACAGGTTTGCGGTCGCATTCTTGACCGCATATTTGACACTTTTCGGAAAAATTAATTCTCTACATTTTGAAACTTAAATCACTACCAAGGGTCCGAACCACGGCTCGCAAGCTCGCCGCGAAGAATTCTACGCATTCCTAACACATTATTCGGACCATGACACCACATCTACTAGGTTTTATGCACAAAAATTTTACGGGGCCTTACACAAGGATCTTACAGGGTTATATTTACATATAACTCACTCCTTATCTGCATGTCTATGTGGATACCATTGGTGAAGACGAAGCTAATAACTGACGAGTTTGCTAGAGTTGATTCAGTTATTGAAGTGAGCCGCCACATTGTTCGTGGAGGCTGCCAAAAGTGTCTTTATCATTTATCTATGTGATGTCTTTTGTAATTTTCTTAGATGCTCCATGGTCTAGTGTAGAACTTTGGCTAGAGTTTTAATTAATAATTTGAGATACCATTTGTTCATAATTAATTATCAGATTATTTGAATACTCATAATTAACCAAATATTGTAAATTAATGGTTAAGGTATGAAAGTATGGTTCACCTAGTAGGTGGTGTTAGTTGGGTGCCAGTCACGTCTAGGGAGTAATTTGGGACGTGACAAAGAGACCTTTGATAAGATCAAGGAATATCTATCAAATCCTCCAGTACTGGTCCCACCTGAGTAAGGACGACCTCTCTTCTTGTATCTGATGATGTTAGAAAACTCTTTTGGTTGCGTTCTTGGGCAACATGATGTGACCGACAAGAAAGAACAGGCAATTTACTATCTGAGTAAGAAGTTTACCAGTTATGAGGCCAAATATACTTGTTGGAGAGAATATGTTGTGCACTGACATGGGTTGATCAGAAATTGAGGTCTATCTGCAAGCCCATACTACATATCTTATAACCAGGTTGCATCCTTTAAAATACATATTTCAGAAGCCGATGCCCACTAGGAGACTGGCAAAATAGAAAAATTTGCTCACTGAATTTGACATAGTCTATGTCACTCGCACGACAATGAAGGCCCAGGCATTGGTAGATCATTTGGCAGAAAACCCGATTGACGATGAATACCAACCACTGAGCACATATTTCCCGGATGAAAAAGTTAATTCAGTATAATTCATCACAGAAGACACTCGTGCTTTGAAAATGTTCTTTGATAGAGCAGTAAATGTAAGAGGTGTAGGCATCAGGGCAATCTTGATATCACTCAATGGTCAGCATTATCCAGCTATAGCTAGACTCCGATTTTTCTGCACAAACAATACAACTGAATATGAAGCATGCATTATGGGCATGAATATGGCCATTGACCAAGAGTTCGAAGATTTACTGATCATGGGAGATTCTGACTTGATTATTAGGCAAGCACAAGGAGAGTGGGAGACTCGAGATGTAATAGCTCATTCCATATCGGCAACATGTGGATGACCTCACCGAACACTTCAACTTGATAGAGTTCAGGTACATTCCTCGATGTCACAATGAACTAGCTGATGCACTCGCCACTTTAGCATCAATGTTACCTTACCCAGGCAATGCTCATATTAATCCCCTGGAAATTCAAATCAAGGAAAGGCATGGTTATTGTAATACGGTTGAGGTGGAATCTAGTAATTAGCCATGGTGTCATGATATCAAGAGATTTCTGTAAACACAAGAGTGCCTTGATCAAGCCACGGGAGATCAGAAATGAACCATTAGAAGGCCGACGAGTGGTTTCTTCTTAAATGGTGATGTTTTGTATAAAAGAACCCTGGACCTAAATTTGTTAAGATGTGTTGATGCTGAGGAAGCTGGGAGAATCATGCATGAACTGCATATGGGAGTGTGCGAACCTCATATGAATGGATATATTTGGGCAAATAAAATCTTGCAAATGGGATATTATTGGATAACTATGGAACGGGACTGCTTTAGTATTGTTCGGAAATGCCATCAATGACAGGTGCACGGTGATTCAATTCATGCACCACCAATAGAGCTTCACCCGATGTCAGCACCTTGGCCATTTGTTTCTTGGGGTATGGATGCCATTGGGCCGATTGAGCCAAAAGCTACTAATGGGCATAGATTCATATTGGTTGTAATTCATTACTTCACAAAATGGGTTGAGGCCATATCTCTCATGTCAGTCACCAAGAAAGCTGTGGTAGACTTTGTGCATTCCAACCTCATTTGTCGCTTCGGTATCCTAGCTACTATCATTACTAACAATGCTGCAAACTTGAATAGTCGTCTGATGGAAGAAGTATGTGAACAATTCAAGATAACACACAGAAACTCTACTCCTTTTCGGCCAAAAGCCAATGGTGCTATCGAAGCAGCAAACAAGAACATCAAAAAGATTTTGAGAAAAATGATTTAATGCTCTAGGCAGGGGCATGAAAAGTTGCCTTTTGTATTACTCGGGTATTGGATCACAGCGCGTACATCAATCGGAGCAACCCCATATATACCAGTAGAAGTAGAAATCCATTCACTTTGTATAATCGTGGAAGCGTAAATTGAGGATAGTGAATGGGTTAAAACTCGGTAAGAGCAGTTGTCCTTAATTGATGAAAAACGAATTGCCTTAGTTTGTCACGGGCAGTTGTACAAAAATATAATGGCCCGTGCTTACAACAAGAAAGTACGAACCAGGAATTTTGAAGTAGGACAGTTGGTGTTAAGGTGCATTCTTCCACATCATCAGGAAGAAAAATGAAAATTCGCTCCTAATTGGAAAGGTCCATACATCATCAAGACGATATTGCCGAGAGGAGCATTATATCTGGGCGACATTGAGGAAATGATCCTAAAAAAGCTGTGAATGCGGATGCAGTCAAAATGTACTATGTTTTAGTTTACTTCAGTGATGTCGTGGCGCACTTTGAGATGATGAATGTCTTTATTCCCACTTTCCAAACACTATCAACCCTTTCTGCAAGCCCTTTTGAGTTGTTTACATTTCTTTGGCTACCTTCTTTGGAATCAAAAAACACCGATCAAAAAGAAAAATAAAATAACTAATAACTTGAACTACGTTCTGACTTGATTCTGAAAGGATGTAGGCAGCCTCTCCCTGAGGTTCAGTCACACCAAAACAAAAATCCCAATTTCCCAAAAATTGAAATTGGTGCAGATGATATGACGGTTCAGTTTGGATCCGTTGAAATGGTTCCAAAGTTGTAATTCCACTCAAAATCCTTTTTACCCAAAGACCTTGTTCAAGTCCTTCAGATCAATTGGCAAAGGCAGGGAAGTGAAAAACGTCATTGATGGAATCTGATACAGCCTGAATTGAGAGAAACAAAATGAGAGAATCTTATTGGTGAAAACCTTCGGGCACCATACGGCGATGACGAGTAGAGAAACTGAAACTGAGAGAGTCCGCTTAGTAAAAACGCGTAAAGAGCACTATTGGTCGACAGTGAGAATAGAAATGAGAGAGGTCTATTAACGAAAACCCGCAAAGGGCGCTATCGGCCGAGAAGAAGACATCTTACCACTAAAATTGTCCTGGCAAGGTTCTTTGGTTTTGAAATGCAAAACAATGGGTTCATGAGAAGCTAGAAAGTTTGAGTTGGTCGGGCATTCAGTCTAAGAAGCATGTCATGTTCGTTTGAAGCTAGCATGTGCGCCCCAGATAAGTGATTCTTTTCCCCCGAAAGGGATGCTTCTCTTTAAACTCATCTGTTTGTCCTTTGTATAATACTTCTTTGAATCCCTTTCGGCTTGACTCTTATTCCGGAATTACTACAAAGAAAAGGTGGCAGGAGTGGTTTCATATGGCTCCGCCTGGTTAAATTTGAAGAAAATGCCCAGCCACAACAAGTGCGTTAGTCCAATTCCGACTGACCATAACGGTTGATACTTCAAAGCAAAAATGTTTGATAAGAAATAAAATCAAATGCAAAAGTCTCAAGAGCTAAATAAAGTGAAAAGGTCAGAGCCCACATGGGCAAATCATAATGAAGTTTTGAGAAGTTGAACCCGGATGGTTTGAAAAGAGATTCACCCTCAAGGCTAACAAATAGCAAATTCTCAACGGAAAAGAGGCCAGGATCAAGCAATTAGGATGATCAAGGCCAGAAAACCAACCACCGTTTTAAACTAATAAATATTATTTGTTAAAACAGGTTCTATTCAAATGAACCATGCAAGAAGCAGGTGCAACCCAAAAAGAAATGAAATGCGCAAGCGTTGAAACAACTTTGCAGCAAGAAAGCAACCAAAAGGGAAGTTTCCCGAAATTCTTTCATACATTTTTGCTAATTGAAAAGAATAAAATAAAAAAATAAAAAATAAATAAAAAAAGGAGAAAAAGAAGAAGAGAATAAGTGAAAATGAAAATCCCAAAAGAAAAACAAATCATAATAGCAAGGAGCCTTTTTCTTTCCAAATCCCGGCATAACCCGTAGATCTCCCTTGCATAACCCAAGGAACATTTTCTTCCAAACTCCCGGCATAACCCGAGGACCTTTTCCGGCATAACCTGATGATTCTCCCTGGCATAACCCGAGGACCTTTCCCAGCATAACCCAAGGACCTCTTCCGGCATAACCCAATGATTCTTCCCGGCATAACTCGAGGACCTTTTCCGGCATAGTTTGATGATTCTTTCCGGCATAACCCGATGATCCTTCCCGGCATAACCCATTGACCGTTTCCGGCATAACCCGATGATTCTTTCCGGCATAACCCGATAATCCTTCACGGCATAACCCATGAATCATTTCCGGCATAACCCGATGATTCTTCCCGGCATAACCCTTGGACCTTTTCCGGCATAACCCGATGATATTTCCCAGCATCACTCGTGGACCTTTTTTTGGCATAACCCGATGATTCTTCCCGGCATAACCCATGGAACTTTTCCGGCATAACCCGATTATTCTTCCCGGCATAACCCGTGGACCCTTTCCGGTATAACTCGATGATTCTCCCAGCATAACCCGTAGACCCTTTCTGGCATAACCCGATGATTCTTTCCCGGCATAACCCTTGGACCTTTTCTGGCATAACCCGATGATATTTCCCGGCATAACCCGTGGATTTTGCTAACATAACCCGGCTATTTTCCAGCACAACCTGTATCCATTTACAAGGATACACAATTCTAATTTGACTGTTTAGATATGCGCTACAACTAAGTCACAAAATTTTCCTAGTGAAAAATAGGGTAAAAAAATTTGTTCGTTTATTTGACTTTGATGTCTTAAGCACGATGACCTCAAAACACAAGGCACAAGATGACTGATGAATAAAAAAAAGAGGAGAAAATAAGAAAAGAAGTCGAGCTTAAATATTAGAGGAAACAAAGGTGTGAACTGCTCAAGTTCTGATTGAAGTCACAAGCCCCGCCAATCCAGTTTTACTCAAAGCCGCAGATAGAAACAAGCACCTACAACTTGCGAGCATCAAGATTTAGATCGAAGTATACAGCAAAATCAGCTAAGACTGAAGATCAAGATTCAAGAGAATTATAGATAGGAATCTTCTAACTCATAATTGATAAACATAAGTAGCTTAGCTTTGATTTTCCTTCAGTGTAATAAGGAGGTCAGTAAGCAGTAGCAGCAACAGCAACAGCAATAGCAGTAACAGTAAAAGCACAGTTCCACGGTAGTCCCAGCTACCAAAACTTTCAAACTACATTGACCTGATTCCCTTTTAGCCAGGGATATGTAGGAAACCTTTTGAACCAAAGGTTCGGTCAAATCTTTCAAAAAATGCTTCACACGGAGTACCCAAAATGGGTAAAAATTCCTCGTATCCGCTCACTTTGTCTTTGCACGAAAACTCTTCGTGTTTACGCGCAAAAAGGGGCAGCTGTGAGAACGTGATTTTTTACCTATAAGAGAAATACTCCCAAAGATTAAAAATAAAATAATTTTTCTTTGTGTGCAATTTTTAGATTTTTACGGCATTTTTGGATAATTATTTGTATTTATCTGATTATATTTATTTTTTAAATTAATATAAAATACAAAAATATGTCACATGCGCATCTAAGATATAATAATACATTTAGGGATAATTAAGTTATTTTTCAAAAAATAGAAAATCATATAAAATATGTATTTTTTGCATTTAATGTCCAAATTGTGCGATTTTATTTTTATTGACGTTTAATTTTGTGTGATAATTATTATTAGGAGTTAATTAGTATTTTAAGATAATTTTTGGTTTTATAATTTAATCTTAGCATTTTTGTTTCAATAGTTAGAAAGTAAATGAAAAGAGAACACAAAATAAAAGAACAAATTCGGAATTGGGCCAGTTCATGAATTAACCCCAAGCCCAAATTAATTCTACCCAACCCAAAACCCCCTAGCCCAATATTTCCCCATCTAAGAAAATATCCCCCTCTTTTCTTTTGTTATTTTTCCTATACACTAAACCTAACCCTAAAACCTAAAAAAACACACACACACATACATCAGCGCCCCCCCCCCCCTCTCCTTCTTCATCTTCCACCAACAATGAAGAACCCTAGAACATCAGTAATGTCTAAGCAGCAAACACCGTCCACTTCCCATTTCCTATTCTCAAATCCAGTAGTCATCTTCCTCACCATAACAGGAAGACAAAACAAGAAAACAAACAAACCAAATACCCAAGACAAAAATCGAGAACAGGGATCTCTCCATCTGCCATAACAACACCCATCGACATCCTTGAACTTCGAACAAAATAGCCGCCAGCAATGACCATCACCTCGTTTCTATCGTCGCCAACCAACAGCAACAACAATTGTTGATGTTTCTTCTTACAATTTCCTTCAACCATCCTATCCAAACAACCCTCAGCTTCAGCATCTTCTTCGTTTTCCTCCAGCTCGCCGGACCGCCATCCCACCAGCCATAACCACCATAGTCTCCAAGCCAAACGACTACCCTAAAACCCGCCGGAAAACAGCCGCAGATCCTAGCCCCGTCGACGTCTAAACCCCCTTCCCCATTGTCCAATCATCTCTCTCTCTCTCTCTCTCTCTCTCTCTATATATATATATATATATATATATATATATATATATATATATATATCCTTGGTATATATGTATATATGTAATCTTATGTATATATTATGTATATGTCACGACCCTAGTTCACCAATCGTGAACCTGTCATGACGGCACCCAGTCTTCGCGACTAGGTAAGCCTAACACGATGCAGAATACACGAATTTATGAACAAAAGATAAGATAACAGAGTAATAATGTAAATGAAATGTAATAAGTGATGCTCGGCACATACACTTCGCCAAATACCACTAGGCAACATACTACCAAAACCCGGAAACCCATGGGAAACACAAACTAAGAACGAGTACAACCGTTGCTCTATACATCAAGAATGTCTATACAACGAGAATAAGGGAAATAACTATTATCACTAATGAGAATAGAAGGGGACTCTCCGGATCCGCGGACATAGCAGATCATACCTCAAGTCTCCTGAAAGTGCTGCTAAATCACCTGAAATGTGCTTGATCTGATGTACCTAGATCTGCACAACAAAAATGTGCAGAAGAGTAGTATGAGTACACCACGGCGGTACTCAATAAGTGCCAAGCCTAACCTTGATGGAGTAGTGACGAGGAAGGTCAGGGCCATACCGAGAGATAATAACATAATGATAATAATAATACCGAGCTGTTCGAACAACTATAACACTGAAATAACAGCAACAAAGTAAATACTGCAACCATCTCCAATTAAGCTAACATGAGTAACAAACACAACAAAAAATACAGATCAACGAGTCTATGATCTCCGGGAATTGAACCCGTAGTCCCTCTCTATATTCATTAACTCAAGATCTCTGAGAATTTAACCTGCAGTCCATACATCAGTATCTCAGGATCTCTGGGAATTGAACTCGCAATCTGTATATCAGCAACTCCGGGTCTCCGGGAATTGAACTCATAGTCCACAAACACAAACACAATCAATAAGAGGAAAAACACGGAGAAATATGAAATACATAACTACAATTTACACCAAAACCAGTATCAGCAAGTTCCAGGAAGCTCAATTAAGGCAAGTAGGCACTTAGAGAGATAATCATATCTACCCATGCTTCTCTAACTAATATAAGGTAAATAATACAATTGAGTCAATTAAATAACAAGAATATCACGATTTGAACAGTTCAAACAAGGTGATTTTCCAAAAATCTGTGCATGTACACGCCCGTCACCTCGCGTACAAGGCGTTTAAATCAACACATAATATCCTTGGGGAAAAGGTTCCCCCACGCAAGGTTAGACAAGTCACTTACATCTATTCTTGTACAAAACCGCTAAGAAATGACTCTCTTGCCACGAGTATTCGACTCTGAGTGGCCCGAATCTAGTCAAACCAATTACACAGTGTAAATAATATCGCAAGTAACTAATTACAATGATAAAATTACAGCTACGACGCAAAAGTGGGTGAAATGACCATAATACCCCTGCATCCATCAGCTCAGAATTGAAATATTTTTACGTTTTCACAACCCTCGTACTCTCGCGAGTCTAACCATATAAAAATCTCCCAAGTCGGACCACAAATGGCCCCTCAAATCCCAAATTTAACGTTTTTGTTCCAAGCCCTAATTTCTTACAATTTTACTATGTTTTCATAAATTTCAAGGATGATTCTTCAATAAAATCATGTATTTAGTTCATAGGACTTACCTCTAATCACTTCTCGTCAAAACCCCTTCAATTCTCGTCCAAAAGCTCTCAAGAATGACCAAAAATGGTGGAAAAATGGGTTTGGTTCGCGGATGAAATGTTTTAAAACATTCTGCCCAGGTATTTTGTTCACCGTGGTCGCGGGAAATGCTTCGCGATCGCGGAGAACAAATTTCTGGCCCAAAAATTACCCTTCGCGTTCGCGGAAAATGCCTCGCGATCGTGGTGAACAACTTTCAGTTCTTCCAGACAGGCTTCAGTAAAATGATCATAACTTTAAACACACAACTCCGAATGACAAATGGTTTGATGTTATGGAAACTGGACACATAGGCTATAACTTTCATTCGTTTATCATTTCCTGAATCCGTAGACATTTCAAGACACAAGCTTCCAAATCCATTCATGTGTTTTTAAGATCCATCTCGGACAGCCTATAGTTTAACGTCCATATCATTTGCTACAAATTTCCAAATCAGGATTTCTTTAGCTTTCGGAAAACTAGACACGATTCTCTACAACTGTCGTTTTTGAATAACCTAAAAATACCTTGTAGATAAAAAGATATGATCTTTGGAAGTAGGACCTGTGCGACAGAAATTTCTTCTTCGCCATCGCGAAGCACGCTACGCGATCGCGATTCATTAGCTTTTTTCTCAGATTTTGCTCACCGCGATCACTACCAAATCCCCGCGATCACGTAGAGCACTGCTGTAGCCAAAAACCAGCAGTTAAAAATGGCAAACCACCCCGAAACTCACCCGAGGCCCCCGGGACCTCAACCAAAAGCACGGACACTTCCTATAACCTTATTCAAACTTGTTCCAATCATCAAAACACGTCCATAAATACAAAATAATCAATTTACAGCGGATTCAACCCTAAATTTATCAAATTGTTCCAAAACTCACATTCGATTTGAAATCCAACCAAATGACGTCTGAATGACCCAAAATTTTGCGGACAAGTCCAAAATCACCCAACGAAGCTACAGAAATTCCCGAAATTCTATTCCGACTCCCGGATCAAAATCTCACCTATCAACCGGAAATCGCCAAAATACTAATTTCACCAATTCAAGCCTAAATTAGCTACAGGCTTCCAAAATACATTCCGAACACGGTCCCAACCCCGAAATCACCTAACGAAGCTAACATAACCATCAGATTTCCATTATGAGGTCGTCTTCACACTACTCCAAGTAAGAGCCATTTTTCAATTGTTAACCTCTCATTTAGGGACTAAGTGTCCCAAAACACTCTGAATCTTAATACCGAACATCCCGGCAAACCAAAATAGCATAAATGAACTTAGGGGAAGCAGTTAATAGGGGTTCGGGGCATAAATTCAAAAAACGACCGGCTGGGTCATTACACTATATATTATGTATATATATGTATATATGGGCATATTATCTATATATATATTCCGGTGGCGTATATATATATATAAGACTCTACTAACCGGCTCAAGACTCATGAGGCCTAGTAAACCTAGGCTCTGATACCAACTTGTCACGACCCCAAATCCGGTCGTGATGGCGCCCAGCACATTGCTAAGCCAGCCCGACCAATCCATATCAACCACGGAGCTAGAAGCTCTCTTTAACCCATTTAAGCAAATTAATTCACGAAATAACAACAATACATGTAACGAAAACGGAAAACCAAGTCCCATAATACATCAACTCCCATAGACCAAGGGTCAAGAGTCATGAGCCTCTACTGAACATGAGTGTATAAAGGTTTACGAAAATACCAAGTGCGGAAAGAAATGTCAATACAAAATCAAAAGACAATAGGAAGGAATATCGGGTCCTGCGGACTCTGCAACTACCTCGAATATCCACAAACGTCGCCTCGCGCAGCTACTAGATCACTGCAGAGAGGTACCTGGATCTGCACACAAGGTGCAGGGAGTAAAATGAGTACTGCCAGACTCAGTGGTAATAAACAAGTGGAAGCAGACACGAGATAAGAAATCCGCAATAAAGCACTATGTAAAGCTATAATCAGCCACCCCTGTCATAGAATCAATCTTCACCGTACCTGTTCCAACAAATACCAACAAATAGCATAACAGCTAGCCAGCAGATGTAGCTAAATGCAATGCAATGCATGATATGACCGCTACGGCGTGTAGCCCGACTCCAATTTTGGGTACCCGTTCTCACTGTGGGGGTTCAGACTCCGAGGGGCTCCTACAGCCCAAGCACATCTCATAGAGATATTCTCGCGGCGTGCAGTCCGATCCAACATATATCCCGCCGCGGCGCGTAGCCCGATCCACTACTAGTCGGCTAATATGCAGATATAGCCTCGCAGGGCTCAAAAAATAGTTTTTGAAAACTCTTTTATCATTTTTCGATTGGAAAACAAGTAATGTCAAGTTCCGGAGATTGGAATTGGCATAATAACAAAAATAGCTCTATGGACTAGTAGTAAACTAGCATGTCTATATGATAAGACAATGATAACGATCCTCGCGGGATCCAATAACCGGCTCACGGCCCACATGTATACTCAACCGCCCAAGAAGGGGGTTCCTCGGCTCAAGAGTGGCCATTATCACAATATATATATACATATATGCAACCATCCGAGAAGGAGGTTCGACGGCTCAAGAATAGCCTAATATCATAATACAGTATCAACAAGTCGGACTATGTCATAGTCCCCAATCACAATCGACCCCGCACTCACAAGAGAGTACGTGTCTCGCCGCGATACAACGTCACAAAGTGGTATACCGGGGTTTCGAACCCGCTGGTCATCACCCACATATATTACTCACCTCAATACGGCGCGACGACTACTCCGAAATGCCCTTGCCACGAGAATCAAGCTCCGCACGCGTAGAATCTGATCAAATACAGTAGAAACACAACAAATTAGGCCAATGGGACGACACCCAATCAATATAACTCAATTTACATCAAAATTCCCAAAGTTGTCAAAACCCGACTTTCGGTACGCTTGTCGAAAAATCACGAAAGTCACATATTCGGAACCCTCATCTCAATACGAGTCTAAGCATATCAATTTTACCAAATTCGGACTCCATTTGCCCATTCAAAACCTTGATTTTCTAAAGTTCAAGACTAGGGCTAAATCCTCCATAAATTACCCCAAATTCCTCCATTTTCATGATATAATTGCATAATATTACCAATACTAATCATAGTTTAAGTCCATAGAAGATTACCTGATGATTTCCCTTGAATTTCTCTTCAAAATCGCCCAAATCGCCTCTAAAGCCGAGACCCAAAATGTGTGAAATGTTCTGAAATTTTTCTAACTTCTGATACACTTACTTACAGTAAAAATGTTTCTGAAATTTTCTAACTTCTGATACACTTAACTTACAGCGATTTCCGCTTCTGCGGAAAATTCCGCTTCTGCGGCTAGACGTCCGCTTCTGCGGACTCGCCCAAGCGGCTCCTCTTCCGCTTCTGCGAAGGCCGCCTCTGCGGCTCCCCGTCCGCTTCCGCGCTTCCGCTTCAGCGGCTCCCTTTCCGCTTCTGCGGTCGCCGCTTCTGCGGCTCCTTTCCGCTTCAGCGCACCCGCTCCTGCGCCCATAATTCCGCAGGAGCGGAAACAACAGAGGCAGTGCACAAATTTTCTGCAATTTTCCATATTTCTCCCGATTAACCATCCGAAAACACCCCGAGGCCCCCGGACCTCATTCAAACACACCAACACATCCTAATTCCTTATTCGAACTTGTTCCAATCATAAAAACACCATCCTAAACATCAAAATCACCAATTATCCACGGATTCAAGCCTAAGTTTCTTCAAACTTTCCGAATTACGCATTCAATCAAAAACCCGACCAGACGACGTCCGAATGACCTGAAATTTTGCAGACATATCCAAAATCACATTACGAAGCTACAGAAATTGTCGGAATTCTATTCCGACCCCCGGATCAAAATCTCACAAACCGTTCGGGTTTCGCCAAAATTCAACCTTAGCCAATTCAAGCCTATTTCTACACCGGCCTCCAAATTCAATTCCGATCGCTCCCCTAAGTCACAAATCACCTCCCGAAACTAACCGAATCATCAGAATCCGATTCCGAGCCCTCTAACCAAATAGTCAACTCCGGGTTGACTTTCCTTATTCAAGTCTCCTTCAAAAAGGCTATATGCCTCATTTTCAATCCAAATCACTCCTAAATCACCCGATAGACCCTAACACTGATATAAAAGCATAAAACATGCAATTGCAACATGACGGAGTGGTAAATTCCCGTAACGACGGGTCGGGTCGTTACATTCTCCACAACTTAAACAAACGCTCGTCCTCGAGCGTACCAGAGTGGTACTAGAAGCAACTCAATAGCTGAATGACCTTACCAAGCATATATTCGGGCGATCATACGTCACCCTATCTCACGCAAGTCCGAAAACACCATATAGTCAAAATTTCACAGCCCATCTGAACCATAAATCACATTGTACTTTCTGAAATCATATACCAATTGCTAATCCCATTCCTGTACTCAGGATACACTAGAATCCACTGCAATAAGCCATACTCACCACTCCGGGTGAGATCATATGATGTATCACACAACCCAATCACTCGAGACGATAGTCTCTAATCACAACAACTGGCCACAATCACCAAATACTGGCTGAAAACCTCTTTCATTAGATAGAGTCTTATTCCAACACCTCCATATCATGCCCACGGCAACCAGACATGCGATATATCGAACCCATCTCTCAGGTCAACCATTCATGAATCCATTTTTAACTGATACCACAACAGATTTCGGACCCAAATCTCGGTATTACCTTTCTAACCAACTAAAATCACATATACTCACATTCATTATTGGCTCCAACGACCATTTCAATTATAACACATCGCACTGGTGATAAGACACCTCAACACCGGCCTAAGCCACGACGAGCACAACATAGGCTCAAATAGAAACGTATGCACACACTCGAATCATGACAGCTTAAATCATGACAACTGTTTCCAGCAATTAGAGCTGCAATTTAATCCTTCTGTGCCATCATAAAATAGAACTGAGATCGCGTCTCGTATAATAGAAATAAAGTACCCGAATCCTCCTCGAGAGGTCATAACATCACGTGGCCTTGCCACGATTCGTGATTCTATCCCAACGTTATTACTCATGAAGCACCTCAAGCCACTAAGCTCAAAACGATCAGCCACACACATATTTAGGTCTGAACCCAAGCAATCAACCTCACCCACGGTGAAACAATTAACGTATGCTATCAAATCCTGAAAGAACACAACCGATGTGCCCTTCGCCAAGCGATACTCAATACAGACTCTTCCTCAGAAGTCAGGAGGTATTGTATACCAGGTAACATATAACTAACTATATTTTCACAATATTCTGTTGCGGCGTGCAACCCGCTCCAATGACATACCCGTGGCGGCGTGCCACCCGATCTAGATACCATACCTGTGGCGGCGTGCCACCCGATCCAAGTAACCCTCGTCAAATGAATACGCGTCGAGTCAAGTTGCTCATCATAATAAACATATATCGCCTCAAGTTTGGCCACATGAAACGCATCCGACAACGTTTCTCAATACTGGAACTGAATCAATGGTAGATACCTCCTCCCTGACATCCGCCACTAAGGTCCAACCGACAAAGCAATGCCTACCACCCGTCCGCTGGTCCTGTGTACAACTACTCTGTTGGAGCATACTCTGATGCTCTTTGCTACGCAATTTGTGCCATTTTCCGACATAGCCCATATCACATTAGTCTAGACGACCTGGCTTATGTCAACCAGTCAGCAATCAAGTATCATAATCCGAATTCGTTTTATCAAGTCAAGAGAGAGCCTCTAAGGCTTCCGATTTCCAATAATCACAAAACGGTGTCGATGCACACGATATACAACTACTGCATAGGCGGATTAACGAGAATTTCAAGTCTCCTACACATATAGAACATATGAATCACTATGCCTGATTCCGTATTTCACCGTACATATACATAACGCACATCAAGCGTCCATTCATACCACGACAGCCATTCAGAAATTTCATTATGCCATCAACGACTCAATTATTTTAGTCGATCCAACAAGAGAATACCACTCTACCATGGATATTATCGGTTTACATTACCTTGTCCCTTTGCACCATATACCCTGCCAAATTACTAGAATAGCAGTACCATTTTCTTAAATCACCAGCAGCTGTCCGCGCTGCTCAATAATTTTATTGACTTTCCATATATTATGAACTGATCTCAAAACCTAGAATATACCATTATCAACTTTCCATAACACATCGTGTATACCATATCACACTAAGACAACATGAAAATTCATATCCCTTTCCTCCGCCTCAACATTGGCGCACTCAACTAGTCAAGGACTTTCGTGATCCCATATAGAAGAAAACTCATTACACATTCCACGCTTCGCATATCGATAGGAATATACTCATCTTCAAACCATGATAAAACACATCACAAACTATTTCTTCCCATTCATTGCATAAGTTAAACTGCCAGGACTGAGTCCTTATACCCATATTATACTCATATCGGGTTACACGACTGCCAACACTCAAAAGCTTTATTGCACAATATCTGCAAGACTCCTTACTTCAACCACATACCAGGAATTAGTCGTATTCTTTATCATACCGCTTCGGTTTATTAACAAGTCATTCCATTTACCCAGTTTCCTTTCTGATTCATCTTTGATTTAATATTAGCCACTACTCTGATCCATTCTTAATTTAATATTAGCCATTATTGTAGCACCATAACACATCAACTCATTCCACACGAGACTCGTACATAAGACCACACGGTAAGGATCACATCCTACAATACTTTATTTTGAAGAACCTCTTGCGATTTGAATTCGTTATCATTACCTTCCAATACGGATTACATAGAATCCCTTCATTCACATAATATAACACAAGTACCGATCTCTTCTAACGAAACCACCATCTTTAGCCACATGTACAATTTTGAGACACTGGCTCTGTTACAAGTAAAATCTTGAACACCGTAAACAATTCTCGGCGTCAGTCATCCTTATTCAGCTGTAATTCAATTGTCTTATTGAACAGAACCACTCGTGCCTTATTAGAACTCTGACACTACAGATCATGATTACATACGGATACAATTAGCTATCTTTCTTTTCTATACACCGAACATTCTTTACCAACATAAATTCAAAACACCCTAGTACTTCATCAGATCTACGAAGCACCATAACCTTTACCAGAATTTCCCAACATACTTAGAGACAGAATCAACATAGCACACAATAGTGCAATCAGCTAATCAATAGCAACCTCCCCAACTTAGCTCGAAGCCATTCATCAAAGTACTTTCAACCACTCATATCATTATTACCCAAGTGATACCAAAATATTAGTATGATATTAAACTCAAGTCATTTACAAGCTTCAGCGGAGATTCGAATCATCAGAAATATTAACTCTTTTGCAATTCTTGCATTCATTCACACACAACAGCTACGCCCCCTCTTTAGGTGACAAAATCTTTTCTAAGTCCCGAATTTTCCAAAAATTTCGGCAGAGTTTCCTTTGTAAATTGGCCTATCCACCTGCCATAGAATCACCAAACCATCCTAGCTATACTTCCACAACTCAACAAGATATCACAATGTATTTCAACAACATTAAATATCAATACTACACGAATTATATCATCACAATTTATACTTGAACCTGCGATGTATCTGCTCGAATCATAACACATATCAATACCTTTCAATTACACATGAGAATCAACCCACCTACCTCGCCTCAATTTAGCATTTCAGCACAATACCTTCTACCAGGATATACATAGCATAATCATTTTAGTCTTCCTGAGTTTAAACTTGTTCCACTACAAATAAGGCATTTTACCTTCCAATTACGAGATATGATAAATATTCACCACGCCCATAGCTCGTGGCTACACAACAGTTTAGATAAGAGTCGAACAATTAACAACTCATCCATTAGTAAACCTTCCATAATACTCTACAGATCGACACAAGGCCCCAAACATGGCTACTAGCCCAAGTACATAGATATAAGCCCAGTCTTAGTCATTTTACACAGTAATAATCAATCGGGAAGGATCAAGTCCAAATCCCCAGTCATAATACCACCACACTCGTCATATGACGCGTGTTCCATCTCAGGACATCACTTTATAGTGCAAATACGGGGTTTCAAACCCTCAATACATTATCTATTGCCACCACTCACAAAATCAGCACCTCAATGCTCAAGTCATAAACAAGGTCCAGCCTCAAGTCATCCCGATTGGCCCAACATGAACTCACAGAGATTATATCTCTCCCCTCGTTCGGAGAAATCACAAGCCATAAGTCAATTATATTACTGAGCGCTCGATGCGTACACAGACGTGTGGAAGGAATTTCAAAAATTATATCTCAAGTCGAATCAAGTGCGCACGATAAGAATTCCAAGAAATGTGAAGTGTTTCCTAAAGGTTCGCAGCCTCCCGAGGATAAGTACAGGCGTCCCCGTACCGATCCACAAGACTCTACCAACCGGCTCAAGACTCATGAGGCCTAGTAAACCTAGGCTCTGATACCAACTTGTCACGACCCCAAATCCGGCCGTGATGGCGCCCAGCACATTGCTAAGCCAGCCTGACCAATCCATATCAACCACGGAGCTAGAAGCTCTCTTTAACCCATTTAAGCAAATTAATTCACGAAATAACAACAATACATGTAACGAAAACGGAAAACCAAGTCCCATAATACATCAACTCCCATAGACCAAGGGTCAAGAGTCATGAGCCTCTACTGAACATGAGTGTATAAAGGTTTACGAAAATACCAAGTGCGGAAAGAAATGTCAATACAAAATCAAAAGACAATAGGAAGGAATATCGGGTCCTGCGGACTCTGCAACTACCTCGAATATCCACAAACGTCGCCTCGCGCAGCTACTAGATCACTGCAGAGAGGTACCTGGATCTGCACACAAGGTGCAGGGAGTAAAATGAGTACTGCCAGACTCAGTGGTAATAAACAAGGGTAAGACAACGCAGATAAGAAATCCGCAATAAAGCACTATGTAAAGCTATAATCGGCTACCCTGTCATAGAATCAATCTTCACTGTACCTGTTCCAACAAATACCAATAAATAGCATAACAGCTAGGAGATGTAGCTAAATGCAATGCAATGCATGATATGACCGCTACGGCGTGTAGCCCGACTCCAATTTTGGGTACCCGTGCTCACCGTGGGGGTTCAGACTCCGGAGGGGCTCCTACAGCCCAAGCACATCTCATAGAGATATTCTTGCGGCGCGCAGTCCGATCCAACATATACCTCGCTGCGGCGTGCAGCCCGATCCACTACTAGTCAGCTAATATGCAGATACAGCCTCGCAGGCTCAAAAGTAGTTTTTGAAAACTCTTTTATCATTTTTCAGTTGGAAAACAG